>KN817549.1:8817-36921 GCA_000827495.1 Hypholoma sublateritium FD-334 SS-4
TCATGCAGCAGTTTCCCAAGGTGATGCAATGCCAGGCAGGCACATACATTTTTTCTGGCCCGGAAATGGCTGCAGGGCAACTGCCCAGGCCCTTGGGCMGTTGCTGCTGTGGATATTTGAATATAGTTGGGCAAGTTCCATTGTTTGAAGGCTTATACTAACAGCATAGGCTGGGGATAGGAGCACGGTCTACAGTCAATGCCTTGTGATAGCGGAAGTTCGTTTGGTCATACGGCGCGAACTGCGCAACCCGGGCGTGGCGGCCACGGAACCTTGGAGCTGCAGGCATGTTGTACGATAGGAAGGGAGCGCAGTGTGGTGCTCTGGAGGCATAACGGACTTGGGCTTGACCTTTAAAGGTGCGGAGTGCCGCGAGGGTCTGGTGAGGGTCTGGTGAGGGTCGAGAAAAGCATGGGACGCGCGTCGGTGCTCTTGACATTTGGGGATTTAGACAACAAGTACAAATAGCCGATAATCAACGTTGATGAATCCTTAGCCTTGCTCGCCAAATGCTCGCCGCCGTCCCTATGCTTCTCGATTTACGAAATTCTGCTCATCAGTTCATCCATATCGACGGAGATCCGGGTGGTGTGTTGCTCAATGGCCCGAGCCAGTAATTTTCTGGTGTGTTAGACTCCCCACTGCGCCCAATTTTTATTATCAATGATACTACTTGAATAAGCAGACGCCGTCATTCCCATCCTTTGCGTTGAACTCACTGGCCCGAGCCAGTCAATATCTGGTGTGTTATACTCCTCACTGCATCCAATTTTTGGCATTGATGATACTTGAATAGACGCTGTCATTCCCATCCTTCGTGTTGAACTCGCTGTTGCCGCACATTCTTTGTTTCAAACTCTCCTTCGCCACTCATTTTTATTCCTATATAATATTTTCTCCAGATGGTCAACCCTGGCACGTTCAAAGGACGCCGAAAGGAATTTCTAGATTCCCAGCAAGATATATATGCTGCCGCCGTCAAAGGAAAGCATGTCGCAGATACCGTGGCCAACATTCAACGTCGCTACTTCAAGCGCTTTCCGATAACGCTTTCGCATACCGAGGAACCGACAGAAGCTTTCCTTGCCGTAGTCGACGACGATGCTCCGGAACCTGAATTCGGTCCGCCTCAGCCCCGTGGATTAGATCAAGAGGCAGATACTCGCGCCCTTCGCGTGTACGAGTTCCAGCTTGCTGAACTCAAGATGAGGAAAGACGTAGGTACCTCTCTCCTCCGTGCACTCATATACTAATGCACATACAATTAAAACAGCAGATAAAGCGGAGGCTCCAATATCAATATAACAAATCTCAAAGCCAGAAAACGACATTCGAAATGGGCTCATCCGACCCTATGGCGATATTAATGTCGAAGCTTACTGGGAACAGTCTTCAGCGGCCTCGGCAGAAGACCCCGTACAATCTCTGGGGACCCGAAAACCGCCATTTCATCGACCCCGTCTTCAAGGAGCGTGTGCGAGATGGAAATGTACCTGCAACACAGCAAGCAGCGCTTCGTAGTTCAATCTATAAAGAACTCTTTGAGGCACTCCCAGATGACGAACAACGAGAGTGGGCAGAGAGAGCTGAAAGGGAGCATTGAGAAGCACTGCAAAAAATCAATGGTACTTTGAAGTCCGGTCCATCGACGGCCCCCGAAGATTTACAAAGGTGCGTCTAATGTAATTCTTACGATTTCTCCAGTGCTAATATATTGTCTCCGTTATTTTTCCTAGGGTAATTGAATGCCTCCCCAAGTTTGTCGAACCAATTCTCGACCTCATTGCAGAATACACGGGTTGGAAAGTTTCGCTGATTGCTGGGGGGCCTGAGCTGGCTGCAGGTGGCCGCTTGAATATGATGAGGTACTTTCTTGTCCCTTCAAGTTTCAGTCACGAAATGCTAACACTGTACTTGCCTAACGTAGCATACATTCGGGCGTCACCCCTGGGACAATCAAGATGGACTTTGGCCGTTCAGAGCGGGTGGTTTACAAGGACGTTGTTGTCCCTGCTTTCGGCCGATTTTTGCGTAAATGTTATTGTAAGTCAAGTGGTTGCACATCATTCTATAGCTTGTATCTAATTTGGAGTAATCTAGCAATCCACGAATGTAGGGATAGGGCTTTGAAAGATAAAGGGGATTTCACGGGGCTGGAGGGCTTGGTGTTGGACTCTCGAATGGAGATCCATACCTTCGACCGCCGCGACGAGGATGAACATGTCAAAGGGGTTGCGCCTCGTCTTAGAGTACCATCTGCTGTAGACACTGCAATGGCCTCTACATCTACAGGAACCACGTCAGGAAAGGGAAAGGGGAAATCAGTATCATCTGGCCCGCAGGTGCCGCCCGCCGTTGTCCATCCCCCACTGGCAGTTGAATCTGGCCCACCGACACAGAATCCTGACAAGACAACTGCATCTGATATCCCCAGTGTGGGTATTACCCGCTCTCGAGGACCTACGCCGTCTGTTTCCAGGCATGCCACCCCCGTACCAAGTGCCACCAGCGAAACTTCATCGGCGGATGTGCATCCCATCGCTGATGCTACGTTGACAACTGCACCCTCCACCACTAAAGCTACACCAGGATATACACCATCCGGCTCTCCTGCACCAACCAACATTAGCTCTACTGCGCCTACCCAAGATGCTGCTCCCAGCCTGAGAATTGAGGCTACACCTTGTGCTTCCACCCCCTTGCTACCAACATCCATCCCTGGGATCGGCGAAGCTATGGCAGCTCCGTCGAGGTTAAGTTCCCCTGAATATGTAATGATTCCCCCGGGTTCAACAGCAGTGCCTGATCTGCAGTCAGTCGCACAGGCGGAGGCCCAACGAAAGCCGCGCAAACGAAAAGGGACAACGGGAGCTATCGACAAACCAGATGCGAAGAAGAGACGCACGAGCGATCAAAGTTCAACTAGCTCGGCGCCACTCCCCCCCAGATCATTGTCCATCGAAGCCCCGAAAAACGCCCCCTTTTGGGTTGTCAATGCTCTCAACCTTTTCCAATCAGCCAATTTGGGGACCGAGTGGAGCTCGCTTGTTGTAGCTTGGCTCAAATTTGAACAAGACTCACATTTTATAGCTAAAGGACGGCTTGGGACTCATTGCCGTCCTCGCGCTATCGCCGACTGGATTCAGCGCGCGAGGTCGGCCAGCTATCAACCAGAAATCAATAATCTCGCTGCGTTTTCGACCGATTTCTCGGCGTGGTGGCAAAGTCTGCAGCCTGATTGGAGGGCTAACAATGTCGACAACGCTCTTCCGCGATCCCGTGAAGATTGGGACGATATCCGGCGACCGGGAATCAATGGCCTACTGAGTGTTGCGGCAGCACTCTTTTTCTGGGGTTATGCTGCACGGAACAAAGGAGCTCCTGCAAGATCGGCATGGCTGGACGCCCTCAATGATGTCATCCATGTATTGAACCAGCTTGCTTAGATGCTAGCTGATCTCACGAAGTACGTTTCCCTTCCACATCTAATCTATTGTATACATTACATACAGTGCATCTAATACGTCCCTCACTTTGCACCACTCAGACTCCCAATCTTGCTCGCATCCAACATTCCTTTCTACCTGACCCGCATACCTTGCACGTTATTAATCTCTCTTACTACCTTTTAGTTTGCTTTTATCCTACATACATATCACGTCTACTCATTGCGCCAGAAGTTCGTATTTTCACTACGTTTCTCTCAATTCCAAGCTGCGTTTTCGCCCATTGACAAATGTTATTAATTTGGCAAGACTTTTCAACTGCGGGCTCGTCAACCGACCACCTGGGACTATATTGACTTATTTGTCAGTCCTTGTTGATGGTTGTGCTCGCTTTCACGCACACACGGAGATGACGGCAATGACAACGATGACGCCGCCGC
Organism: Hypholoma sublateritium FD-334 SS-4; assembly: GCA_000827495.1. Lineage (NCBI taxonomy): Eukaryota > Fungi > Basidiomycota > Agaricomycetes > Agaricales > Strophariaceae > Hypholoma > Hypholoma sublateritium. The sequence goes on from KN817549.1 coordinate 12,704, forward strand.
GCAGCGGCCGCAAGGAACCAAGTTAGCCCAACAATAACAACGCGACAACATTAGCAGTGGTAGGAATAGCTAAGGCGGCACTCACGTGCTCTCCGCTGCTCACGACACCACCTTGTGTAGCTTGCGCTCAGTAACAGTCAACCAGCGTACCCAGTATCTCCCAATGTTTAATTGAAATATATGTATCAGTTATTTTAATTGCAATAATAGATATCCCAAAAATAAATTATCGGCCGAAAATCGGCCGAGTCATAATGCATCTATGAGCTCATACCGGCCGTGCCGCCTGCAGCCGTGTACATTTATAATGATCCTTGCGTTCTGAAGTGTGCCGAAGACGGCAGGTGGGCAGTTTCCGTAAGCAAAGCAAGACACCTATGCATTGTGACTAAATCTTGGCCATGTGGAAACTGCCCAAAATGGCGGTCAGTTGCCGGCATGGATATTTGAACATATTGGGGCAACTGCTTGTTTTTGATGTTTGAGACTAGCAGTTACTGGTGTCGTACTTGCTTAATAGTAACTTTCGTATCTATACGCTCAATTCATAACCCCCCTCCACGCTACGCAGACGGAAAGGTGAGCACTACATGTATCGGATTTTATGTCTTATGCTAATTGTTATGCTACTGTGACAGTGTTTCTACGTCAACGCCCTTGTTACGAACGAACCCAACACCCTCAAGGCAGAACCTGTCGCCCCTGCCGTTCCAGAACCAGCTGCCGAGACCAACGACCCCGGCGAGCACACCAAGTCGGAAACAGAGGACGACATTGACGGTGAAGATTACCTCGACCAAATCTTCGCCAAGGTCCATGATCTACTCGTACTTCTCCGAAACTCTCGATCCAAGGGAGTAGCACGCCGCCGCCAGTGGGACAAGCAGCTGCGCTCGGAGACGCCTTCGCGACTTGGACATTCGTGAGGCTCTCCAAAGCGCGCGATCCCAATATAATACTGTTATCCCTCATTTCACAATCCCACTACATTACTCATGTATACCAACCGTGCCAATCTCAACCATGAGTCGCTCCCAGACGTCATAGAAGAGCTCGGGGGTGGTATGTGCGTGGGAGAAAGTTTAATCAGCCAAGTTTTATAACGCGTCGCGATCCACCAGATGCGTTGCGATCCACCAGCATTTCCCCTCAACCACATCGTCCTCGCTGTTCGGGGTGCTTCCTGACAGCGCTTCCTCTCTGCACGTCCTTGCTACTCAGGGTGCCTCCTGACCAGCACGTACTTGCCTATCTTGTAACTGGCCAGGGTGCTTACTGGCAGCGGCCTCTTCAACCCGGCGCAGGACAGGTCAAACTGAAATCGCAACCTGAAGTGGTGACCGGAACCATCCCATCTTCGTGCACAAGCGTCCCTGCCCCCCCCGTGTCCCTTTCGGCCATCTTTCACGCGGTCCTACGCGTGTCCTGACGCTTAAATCACCGTCGCGCTTGAGTAAGTGTCATCAGTAAAGTGTAGTAACCAATTTCCCACTAATCGTTAATGTAACACTCGAAGCGCCTAGTACTGGACCTTTGTATTGGCACACTCCAGGGTGACACGATAGTTACATCACCCTGCTATACACAGTACGTTTATCCAGTGAATTCAGAGGAAGAACTCAACTAAATTAGATCTAGATGTCATCTGGTACTGATACCTTAGTGGACTAGAGCCGGGGTACGGTGATACTGCACCACGGAGCCATTTTCTGTTCCCCGAACTCACAGCAACCGGTTATAATCCCCGACAAGTCAAAAGCGCGCAGTAATCCGTTTGCCACCGCAAGCAGCGCCTCGCCCCATGCCTTTCAGCCAGTGTGGTGGGATTATAGTCACGGCTGGCTTTCCTTCGTCCCGCTCTCGCCCTCGTTTCTCTCACTGCCCTTCATGGAGCTCTGCTGGCATCCGCGGATTATGCCCACATCGAAGACGATCTCGTTGCCCTCCGGAGGAACCAAATCTGAACGTCGATTTCAGGTTCGCAGCGACGATTCCATGACATGGTTCGAGGCAGAGCAGCGGTTGTCTCGAATGGCTGAAGGACTCCGCATGTTTTTCCACATCCCTGGTACTGTGCCTCCACTTCCATCTACCTTTGGCCTGGATGGGCTGCACAGATCCAAAAAAGTCGCTGAACGTTGCATTAGCGAATGCCGCAAATCGTTTGTGGTTTGGATGGGCTTCCTGTCATATCTGATCGCACAAACGACTCGGCCAGAGTACAGGAAGGTCAAAACGGGACCTTTGCCCACCTGGTATGAAGCACTAGCGGTCAAAGAGTTTCAACTGCCATGGCTCGACGGCATTGCTAAATCCACAGTTTGCTCATTCGACACCAACACGGCACGCAGTGGTGTCGTCCTGCCCTATCCGAATAGCGATCGTCACCAGCCAGACATCCAGTGGTTTTTAATGCATCATGTCCCTTGTTGGTACCATCTCACTCGAAAGACGGAGGAACACTTCCGGGCCGACCATTTCCTTATAAACCTCATCCCTCCGGTTGCTATGCTGCAGCGCACATTAACCCTACTATTCGCCGAACCAAGACTGCCATTGGTAGCGTATGTATTCAAGAGTTATAACATTTTTGCGTGGGGGGAGTACGCAGTGCAAGCACGCCAATTGCTTGATCTGAGGAGCTCGCCGTCGGTGGTACTGGACATGTGCGGTAGCGAAATGAATAGGCGTGCAACCGACCCCCGATCAAACCCAAACTGGAATGATCCCGAAGAGTGCGAGCGGCTACTGCGTGAAATGGACATTATCTTGGCTGATCGCGAGGCCCAGCTACGGGACGAAGTTTCCGCCAGTCAGCCAATCATCCAGCAAGGGATGATTGCTCGGGACACATTTAACGGAGTTCATACAACACTGCACGAGAGTTGGGAGTCATTTTTTGACAAACGTGCCGCACGGGAGGCTGAGCACCTCCGATCAGAGTCTCAGAAGGAACGCCAGGCTCGCGTTCAACGTGAAAAGCAACGGCCCACCAAAAAATGCAAAATGTATGTTTGGGAAAAAGTGCAGACATCGGGGAGTGGATACCTATATGCCCGGTCGTTGGCTACACAGTCAGAGCACGCCAGTTTGATCCGTCAGTTCAGTTCTGCGAAGACAAAATTCTACGCTCGAACAGGGGACTGGGACTTCTTTGAGGAATTTGACCCCAAGTTCCAGACCAGGGAGCCTTACGCCGACCTTTTTGACAATGACTCTGAAGAAGATGTCAGCGTGGCTGATCATAACTGGCCGGACCCAGAGGACCAAATGAATGACTCCCCGAGGCCCACTGACGCCGCGAAGGATGCACACATCCGCACTCTGCCACTGATCGACGTGAGAGAGGAACAAGCCCGCACTCCACCACACGACGACGCGAGGGAGGAGCGTGCTGCTATGCCGCCGTCTACTTCGGAACAGACATCACATCCTGAAGTATTAACGACTGCTGACGTCGAGCGTGATTCGCCGCAGTCGCCCGCGCAAAGTGTTATAGATGGAGTATATGAGGATGAACGCATTCTTGAGAGGGCCCAGTTGCAATTTGGATTCGTCCTCCCTGTGGGTGATAAGGAGTTTCCGTTGGTGCCGCTGCAATGGAGGGAAGTCCTCCGCATCTTGGGCAGTACTGGGCGTAACACGGTTCCCACCATGCAGAAAGTTGCTTTGCAGCTCTTCTTCATGAATCTCCGAGATGGCATAGCCCTCCCTACCGACCTGGATGACCTCTCCCGCTCTAATCACTTGTATCTAATGACGAGGCTCCCGCAGATACCCTTTAAATGTGTGGACGGTTGGTACATCTTCCATACACCACGGTCTTCCACGGTTACATGGTACTTGGGTGTTGGCAATACCGCTGCAGCGCTGTACATCTTGAGGTTGTTGGTGACCCAACCAGACCAATATTCATCCCTCACGCTGGCCTCGCATCTAGTTTGCCATGGTGTACGCTTCCGTACGTTTGAGTATATGTGCAAGGTCAACTATCGCAAACTTAGTGAACCGTTCGAGCCTAGCGTATACCGGCCTGAGGGTTACATATTCACCGCCGATGACTTCCAAGCATCTCTCCTTCAGACGCGCGCATTCTTATACTTCCCTCAAGGACGCGCCGCACTTTTAAAGGGCGGAATTATTGGCCGTATCGCCCGCGAGTATCTCGACGCGGACCAGGCATTAGATGGCCCCTCCCTGGAGGCCACCTTCTGCCACAATGGACTCTGCGTCGACGCGCAAGATGGAATACACGACTTCTGGGATGATGATCTCACCGAGAATGAACAAGCAACGATCTGCGGCACCTACTTGATGTACACGGGTAAGCATTTTATAAAGTGTTGGTTCTTATGACTAATTTTCCATATCAACAGGTTCTGGTGATCAAGTTAGAAAGGTTTCTTGGTTTCCGTCTGCGGCGGCTTGGGAGGGGACATCCTATGATTCGCTGGAATGGACACCAAAAGCTGACATCAGGAAAACCACTTTTTTTCCCAGGGCAGTCTTGGCAAATTCACACATTCTAAAAGTAGCCTGAGTACACGTAGTCTAATATTTATATCCCTGAATTGATTTTCACGCCACGTCATTCAATTGATATGCTCTATAAGTAGTCATAAATGCTCTGGGAGTGACCTGGAAGTACCGTAGATTGCTTTTGAATGCTTTAGCACCCATTAGTACCAATACTGTGTATTTTGTATTTAGCTTCTCATGCTTTGCATAAAATCATATTTGAAAGTATATTATTCTCTATATGTCTACATGTAACAGTACTATACTACGAAGACAGTGCGCCAATGTGCTAGGTGTCACGTTGAGCCAGAACTAAGCCACAATGGAAGGGCGGCACCTGYGTTCCGCTCGCTGAACTCCTCTACGAGAGGAAGCGCGAGGCCATGCACGCCGCAGTCATCGCGTCCGCACTCATACGTGCACACCAGACCTCGCCGTAAGCAGGGGTACAAGGTGCGCACCCACACCCGCGGTACAACCGTATCCTTGCTTCAGACGACGTCCCGGATCGCTAGCGACGTGGCGCTCGCAGTCAAGACATAGATTCGGTGCGTWATTGAGTAGGCAAAGCCTATGGCATACSCTGAACAGACATGGAGGGGCGGAGAYGACGGCGGGCACCCATGTTGAGCTGGWCGTGCGGTAGGCTTGTCGCGACAGGCCGAAGGTGCTGGTGTCCTCGATAAACGCAGGCCGCGCAGGACAATCGGCAGGACGCGCTACATTGCACGTCCTGCTATCCGCGCTGCTCCGGTATCGTCGAATCGCGCATGCGGCGCTGCGGTCGGTGGCTACGGTTGGTGGACGTGTGTGAGCAAAGGCCAGGCAGGGAAAAGAGGTCCTTCACCTGGAGTCAACTGCAGCGGCRAGGGAGGGCCGCTCATGCACATGCACATCCACGTTCTCGCGTGCGCAAAACTGGCGTGGGGGATGGGCTAGTCAATGACGGAGACGGCGGGTTCACGGTAGAGGGACATCGTCGATACRTCCGGATTGAGGAGAGACGGCGGCGATGCGTCGGCGAGGGGTCGGCAGGCCGTAGAGCGGGGTGGATGGGCGAGATAAAGCGCGCCGGCGAGGGTGGTGCTCGCGCAGACGCACATTCGTCGTTTCGTGGGATGGATGAGTAAGAGAAGGCGCCCGTAYGAGCATCGAAGCTCGTGCGGGCGCATGGGGTTCAATTGTCCCTTTGGGGGCGATGTGGTGGACCTGCGGAGCCCCCACCGGTCCCGCGCAACCGCATGGCGCCGAGTTGAGATCGGGGACGGGCGCGACGTCCGTGGAGGTGGAGGCAATGGAAGGGGAGGGTGGAGGTGGATGGTCGGAGGCGCCAGATCCGTCCCCGAAGACGRCCAAGACGGAGGCGGCGTCATCGTGTGCAGGCGACATAGGGAGGTCGGTATCGACGGCGTGGCGTCCTAGATACCGAGAGCGAGTGTGGAGGCGGCGCGATGAGCATCAGCTCCTCCGTACTGAGCCGGCGATGGAGGGGGCRGCGGCGAGGGCCGCATGTAGGCGGATAGCCCGGTGCACCATGCGTATGGGCGCGTCAAAGCGCAAGAAGTGCGCACTGAGCGCTGAGCGGTGACCAGGGCGACGGAGCAGGGCGGCGGCGCAGGATGGAGGCGGCGTGCGGGCGAGACAACGAGATTTAGGGGGGACGGCGGGGTGAAGGAGACAGTGGCCGGAGGCGGGACATGGGGCCTAGTTCGTCGGCGGCGCCGTCTGTGGACGCGGCGATGGAGGCAGCGGCGGTATAGGGGGCACGCGTGCGCATTTGCCTCGTTGTCCGGTGTTGCTTGAAGGTGTGCGTGGTGGTGACCAGACGGTGCTGGCACGCGTTGGGCGCAGCGGGCGGCCGAGAGCGACGATAGCAGAGTCTTGACGCCGGCTGCCGAGGGTGCAAGTGCGGGGTGGGAACATGTCACAGCAGCAGTGACGAATCTGCGAAACGCATTTCGCAGATTCGTCACAGGTGCTGCAGGCAGCAGCAGCGTAGAGCGAGCGCTGAGAGGATTATAATCAACAATCAACGAAAGACGAAGACGCGTCGCGCGAGCGACACGTGATCAAACAATTCAAGCTCCGCTTCAATGTTTTTTTTCTTTCGCTAAGTCCATTCTTTGCCAGCTCATCGTCCCCAACGCCTACCCCRCCCGCTCCTCGCTGACACATACCGCAACGTCGAGGCCGTCGACCACAACGTCGACCTCCCCCGCCTCCASACTTCGTCGCAACCTCTCCCCCGGCCACCGCCGCGCGAACAACATCGCACACACCGTCGCCGTCGCAGAGGACGCCGCCCCGCCCGCCGACGATGGCCCATTACAGTCTGCGTGGCCCGCGGGCAGCTCGCGTGGCTCGCGGCTGAATCCCGCACGCGTCTCAACGCCCACTCGACGACGACGCAGCACCGCTGCTACGTCTGCACACGCCGAGACCGCCGGTGGGATTCATCTCCCTCTGCCACTCTCCTCGCTGACATACACCGCGACGCCGATGCCCTCCGCCACGGACCAGCCCCGCACAGAGTCGCTTTCGATGTCTCCCGCCGCCCCCCTCTGTCGCAACCTCGCCGCCGACCGCCGCCGCGGGGACAATCCCGATCGCACGTCGCCGAGAGCCCCGCCCCGCCCGCCTACGCCCACTGTAGCCAGCGTGGCCCCGAGCAGCAGTTGAATCCCGCACGTGTCTCGAGACTCGACGCCCGGTGCACCACCCAATTCAATGACGACGTGGCGCTGCTGCGTCTGCGCTCCCGCGACCGCCGTTGACGGATACCGCGCCAGCGACGCTCTCCACCACGGCGCAGCACCCRCCTACATCCGCCCTCCGTCTCCGCCTTGCCTGTCGCATGGACATGGCCACCCGCATCGCCGTCCTCGCCGTCGCCGCCCCACACGCCACCGATGCCGCCGCCACAGCCAATTCAGCCGCAGAGCAGCCCGTGCTCTTGGCGCTCGAGTACGCGGAGCGCTCCGCCGCCGCTGAGCCCGAGCCCGACGATACGGCGCCCTCRACCTAGCGCCCGCCCGCCGCCGATACCCATCGCAACGTCGTGCCAGCCTGCCGGCGCGCGGACACCGCYGCGGGCGGAAGAAGCGTGACACGGGGAACTGCGCGAGGTGCGACGTCGTCCAAGGTCGCCGTCCCACGTCTCTCGACGCCCTACGACATGGGCGCACCACTCACCTCTGGCGCAGTCTCGGCCCGACCGCCAGAAGGCGGACAAGCCTGACTGCATCACAGACCGTCGCCRTCACAGAGGGTGCTGCCCCGTCCGTCGACGATGGCCCAATGCAGCGGCTTGCAGCCAGCGTAGCCCCCACGCAGCTCGCGTGCCTCGCGGCTGATTACTGCATGCGTCTCGACCCCCGGTGCGTACCCCGCTTGCATCTGCGCTCCCGAGACCGCCGCTGATGGATACTGCAACGCTAACACTCTCTGCCACGCCCAGCTCTCACCGACAGCCGCCCTCCGTCACCACCTTGCCCCTGCCCGGCGCGGGGACAGGACCAGCCATCCTCGCCGTAACCTCGCACGCCTCCGATGCCGCCACAGAACAGCCCGTGCTCAGCGTTCGAGTRCGAAGAGCGCCCCGCCTTCTCTGAGCGCGAGCCCGGCAACACGGCGTCCTCGACCTAGCGGCTGGGTACGAGGAGGGTCTCGCCGCCGTCGAAGGCCAGCGCGACGACTCATGCACGCCGGCGCGATACGCTCGACGCCTTCCTCGGGCACAACGACCGGTGGTGCCTGGGCTGAGCGAGGTCRGTGCACACGCTGGGCGRGGACATGGCGGGGTGGGCGTGCCCCGCGCCGCCCRCGGAGGAGAGGCTGACCAGCGCAAAGYGGTGGCGGGGCTGAATTTGGGACGCGTGATCCCGTCGTTCGACGACGACCCGAAGGYGCGGTTCATGGACRAGCTCGCGTACGCGACGGACGGGGAGCTGYGGTCGCCGCTGCYGAAGTGGGCGCGGACGCTGGGCAGGCGGACGAGGACTCGCCGCCGTTCATACCCCCGCCTCCCGTTGTGCAAGCGGCGCCTCAACGATAGCGCGACGTCGCCACGGCGTCTGCACCCRAAATCAGCCCAGGGCTCTACTTCACTGCCCATGGACACGGCTGCCAGCCCGCTCGCAGGTAAGCACCTCACGTATATCAGTGTTTGTCGCCACCGCTAACACATCCCCTCTATAGGYTACATCACCCCTCAACGTCCAACAACGATGCGACGCCGCTGCCGTGTCTGGGCCTTCCAGACCGCCAGAGGGCCACAGTGTAATGCTGTKGCYGTTGATGTCTTTTGGTGCGACTACCATGTTTGTGTGGTCAAGCCAGTTTGCGGAAGGTACTAGCGCTACATTCCTTCGTCTCGTTCCCTTCCCAGCTGTATAATTATATCATRTAGCACCTACTTGTACTTAGTATTTACCTGTATTAATTTACAAACAATATAATTTTGATTACAAATCTACCAGGACTGTCATACTCTAAGAGATATTTTTGTCGCTCTACAAGCAATCTAGAGGGATCAAGGACCCCCTTTGCTCTCTCTGGGGCAAATTTGAGTCCAATCTAGGTGTATCTAAGTCCAATCTAGGTAGAACTTGAGTCTATCTCAAAGCAACCCAGAGACATTTAGGAAGTCTCACTTAGGTAGACCTTGCTCCTGGTATCTTTCCAACTTTTTATCTCCTGGTATCTCCTGGTATCTCTAGGTATATTTTAGAGACACCCAGAGAAAAAGTAGGTTTTCCTGATGGAGGAGCTATTCCAACAAATTTTTGATGATGCGGGGAGGGGGGTCTGTCAGCCTCGCACAACCAGCCAGTGGCGTGACAGGCTGCGAGATGTCAAGATCGCTCGTGTAGTATATGAGAAGAACCGTACCCGGGCCAGGGACTTTGTGCAGATACACACGCCGGTACACCCGTAAATTTCTTGTAAGTTTTATTTGTCGCGAACTTCCTCGTTTCTAATCAATCTATTCTAGGCCGTCTTGTAGCGCATTTATTATACAGCGTGTTTAATATATTTGTGCGGGCATTTTGGCCCTTCAATAACTACGATGCTACCTAAGTACCCACCTCAAACTTATCGAACCCCGGTGATGCGCGTTGCGAAGGAGGCTGGAGCGTGCTTCATTTGGCTCCGTGTAAGAACCGTCAGATGAGTCGATATGGCACAGATACGGAAGGCGATTCCTGCCAGTAGGGTAAGGCGGGTGCATGGCATGCAAGTAGCACGCTGGTCAAAGGTGAGCATGTTGCCTATGAGCCCAGACAAGGGCTCGGGTGATGGAGAGCGGGTCCAGGATGCAGGTAAGATACGCTGGGTAATACTATTCTTGCTATACATTTACAAAAACACCGCTTTTGGCTGGGACTTTTTTGCGACTTCATATCCCTCTTGCAGTTCTGTGTCTCACCTGATGGAAATTCAGAGAAGTGTAGTAGTCTTCACCCTTTTAGTGACTGTTTATTTTAATTTTCTATCAAGCAAATACCTGGGTCAGGATGGAGGGGAGAAAGGTCAAAAAAAACGTGACAAAACGAGTGGTCCTTCTATTAGTACAACTTGCTTTGAGGGCCACTGCATGGCATGGCTACGAGTCTTTTTTGATTGGTTTTATTATTTGTTGTTAATTATACCCTTTTATTTATACACATAATAGCCTGTGTGGTATCAGTAATGTCTGTGCTAGGGCCTGAAGCCTGAAGCCTACTGGAGCCAGGCCTGTAAATTCCCAAGTTTATCCCAGCCCAACATGTGGGCTTATGTCCTAGGGTCCCCAGCCAGGCTTGCTCAAGCAAAAAGCCCAAGCACAGGGCCTAAGCCTTGCCTAAGCCCAGGATTTTTTAGATATAGAATTTAACCTTGGAAAGAATATATATGTACTGAATAAAAGTCTTACCATGCCAAAAGTGTGTATACATTTATTTTAATGACAGTACAGCTTTGGTACAGCTGTGAATTACACAATTTGACCAATTTTGAGTGGAATTGATGCACTCCAGAAGCAATAACACCAGATCTGTCTGGTTAGATTGTAAATTGTAGATTTGGAGATTTGGCATGGAAGTATTGCTGAGTCTGCTCAATCCTCTGTACTTGCCCTGTGATCTTATAAGTAAGTACTACACCATTGAACTCGAGATATGTAGATTATCTAGATAGATGTGATAAAATATACAAAAACACTACACTAAGTGATTAAATGTTGTCAGATAGCTGCACAGCCTTATCAAGGCATGCAATGGGTATGCAAGTGTCCAAGCTGCCATTTGGTGTAGCACAACACAGCTTCAGCATAAATTTTTGTATAAGCAACTGCTAAAGTTAGAACATGAAATCCAGTGTGAAACCACCTCTCACTGACTGAGAAAAACATTGTACAATGAATATAAAAACGGTGGCCCACGAATCCTGGAAACCACCCCAAGGTTCTGACCACCCTTGGGCGCCTGGGCCTTCATTCTGACAAATTCGTGTACGTGCACAGAAACTAGTTACTGTGCACTGACTTGAAATTGACACGAGCGACATAGGCAGTAATTCCCAGGCACAGGAAGAACACCTATGGTGAGAACGTTCGCGCTCAGTTGATTTTCGAAGCGCACACAATTCCAATGTCATGGTGAGCACTAGAAAGTTGAAGTTCACACGGTATAATACTCAGGCGGAGAACGCGGCGTTCAAATAAGCGCCCAAGCACACAGCACCCGAAGAACACAGAAGACGGCAAATAAACGCCCATTGATTTGCGAGGCACACACACCAGACACGCAAATACATCAAATAAGGGCCCTGCAGTTGATCAATCTCGTTTCGCGACGCCAGTACGCAAATATCAATTAAATGCTCCAATATTTAACTTACGACTAGAGAAAAACATATTTCTCCACTGGTAAAAATATGGAATGCATAGACAAACTCTATGGCGAGATATTGCTGTCGTATTGCGAGGCCCTCCTAAATGATCATTCTGTCTCAATTCTTGCACAGCGCTCAATGAAACTTCATGTAAAATACATTAACTACAGTGTACATATGTATATAATAGACACGACAAACATCGGGCGCTGTACGGGGAGTCAGCGCTCCGGAGTTCTCAAGTGGTGGTCATCTCCAACGCACCATCTTCTCCTCCCCAACTACTCCGTTTCGCACTAAAAGAGATGTCTCACATTACTCTAGGAGCAACTTCTTCCGGAGCTAATAATAGCGCCGGGTCTAGAGTTACAGGAACGCGACGGCGCAAGTCTCCATTGACATGGAACACAGAGCGACATCTCTCACACTGCGATGCGACGCCCATACGCAGATGTCAATTATCTGCTCCAAAACTCCCAAAACGCGTACACAAACACATATTCCGCCAACGTGAAAAGTTTGGTGTGAGTCCGTAAACTTTGTGGAAAGATATTTACGCCCCATCGCGGGCTATCCACTGCATGATCCCGATGCCCTGATTCTCGCACAGCGTACGGAATACGTATCGCTCTGGGACAAAAGAAGGACGCCGTAAGATGTCATATATATCCCATCAATCGTTGCTATGCCGCTAGTGGGGCGCGGGCAGGTACCGCCCGGCGTGCTGCGTTTCTGGGACGAGGAGCCTGTCTGAGGCTCGGCCCAGTGCATCCATTGGGCGCGCTTTCCGTTATTCGTGCGATTCCCCTGTTCTAGACGTTTTCACGGGGCGCTCGGGGTGTTATGGGATGCAGGGTCCTCCTAGCATGGACTCTTCGCTGGGGTGAGTCTGCTGGAGTGGAAGATGCGGCCGTGTGCAGAGAGCCCTGAATGTTTATTACCTGTGAATACACAATTCCTGTCCCCCATTTTTATATATGCAATGTCATTTCTAACTGAGCTCACTGCAAGGACTCAACAACATACTGTACATCTATGTGAGCAGCAGACGCAAGACCGAGCACTCAACAAAAGAAACGAGCGGACGAACAGATCACCGCCGTTTGCTTAGCGCCCGAAATCTCGTCCCGAAATACACATTCCATTTCCATCAACTACGTACGTACACAGGCTAGCTAGCTACATATAAAAGGGCCCTCGACTCACCGTTAGTCCCCATCCCACTCCAGCCTCTCATTCACCGCCTCCTCCCTCCTCTGCACCCACCCGCCCGCACCTCACCGCCTGTGCCCCCGCGGCTCCAAGGTAAGCACTGAGCAGCGCGTCCGCCCATATGCTGATGCCGCCGACAGGCCCGTGCCGTCGTCTGGCACATCGCGCCTGCTGGTATGTGGGCGCCTGCTGCGAGGAGCGACGCGCGCACTCACCTCGTGCATCATCCAGGATCCCCGCGCGGCCTGCGCATGCGCCTGCCGCAGAGGTACGCGAGCACAGCGCCGACGCATCTCGATTCAGGGCGCACGACGACCCGGGCGCCCGCCGTGGATAGCGCGCCTCAGGTATGCCGGCCGGTCCCGTCCTCCGCCGAGAATCGCAGCGCATGCCGCCCGCCCAGAGCGGCGCGCACCGTGTCTCGCGCCCCGCGGACGGCGCACAATGTGCATGCACTTCGTGCCCTGCTCAGGTGTGTCAGCGCAGCCGAATGCGCGCAACAACGAGCTCACCTTGGCGACGACCGCAGCGCCGTGCGCCCGGACGCATCGTTCGTCCGTTCGAGCGGACGCGCCTCGCGCAGTCGTTTCCTAGTGCCCAGGTGAGCACGCGCCGCTCATCGAGGTGTGCACACGTTACTCACCGATCACGCGGTGCAGCGTACTCTAGGTAGCTCATCCACCAACGTCGCTCCCCGGGCGCGCTGCAGTCTGCGCGCGCCGATTCGCCGGGGGCGCCATCCCATGCTGGATGCTGCTGCGAGCAAACAGGTAAGCGCGCCGCGCGACGCAGCATACGCCGCACTCACCTGCGCTTGACAGCAGCGCCGGCGATTCTCAGCCCCTGGGGCGCGCGCAGACGCCTCGACTCGCATCTGCGCCCAGGCGTGTCGGCGGCGCCCGCTGGAGGTAATCCTCCGACATGCGGTGGGTCGTGCTGCGCCCGCTGACCACGTCCGTTTTCCAGAGCCCGCGTGCGCCGGAGTATGGCCGGCGTACGCGCGGCGTCTGTGCTCGGCGGCCGTGGTGCATCTGCGCTGGGCGGCACCACCGCCGCCCGTGTAGATTGAGCGTTCGCTGCGTGGCGCAGGGTACTCACCTCACCTCTGCGGCGACACCGCGCCGACCATCCTCGCCTCCTCTCTCCCATCTCCTTCTGTTTCTGCTTCTGAATTACGGTGGGCGATGCACGGTGCACCGCGCGCGAGTGGCGTGTATTCGCGCTAGGAGCTGTTTCCCCGGCGTTTCCTGGGCTAGGTCGTGGAGTCGGTGTGGGTCCCGTCTGAGCGTGGGGTCGGCGGCAATTTGCCTTGGGTGCGGCGCCGGCGGGGGTGCGGTCCACGATCCATGCGAGGGGGTGAGGCTGGTTTACGGACCTCGGGCGCAGAGCGCGTTTGCGCGTACGCGCATTTTTCTATAAGAATAGAATATATCAGTTGTGTTTCATCCGAATACGAGGGCGCGGTACGTACCGCTCGTGCGCATGGAATGAAATCAGACGAAGGGCGAGGAGCGGCACCGTGCCACTCGGCTACAACGCGGGTGCGTGTCCCGTTCTGACGGGGCCGAACTCAGGGCCCGCGCTGCGGCTCTGTCACGTCGGTGATGGGAAGCGGCCGGGGCGTTATGCGAAGGCGGAGGCGGGGGCGCAATGGTAGCGCGTGGACGGTGGGCTCCGTGGGCTTTTACAGCTAGAGCGAGGTTTGGGCGGCAGCGGGCGTCGAAGCGGCGCTACCTTCGAATGCTGAGGCGGGGGCTGCGGCCGTAGTGTCCTCTGCTGTCTTCATACCGCGGGTGGCGGAAACAGGGATGCTGTTGGGTGCTGCTAGAACGTGGTGGGCTGAGCACCCGGCATTCGAGAACTGGGAGGGGGTATGCATGCCGTCGGTTAGTGGGAACACAGCGGTTGCAAAGGGCATGGATGTGGCGCACCGGAGACGTTTAGCACCTTGAAAGCGACCGAAGTAATTGCGTCTGGTGGCTCGAAAGGGTCCATAGCGCGGGTGCGGCGCCAAGAACACCAGCGGCGACTTTTGGCACGTCACGGTGGGGGCTGGGTGGTTGAGGCAGCAGGCGCCCCCCGGTCCTTTGAATGGGCCAATATGAACACCGACATCGCGGCTGACATTGCAGAGGGATGCGGGCCGACAGAGGCGTGAATGGCGACGGCGGCGGGCGTGGTCAAAAGAGCGGGCGGAGGCGCCCGCTGCTTCGAGATGGGCGGACATGGTACTTGCGGGGGCTGTCGATTCTTCTGGATGGGATATGGGGCCGGTGCGGGTACTGGCATCACGGGTGGCACCGTTTGGCACGTCAAGACGGGAGCGGATGGCAGTGGCGGCGGCGATAGGCGGTCCTAGGCGGCGGGTCAAGCGCCCGCGATGCTCGAGGGTGGGTGCTAGCAGTGATGTATGGGTGTGGTAGCAGAGAACGGCACCCACACGAGCGCCGAATGCCCCACAGGCGCCATGGCAACGTTTTCGAACGACGAGAAAGCGGAGAGGCTGCGATGCCTGCGGCGCCGCTGTCGCGGCGTTCTTGGATGACGGAGGGGTCGGGAAGCGAGGCACGGCGCCTGCTCGTGCTTCGATGCTCGAGCAGGCGCCAGCGGCCGGCTATGTGCTGTGGCGGCGTTGCTGGGGGATGAACAGGCGGAAACGGTTCGTAGTGGGCATGGCGGGTGGGCCCGTGCGGGTAATGACATCGCGGCTGATGGGGCCCAGGGCGGGCGTGGATGGCGGCGACGGCGGCGGAGCGAACCGGACGTCCCGCTGCTCGATGAGGTGGAGAGGGTGCCTGCGGGGCTGTCGGGCCTTCGGGACGGCTCCTTGGCGTGTCGATGCGGGCGTGAACGGCGGTTGCGGCGGTGATGGGAGCTCCTAGGTGGCGGCGGTAGCGTCGGGGATGGGCGCTCCTAGGCAAGTCGAAGTGCAGACTTTTGCGAACAAGTCATTTAAAGCGGAGCTTTAATGTTCCGGCACGTGCTCTGACGCGCTCGCCGCCCACGCCCTTCGTTCAACATTGTTCACAGCGTGCTGTGTCACCCTCCTCCTACCTTGACGCGCTCTCTGCCAAGGTCCGCCTCTCCCTTCCATCTCCCACCCACCTAACCGCTAGCGGCGTCCGCAAACTGCGACTGGGCGCGATGAACGCGCGGCACGGAGACGGCGAGGTCGGGCGTCGGGTACACATCGTGTGCGAGCCCGCGGAGCACTCAGGTGAGTCACCCATGTTCTCCAAGTCGCACAGTGTCCAGGCGCTGACGTCGATATCGAGCGAAAGCAGTAGACAGCATAACGCGCTGCGCTTCTCGACAGGCGCCCGTTGCGGTACGGATGCGGCACTGACGTCGACGATGACAGCGCGCGTCGTTTGTCTTACAGACACTCGCAGAGCGGCTCGTTTTGTCTGTCTGGCGCGGTGTACATCGACGACGGGCGGGAGCGGCGACGGTGGCGGCGAGGCGGTGAATGCGGGATGGCATACGAGGGGCGCGGACAGGTCCAGGTGAGTACGCATATCTTCCACGCGTCGCGACGGCTGACTTAGCCCCATCAGCTTCATCCTGAGGGCACGGACGCATGCCGAATTCGACGCCGGCGACGGGCGCCTCCATGTACGGCGTCCTCGCACTGCGCAGCCGCCGCTCCCAGGACACACATCCCACCCACGCCGTCTGTCATCCGCGCGCACTTCGTACGTCCGCGCCGTCGTGTACACCGCGCCTCTGCTGACATCGCGCTTGGACGCGACTCCTAGATATCTGCGCGCCGCGGAATCGACTGCGCGTGCATGCAGCAACGCTGAGCCTGCGAACTGCGACTGGGCGCGCTGGACACGCGAGGTGGATCAATGGAGACATCGACGTCGGAGGCGCGCGTGATTGGGAAAGGCGGAGGTCGTACGCGGGCGCGAGGAGCTTTCAGGTGAGTCGTCGACGTTCCCCGCGGCGCAGAGCGTCCAGCTGCTGACGTGCATCTTGAGCGACAGGTGCACACAGCGTGCTTCTCGACGGGCGCTGTCCAGGGGAGCGCATGCGGCGGGCGGCGGCTGCGGCGTCCCTGCGCGACACGTCGACGGTGGAGGGCGGTGATGAGGAGATGCGAGGGCGGGGAAGTAGTGGACGCAGGAGGACGGCTGCGAGAGTGAGTCCGCGGTTCTTCCGTGCAGGACGGCTGACACTTTGTGGATGACAGCGCGCGGGCTAAGCGCCCGTGAGGTTCGAATAGCCTGTGCGTGCGTGCGTCAGCAGGCGCGGGAGGCGCAAATATTTATCGGACTCACCGAAATCCACAGATCGATACGCAGCGGCTGCTGGACGACAGAGTCGCGAACAGAAGCAGGCAGGTATTTATGATGCTTAGGCGGGGGCTGCGGCCGCAGTGCCCCTTGCCTTCGTTAAGTCATTTCAAGCGTTTGAATCCTTCCACGTGCTCCGACACTTGCACAACGCGTCCACGCCTTCGTTGCGCACAGCCGGCTTGCTCTGCGGATGCGGTGTCACGCTGCCCGCCCATCCTCGATGTTCTTCAGCCGCCGTCGATGGCATCGACGGGAACGCAACGGGAACGACAACGATCACCGTGGATCCAATAGGTCCGCCTCGCCCTTCCATCCAGCACATGAGCGTCGCGGTGCCCAGTACACCCCTTGACCCTCTCTCTTCCCACCTGACCGCTGACATACCCCAAGGACATTCAACACCACCCGCCCACAATTCATCACCCACACCACCCATGCACCCAGGGGCGCTATCCACACCGTCCAGCCCCACCTAAACAACCCAAGACCGCCTCCGTAGCGCCTGTGAAAGCTCCTTAGCTCCCGCAGGCGCTGCTCTTCGACATCGCGCCGCCGTTTTTGCTGCCTCATTGCCCAAACGCCGCTCCGCGGCTTCAACGCCTGCACGAGACACAAGGCTCCCCCGGGCACCGTTCGCGGCAGGATCACACTCTGAACGTGCGGCGCAGATCAGTCAGGGAAGAGGGGAGATGCGCGGAGCCGCAATGGCGGTGAATGGGGAGGTGCGGGTGTGGACACTGGCACGAATCAGCAGAGTGAATCGGTGAATGTGGAGCAATATTCTGCTAGTATGTACTGACTGCATGTTATCTGTTTTCGAACCCTAACCCAATTTATTCAATGGTGGCTGTGTGGCTGAAAGCCAACATGCTGACCAATTATTTCTACGCGCCTTCATACCCGGCTTTTGTGGCTCAAGCAAGGCTCAAGACAAGTTGCAGGGTCTACCGCGCCACCTATCAACCATGTCTACATGCCCAAGATTCCCCGCGGTACGTGTCCTGCCACCCATCCATGCCACTACCTTGTTTGCTTACCAGGATCGTCAATAGTGTCCACACTCCGACAAGGGCTTTTGGGATGCGTACCTAGCAATAGTAATCATATTGTTGTTATATAAATTAATGTACCATTTTTGACATCCCTACTGAGATTTTGGATGGGTGAAGGTACATATCTGCCACTTTAAGAGCGACTCAAAGTAAAAGGAAGGACTCAATCAATTGGGCATGGGCAGAGATGCGGCAAAACAGCGGAAAAGCATCTCGGGTACACCGTACTGTACACACACAAAAGGACCATGCCACGGCATCGTTAAGGGCATATGATTCTTGTATTATTGACTTACAGCCAAAAATAGATGGCATCACAAACGACATCTGATGGCATGCCAACATGCTGACCAATTGCCAAGGCGGGCCAGCSAAGAAATGATGGCATCACAAAGCGCAGCGTGGGCCAAAGGCCRAGACCTGATGCCATCACACATCAATTCCCAGGGGGCATTATTTCGAACATGAGCATCTCGCGGGCTCCCCGGATTAAAAGAACTCACTTTTTTTTCAAAAAAGACTCGTAATCTATATTTGATCTAACTACACAAGGATTTTTACTCAACAATCCATGCCGATGACCAATGTGGACAGGTTGGTACTGGCAAATATAGAATTAGTCCTAAATAGAAAGTACTACCCAAGGATCCATAACGCAAGTCACAGAATGTCACTTATACGAACTCAGTCCGTTACCATCGCCATCGATCCCCATTGTATATGCATCCGCTGGAAAAACCTACATCAAGCCCTCCCGTGGTCCACGTATTTCTCCCCGGATTAGGCATTGAGCCACCTCCGGAGGTCCAGTCCTCGCCACCTTTCAAGGACTTCAAGGGTATATATGAAAGGCCTACCACTCCGATATCTGAGTCAGATTGCGACTCAACCCCAGCGTCCATAGGTTTAAGGCGGCTTTCTTCCAATTCCAGTACTACAAATCCAGGAGATTCAGAAGCCAGTCTTCAAAGCTCCTTATCGGGGCTTGATTCGGCTATAGGATCAGTGCCCACTGCGGGTTCAGGTATATCCGAAGCGGACGCCTCCACAGCTATAACATCCGATTCTTTCTTTGCTTGTGAATCTGCCACCCCCACCGCGACACTCAGTATGACCCCTGATCCATCGAGACCCCCCAGTGTACACCCCACTCCTATATCGACTTTGTCAGGGGATGATATCGGTGACCCTATTCTTCCTGACTCCACCATCCCCGAGCCCAATGCGGTCCCCCCGGAAGCGTCTATGGCATCGCACGCCCGGCAGCAGCGCAGAGAGCAGGAGCTCGACAGACATCAGGCAGAGGACGTTCAACGACAGGCGGCGGACGCCCAGCGACAGGTGGAGGAGGCCCAACGACAGGTGGAAAGAGGCGAACATGATGGCCAGCTCGTTCTGATCATTGCTGGCCTAACCAACGAAATCAAAATCCTGAGGCGCGAGCTTTCGACCGTCACAAACCAATTTCGGATCGAGAGGGAGGAACATATTACCACCACTGCCAAACTCACAGGTACCGCCGATAAACTCGCAGATACCACAGATAAACTCGAAAGGGAAAGGAAAGAGCGACTCAAGGCCGAATCTAACTTCGCCGAGAAATACGCCAACGATCAAGCTGCCTTTGCCAAGAAATACGCCGAGGATAAACTCGAGGCGGAACGCTTAGCAAACGAAAGGGCTCAAGCCAACCTCGTCGAGCTCTTCGCCAAGGAGAAAGCTATTTTCGAGGAGCAATATGCAGTGGTGAAAGCTACTTTTGAGGCCCATTCCGCTAGGGAGAAAGCTGCTGCCGACGAGCGATTCGCGAAGGAGAAAGCCGCTTTCGAGGAGCAATCCGCTAGGGAGAAAGCTGCTGCCGACGAGCGATTCGCGAAGGAGAAAGCTGCTGCCGACGAGCGATTCGCGAAGGAGAAAGCTGCTGCCGACGAGCGATTTGCGAGGGAGAAGGCCGCTTTCCAGGAGCAGTACGCGAAGGATAAACTTGCCGCGGAATTATCAGCAAACGAAAAGGCTGAAGCTATCATCGCCGAGAGAAACGCTAAGGATAAAGCTGCCGCCGCGGAAGTTTCAGAAAGCAGGGCCGTCGCTGAACGAGCACTGGTAGAGACGAGGGAGAACCAGAGGTCCGTTGTTCAGACTCTCAGCGGGCTGGCAGTGTGGGTCCTCGCTCAGGTAAATCTTTCCGTGTGCTTTCTGGTAGTGCTCGCTGACTAATTGCGTGTTTCTACGTCTACAGGACAAAAATGCTCTTACAGCGATAAGCGCCCGGACGCTCATCGATGATATCATGAAACTAGTGAGCGCGGCACTCAATCTCCCAGGGCTCACAGCGGACAAGATCAACGGAACTACTGTCTTTCGATGATGGCTTGATGCCGGCTGTCCGAAAAAAATTCTCAACGGAATTGAAACAAACCCTGTATATCTTAAAGCGGAGGATGACCGTCGCAAGAATCTACTTCAAACGGAAATGGAGCGTCTCATCTGCTCAGGCCACGGCAAGATTCTATGGAACCAAAATTCAGGTAGCTATGTCACATCGGGGCATATGATACGGACCAGCGAACGGCTACAGTGTAACCGCATGATGTGGGACCAGCGGTCCCGCTGAACCAGCGAATGGCACTTCCCAAAAGAGGTGGCAGTGGTGTAGCCCTTATGATATGGTCGAGCGAATTCGCTGAATGGTAGAATATAGCAGGCGGCTTGAGTATGCTCCTGGCGGCAACAATCTTGCAGCCGGCTGACAAAATAAAATGCACCGTATCCATTCCGCCCAGCAGCACAGCCGAAGGACGGATGTCCAATATTTMCGCGTAGGGGCGGAATGGGTCCATGCCGCAACCTAGATCCTGGATGAGAGCTAGGAACACTCCCTGTACTTCCATACTGTCATGGTATATGTGGGGTATGCAAAATACCGCCGGAAATACATTCGCCGGACAGGGAGTATTGGCGCAGTTGTCCGGCGGCAAGCATACACGGCAGCGGCATGGGCGTAACAAACATGGATATATCTGCCGGTAACGTTAAATCAGATATGGTTCATTAGCATCCTGGATTTCCAGCTTTGAGATTGAGGAAAATCCCTCTGAATGTCCAAAAGAGAGTGAAGTTGGACGTGACAATTGGCATGCGGCAACGAAATGTGTATAATCGTTGCCGATGGACAGTGGAATGAGACGCCTTCGCAGGAAAAAATATGGGACAGTGGGTAATGCAGAAACAGTACTGCAGTAGAACCGCGGGACTGACAAAACCACCATTCTTCCCGGAGTGGTAACTGCAGGCAGCGAAATGCACGCAAATTCACTCTTTAATGGGTGCARGCATGAATTYGCCTGCCGGCAATGACAGAAAATTTGAAGATATCATGCGGCATCTCTATATACGGATTTACCAGAGGGGTTGCTGCCTTGACAGCTCTGAATTACTCCCGCATTGGTGAATAGCCCACTTAATTACACTGCAAATAGAAAAGGTTACCGGCCTCCRCAGGCGGCAAGAATACGTGCGGCACGAAAATTGCCGAGGGGTGCTGCGCGGCATGTTCAGGGAGCGGGTGAATATATCCTAGTACCACTCGTGCGTTAGAGAGTACATTACCTGATTTCCTGTTAGATCATACTTCCGACRCTGCTTGYGTATGCGGCAACCCACTATGCGGCAAATGCGGCGTTTCCACATTTCTTGCCGCCATGCGCTTGCGGTAACAGCGGGAGCGGAAAATGGTTTGCAGGGCTTCCCCGTGTCAATGCKGGTCCCGGCATGTGCAGGAGACATTGACTGTGGTTCCTTGAAACTCCCAAATATGGGAATACTGGCACGGAATATCCCAGCCAATTCAAAAGTAAAAATGTAATGCGCATGCGGCAGCATAATTGAATGCCAGTTCACAGCGGCATCATTGCGGATGCTCCACGAGAGTCTGGCGGCTGTAAGCATCACCGCAGCCGTGCGGCAGTGGMCAAAGAACGAATATGATGCCGCRTATTGCCTTTCAGGAAAGTAGGCAAATATACATTGGGGCCCAGGCCAAACATAAATTCTACGAAGTTTTTGCAACAAATTGACCTAAGGATCCTGCTTCTTATCATCCTCTACCCCAATCAAAGATATCTTGATGCTCCCCAACAAATTATTCCATGCCTTGCTATCTTCATCAGCACATTGGAGGCGTTCAAATTGCTCCGCATAAAGCCGCATGCATGCCTGGTCGTAGGAAATGTCGTCCCTCTGTTGAATGGCTTTGATCCACCTGTGTATTTGCAATAATTCCTCTGAGGTCATTGGCTATCATTGGGATAAGAGGAATGAAAGCGGAAAATGCGGCAAGAGACTCACYGGATCATCCGGGATGTTCATGAAGATCCCCTCAACTTCGTCGTAGGGAGATTGATCGTCGGCAGTGGCGGCTTGAGCAGAGGCAGGCTCGGTGCTCTCTGCAATAAGTAAGCTGTGCTCGTAGGCCRGCACCATGAAGTGTGGCATAACATATTTGTCGTGGTTGGCCCCCATCGTTCCTATAGCGAAACCCTTGGGAGCAGAAGYGGTCTTGCGTGGYGAGGTTTTCTTGGAGGACATGGTTGTAGACGATAAGATCAATCAGTGATTCCCATGCCGGGGGCTGATGCGGCCACAGTTCTAAATTTGGCAACTGTTTACGTGTCACATGACATGGTTGATTGATGATGGATTGCGATTTCCATCAACACATCTCTTCCATCCCTCTACTACTGCCGTTCCGCCACCCGCTCCGTTCAGCCGAAATGTCTGCCGCTCAACGCAAGATCTCTTCCAACGAAGCTGCCGCGCTCATTCCCGTGGTYGATGGAATGCTACGACGAGCTGTGAGGGAAGGGAACCTGGAGGAAGTCACGGAGCGGGAGCGCGGAAACCTCGTGYGTATCCATTGTGTGCTCATACAAAAGCAGCACTAACCTTCCTCAGACTGCAATTCTCGGGCACCCCGATCACAACCTCTTGCGGCAATCGCACCCCGCGTACCTCTGGGGGTATTCCTCCCGCTACAAGGCCGCGCGCAAGGCCAAAACTCTCACACCCGAGTTCTACGCGTTGGAAAATGCGCGGGTCGATGCTTTTCTGGCGAAGACGGGCCGCAAGGAACGTGCTGGAACTGCCGGTGTGGATGCCCCTGTACCCAGCCGCACAGACGAGATCAGCGCGGGGCTGGTCCGCATGTCGTTGGACCCGGAAGACCCCCTGCGGGATGCTRGCGGCACGAGGGCCAAAGGCAGCGGCGTCCGTTTCTCCCCCTTGCCGCCGCCACGAGGGAATGAACAGTCCGGGAGCGGCCGCCGGAATGAACGACCCGTCCCTACGTTCCAGGCAATCGACGAGGAGTCCGAGGACGTCGACATGGACGACGGTAAAGGCGAAGGCTCCTCGGGAAAGCGCAAGCGCCCGACGGAAGAAGAGTGGGTGTCCCCGGCTGAGGACGAACCTCCGCAGGCGCCAGCACCGCCGCCAGTCGATAACAAACGCCGCCGAACAGCGGAACCCACCGGCGGCTCCKGACAGCGACYAACGCCGCTCCCCACCGACATCGCCATCGTCCCACCGTGCGAGCGGTGCGCCAGGTCCTCATTGCACTGCGTGCAGCAGAAGGGTGGCGACGATGACAACGAGGGCACATCGTCGAAGAAGAGGCGCGGCGGGTCGACGCTCAAGGCGTGTTACCACTGCGCGACGACCCGCCACCGCTGTGTCCAGGGAGGCAAACCAATCCGTGCGCGGAAGAAGGGCAAGAGCCGTGCCGATGTCACGGAGATGGAGGAGAACGAAGAGGATGAATTGGCGGAAGGTAAGCGGCATCAAAACGATACCGCCATTGCCTACTGATTACCGCAGAATCCGCTCCCCCCCGTCCCAAGCCCAGGCCGCGGAAAGCTGTAGCCCCGGCAGCAAAGTCAGGCACTGGTAAGTGTTCCGGCACGTAAAGCGGGATGAATATCTGACATGTTTTTTAGTGGACGACGTGGCGGCAAGGGCGAAAGCTGCTGCRGATAAAGCGGCGGCAGAAGTGCTAGCCGAGCACGCTGAACAGGTGCGGAAAGAGCAAGCGAAGCGCCGCGCGGAGGAAGAGAAGGCAGCAAAAGCTCGCGCGGCAAAAGCGAAGGCGGAAAGGGAACGGGTCGAGCGGGCGGCAGCGGCTGAGAGAGCAGCGGCACGAGAGAAACAAGCCGCAAAGAAGAAAGCGGCAACAGCTTCCCTGGAAATCCGGCAAGCCGCCGCACTC
>KN817549.1:38163-349004 GCA_000827495.1 Hypholoma sublateritium FD-334 SS-4
GACGTCGATGCACCGGAAATGGGCGAGTTGCAAGACGGTCCCCGCGACCCACAGGTGCATTTGGCAGTGGGACGAGGGCGAGGGCGCGGTCGCGGCAAGGGACGATCCCGACGCACTCCCTCTCCAGGGGGTCCTCTTGTAACGCGCTCGGCGGCAGGCGCTGCCTAGGTCGTGCCGCTGCCGCTGGTCTTCGAGTGTCACATATACGTACATGATATACCCCTGTAAATATTGCTGCTTACGTTATTGGCTGTATGTACCCTGGTTGGCAACCAGGGTACTTGTTAAATACATTTATATTGCCACATAACATTGAGATTCTAAGTAAAAAACTGATTCCGCCTACTTGCCCAGCGCTCGTGCTGCCGGCTTCCGCTGACGTTTGCCATTCGATTTACCGATGCGGAGTGCCTCTTCCGCGGCAAGCGTATCCGCGGTCATCGTTCGCTTCCGCAGCCCTTGAATTCCATTTGCGCGGCTGGGAGCATTCTCGCCTGAGGTTGATGTACTTGCCTGTATGTCTTCCACCGTAGTTGGTGCTTTTCGGCGAGGTCTTGGACGTGTTGCCTCTACGCTGGATGCGGATGGTGCCGGCGTAGCGGATTGCCGCGGAGTTGGCATTGGAATGGATGCGGCAATGAGCACGGGGTCAATCACTCCTTCATAAGTTTGCTCCGACGCGCTGCCGGTGATGGCGGCAACAACGGGATCAAGGCGTCCTGGCCTGAAATCCTGCTGGTCCCCTGTCGGCATGATGATTGGCCATACCGCGGTGGCAGGCAGGACATGACCGGTACTATGCGCATTGTTCCCGGCCGCATTAGAATCCAGCTCGGCATCAACATGCAATGAAGGGAATCGGTGGAAAGTTGCCATTGCGGGATGCGGGAAAGTATTTTCCTGGGCTCSGTTAAATTGTGCGGCATCACTAGCTACGGCGGATACCCTCGCATCCTGCGGCAGAGGCATTGCGGCGGCAGTGGAGGCGGCTACAGATGTTCCCTGGTTCTCCTAGAATTCGCAGGTGTCAATTTATCTTTTCATGACTTCTGCYACATTGCTGGAAACATACGACTGGTATTTCTCTCTCTGCGGGATTCATGCCGTGTATGGTGGGACCGTCAACACCAGCGTGTCCTTCCGGCTTTTCCTGCATGGTCAGTACACTTTTTTCCTCTCTACATTCATCAGAATTGACACACCGGCATCGTGTACATGCCATCAAAGCCATCAGGATGAACATGTGCGGCAGCGGCGAACGGTGCTGCCGCACCTTTGCGGGATGAACGCTTCCGCTTCTTCTTGGCCTTTTCTTCCCTGAGGGCATCCGCTTCTGCCGGACTCATGTCGCCCGGATAAATTGCATCCGCCAACTTGCCGTTGGCTTTCCGCCCACTGGCGACACATTTAAACCGGAATACCTTGCTAAGCGGCATGGTCCGTTGCCGGATCGCAATATTGGACAGGAAAGATTGCACGCTCTCCCGGCTCATATTACGCGGATCCCGGATTGTAATGTTTTTCGGCAGATATTCTGCGGCAATGTATGAAGCCTGCCTGCGGTGAATATCGGCGTAAGGAACGTGAGGCGTGGAGCCCTGGGTCGCTAACACTGCGGTACAGTATCAGAATTTATTACTACTCTTCCGGCAACACACAGACGCACGGTAATGTTTCCCCAGATACGCGCGTATAATGATTTCGAGTTGCTCCTTCGACCACCTTTTACTCTCGTCGAATCCCACCAGCAGCGGCCATCCGGCATCATCRGGCTGAATTGAGACGGACGAGCCGGAGTKTGCCTGCGGCTGAGTGCCGTCAAGCGCATCTTGCAGCCGGGTAACGTAGTCCAGGACCAACTTCCGCATCCCTTTGACCGCGTCCTGGTGCTCAGCCTCAAAGCCYGCGCCAGTGACACCCAGGAGTTCACCGATATTGTCGTGGCTGCCGCAATGCTGTCAGTGTCCTTGCCGCTTCTTGCGGCAATAAGAACCACTTACACTTCRACGGCCAAGCGCGGTTTGCCGCCCGTTTCTTCATCCCGTGTGACGAATGATACGGTGAGAAGCCCCATTTCTAGATATTGCAATCTYGCTGCGGTGTCCATCCTCCGCGAGGAGTACAGTTTAGCTCTCCTACMGCRGCATCAATTGYGGCAAATGGTACGCAAATAGGGCAAGATGTACCTCATGCGTTCCTCAGGCGGGAAGCCTGCATCGGCAAGCCTAGCTGCTTCCTTGTCCAATGCAACTCGTTCTGGCTCAGTCATATCAGCAATAATGTTGCCGATCGCTGTCATACGCTTGCTGAACCATCCAGGCGTGTCGGGGCCTACATCAGTCTTATTGAGCAGACGCCCAATTTCGCCGTATACTTTATTCTGTTGCTGCAGCCATACAACGTCAGTCCTCTTCACAATTAATTTCGCTTTGCTGGGAGAGTCGCTGAGGCGCCAATTGTTCCGTATATACGCCAATATGTTCTGCACCAATATTGAATTATTACTCGGCGATGCGCAATGGAGAACACCTACCGTAGATGACTGTTTCACATTGGTGATGCGAGGGTCATTGGGATCAATTGTCTCCCAGTACCCAAACAAYGCCGGGAGAATCTTGCGAGTGGCAATGTATTTCCTCTGGGCGGGTGTGGCAGTAGACAAATAAGCTTTTCGGAATGGCGCAATAACTGCGCGTTCTCCTGCAGTGTAGAACACCGGTTGATGTTCATTTCCGACGACGGGATTGCCTGGTACAGTARCTGGAGTGGCGTCCATTTGCACAACGGGTCAGAATAAAATGTGGGAGTGTCGCAGAATATGCCAGAAAGATTATAAGGCTGCCACGCTGTCGCTTGGCGAGGGGCATGAGGCAGTATTTATKGTTTTGACTTACACATGTTGCCCATGAGGCAAGAAGAGGTCTACCTGGGGCAGAAACCAATGTCGWTCACCAATAATTCCCTCGGCGAATATCTTCCCCTCTCAACCACAGTGCCTGGCAATGGAGTCTTTACCTCTCAAAAGGAACAAACGCAAGAAGAATAATGTTACATACGCYGATGATGTGGGCGCACAACAATACGCCTCATATCAACGAGTTGCCGTCGTGACAAAATCCGGAGCCATTAAACATAAACGCGTGGAACAAAATCTTGCACCACCAACTCCTASCGGCAGCCTTACTACCGTGCCAGGGGATGGAGAGCCCTCTGCACCCCCCGATCCGTCACCGCCTGCTATGGATCAGTTCCCGGACGATGTCTTAGCGGGTGTGGAGATGCCGCACACTTCCCGCCCCCGGAAGGTATGTTGCCGCAGCTGCATTCTTTCTGCCGGAATGTTGACTATTTTTAAAGACGCAGGCAGATTATATACGGCAATTCGTGTTTCAACTGCCAAATCTCCTCGACGYGTTGCTGAGCCRCGAGGCATTACCGGCTGAGCGAGCCAGATGCCYGTCATGTGCGGATGGAAAGTGGGCGGTATGGCGTTGTGTTGATTGCAGTTTGCCGTCACCGCAATGCCGGGGGTGTATGCGCCGCACACATTTCGCTAATCCGCTTCATYGGATTGAAAGATGGACGGGCAAGTACTTTCGSCCGGGTGGACTCTGGGAGGTAGGAATATACATTCTGGTCGTGCATCATCTAGGCATAGGAATATGCCCAACACTTAAGTGGCAAGTAGATTGCCTCRGGCGGCTTGAWTTGTCCAGGGACGATGCAGAGCAGGCGGCTCTCGAACTCTCCGTAGGCGGCATGAGGGCAGCAGATCGGGAACATTCCACCCGTGGGGAMTTCATCGACGACGAACCCCGCGGGAGCTCTGCGGCGGACCGTGGCAATGACGAGGATCAGTACAATGAACAACTTCAAGYGTTTCTGAACGCTACTCATTTCCGGCAATTCCATGCAAAYGGGGCGGATGATCCTGGTCAGCCTCGGGTTGAAAACCCCGCCTTTGATCCCGACGATGATATAGCGGCAGGGGCGGCTGACGAGGATATTCCCGAATTTCCCAGTTATCTYGATGGGGGSGAATCCTACGCGGGCGGCATACCCAGAAGCGACGATCTGCACAATTCYTATATACGTGTCGTGCACACAAACGGCATCCACCATGTGGCCATGGTTACCTGTGATTGTCGCGGGGAAAATCAAGTTCCGCTGGATCTCATAGCTTGCCGCCTTGTGCCGGCGAGCTTTGATAGAATCCGCACGTTATTCTCCGCGCAGCTGCTAGATTATTTCAGGTTGTGTAACTTGGAATTGAAGGCATCCGCGTACCAGTTTTATCAATTACTGCGAAGAGTAACTATGCCGACGTCACCCGCGGCAGTCGTTGACCTCTACAATGAATTCCGCCGGATGTCACGCCTTTGGCGGTGGATGAAAAAATTGAAATGGGCGGGATTTGGGCACCACAAGCGGGATATCCATTGYGTTGAACCCGGTGAATTAGCAATTTACTGCCCGGCGTGCCCGCAACCCGGCATCAATATTCCCGACAATTGGAAGGAAGACCCCAAGAGGTATGCGGTATTGTTATGCCCTGGAGTTACACTAACCACAGAAGCAGATGGGTGTACAAGCGGBTATTTGTTGCCGACGGAAACTTCAAAGCTGACCACGTGCGGCAGGACAGAGCGGCAGTTGATATATGGCTGTCGGAAGGCGGCGGCATGGATCCTATCAGGGACRAATACCGGCAGTTTCTCAAAACTGCGAAAGAGYGTCTAACGGTCGGTAGTCTTATCTGGTGAATCTTCTTGGTGAATAAGTTGCTTACGTGGGATCACAGAAAGAACAGTGCGAAAATACATTTCGTGCTATTCAGAATGCAATGTTGGCATCATCGGCATGCGATATAACCGGCAAGGTTTAGCGGAAGGGCCCGCCCAGGTGATGAAAATTTTTATTGAGGTCTTCAACTGCGTCCCATTCAGTACAATTCCGCGGTTGCCGCTGCCGGCTGACAGCACACTTTGGACAGAGTCACCACCATCATCATCGTCAGCAGCAACATCGCCGCCATCGCCATCGGCACCGACGGCGACAATACTTGCACCATCATCATCAGCGGCAACATCGCCGCCATCAGCATTGGCACTGACAGCACCTGCACCTCCATCACTGTCCGCAGCTGCACCTGCACGCGCGTCCGCGTCAGCGTCTCGTCGTGGAGCACGAGGGTCTGGATCTCGTTCAAAGTCGGGCAGAGGGATATGAGTTTGGAGGGCATAGGCACAGCAATCTGTATAGCTTCCGTCATTGTACATTTGTCTCGTATATCACTTGGGGTGTGGGCCGTGGCTGCGCCCGGCGTTACGAGTCCTCTTTTTTGAAATGAGCATTGCATTCCGGGTAGAGTTTGTTAAATGAAGTCCTTTGATTCAGCGTGAAAAAATGGTGTTTCCAACATGGAATGGTGTTCGCGCCTTATTTGCGACTGGGCTGGCTGAACACCCGCGCATTTGGGCCAAAATGCGCCATGAGCCTTGCACTGGCACCAACCTCAAACTTCAAGTTACTTGTAACTTGATCATTGCTTACTGCTCCAAAGTGTCCAAGTAATTCAAAGGCCATTTCAATGTATGCTATTGCTTTAAATATCTTTCCAATGAATTGCCATAGTGTGAACAGGCATATACGAGGTTACTCTTGGGTTACTCGCTCTCAAAACACCTTGCAAAGCGAGATCCATTATGCCACAAACTTCTCAAGGACGGTGGTTGGCCCCAAGGTCAAATCAGCCAATATAAGCCATCAAATGTATTACGTATTATCCCCGGTAATCTCTATACTCGCCTGGGCTCACCGGATAGTTCCTCTTTTGCTGATGCAAATGAATATGGGGAGCAGGTAAATGTAATATCTTGTGCAGCTCATTCATTTTTTCCCAGGCTTCTTCTCTTATACTTACATTCCCGTTTTTACTTCAGCCTCAACCTTGCAAACGGTTAACAGTACTTCGGAATCACGGCGGGGTTTTCCTGCACCCCATTATGAGGACGTCCTAGAACATCAGGCCGCACCACGTTTAGCGATTCAGAATATTCAAATTTCAATTGAAGATCGACATTGGATGGTCAAGGATGTTTAATCACAGCGCCAACATCGTTATCAATGGCGGAACATTTGCCATTCAAAACCCGGGTCTGAACCCCGACATCAGGCGCCCTAGGCGGAAAGATAGTTATGTTTCGGGATCATCTGGTAAAAAACTTCTTCTCCGAGTCAGTGATATTAAGACGTCGTTTCAGGATTGGATATCTTGTACGCATACATTGCTCCCGGCGCTATGCACGACTCAGCTGAGCGATCGAACGCCCCAGCTTGCCATCCAGATACACGAACTAAGATCCTGGCCGATGTCAGAAGTTGGATTGCAGACGATAATCGCAAAACCAGAGTTTTATGGATCCACGGGCCCGCTGGCAGCGGAAAAACCGCAATATGCCAAACGCTGGCAGAACAATGCGAAGAAGACGAGGATCTCGCTGCGGCATTTTTCTTCGAAGGAGGTTCAGCAGGCCGTGATGATGCGCGCCTACTTGTCACGACTATCGCATACCAGATCGCGAATAATATAGAACCAGCCCGAGACCATATTTCCAACGCAGTGCTCAAGAATCCGCAACAAATCCTCGAAAAGACTTTGCGTGTCCAGATGCGGGATCTCCTCATTAAGCCATTGCAGCAGGCGGTCGCAGACGCCAGTACTTCCGTCCCTCATGCAAGATTACTACTCATCGATGGATTGGACGAGTGCAGGCCATGGGAATCCCAAGAGGATATACTCCGTGTTATCCACGACGCTGTTACACGCAATCGATTTCCACTGTGCATCATCATTTCTTCTCGGCGCGAACCTCAAATACGCGATGCCTTCGAAGGCTATCTTCAAGATATCACGCGGACCATCGCATTGGATGCGACGCTCAATCCCGACCAAGACATTAGAACGTATTTGCGAAGCAGCTTTGCAGACATCTTGCACAAGCACCGTCATAATCCTGTTCTCAAATCCCTGACCTACAAATGGCCATCCGAAGCTACAATACAGACCCTTGTAGCCAAAGCGTCAGGGCAATTTATCTATGCTACAACTGTGGTTAGATTTGTAGATGTTCGTCACGAAACTCCAACAAAACGGCTTGAAATTGCAATGGAGCTTTCAAACTACAAAGAGGATGATTCGGACTCGGGACACTTCGCACGCCCCTTTTCAGAGTTGGACAAGCTTTACCAGAAGGTTTTCGGAGAGGTCTACGACATCCAACTCACACTACGAATTCTAGGATGTATCATACTCCTGCGGGCACCTATCGACCTCGTGGACCTCGAAGACTTGTTGAAGCTCGAACCGGGAGCCGTTGAGATTTCCCTTTCTAAGCTTCACTCCGTCCTTGATGTCTTCGATGACCCTTCCAATCGAGGCCGCTTCGTACGATTCTATCATGAATCTCTCAAGGAATTTCTCTTGAATTCAAGGCGGTCAGGACAATACTACATTGCTAGTGATCTTATACACCGCGAACTTTCCCAGTGTCTTTCGCCTTATAACCCTGAGGTGCAGTACTCTCTTACACCTTACAGTATTTCCATTCCTTTTTTCCATCACTCTTCAGCTAAAAGTTCCAATGACAAATTTTCGCGAGCAAAACCACTGAATCTTGCTACACTGCCAGAGTGGGTTTACCATATGTCCATGCTTGGCTCCGAATCTCTCGATGATGCACTTGTTGCCTTTCGTGGTGCCATCGCTCATCGCAACGGTGCTACAAGGGTGACCAAGAAATTGAAGGAAAGGTATGACAGAGGCTACCTCTCTCTGTCTCAGGTTGAACTGAACGATCTTGTTGATCAACTGTCTACCTTGATCGACAAGTTCAAGCATCTTCCTGGTAAACAACATTCGGATATTATAGAGCTCTACACCACTGCGCTCGATCTCCACTTCAAATGTCACCTGGCAATGTATTCCACGTCATCTGAAATTCAGCTTACGACACTTGTCATTCTTGCCATGATCATGCAGGACACTCTGTCCACCCCTGCTGCAGCATTTGGGCTACTGTTGCATTTAGATTGGTCTGGATTTGTTGATGCCACCCTGCCTTTGCGGTATTTTATGTCTTTCAGGCCGTCCATTAAGTTCATCAGCCAAGCTTTTGCCGAATTCATTGAGGATCCAGATCGCAGCAAAGAATTCAATCCTATGTCAGACAGTATCCATGCCGATCTCACTATCTGCTGCGTGGAATTTATCAAGAAATCTAAAATTTCCGTAGATTCTGCAATTCCATTCCTATCGAAGGAAAGCCAATCGTACCCAGACTCTGACGGATTGGAAAAGTAAGATTTTGTTCGATTTATCATTTAACTGGTACAGATGTTCATTTATTCTGTCGCATTATAGGGCCTTTCTATATGCAGAAGCCAACTGGAGGCGGCATTTGAGTCGTGGAAATAGTCAAAGGCTGCTAAGCTACATCCACTTTGTTGCCGCCCGCGATGGATATCCTCCAAAGCCATGCAAGATTCACGACCAGCTTCAATGCAATGATTTTTGCAAGGTTATAAGGGTATTCCAATGTGTCGAGGTACGTACGGAGTAACGCAGATATAAATCCATTTTCATGTTTCACAGAGGGCCAGAAAAATAGTTGATCTCATTACAGAGCCTTTGGCTTCAACGGCTTTTGCCGAATATCTACGCTACTTGAAGGAAATCATCGAAATTAAATGTTTGGATGTACCCCAGTTTTCCAGGTAAGTGATTAAGGCAACTTCTCCGTCAAAATGTACACTGCAGAGCTGGACATATACTGAATAACCGGGGTAATAGTCTCAAACCAATGATGGAGAAATGGAGCCAAAGACTCGACTTGACCTTGCTAGAAACTCCAAAGGAGGCTCTACTCGCTGAACGTTCCGAGATGCTGAGAAGAAACGACTTCGTACAATTTCCTTATGCAATGCAGGGTGTTTTGTGGGCATCGAGAAAAAATTATAGTGGAAAGTGGCCGACATGATTCGTTAGGTTTTTATTTTCAATAATGGTGCTGTTCCTTTTCCAGATACGTACTTTCAGAAAGCCTTTTCTTTGTTACATAACATTGCATTGACTTGATATGTCACGAGAATGAATGTACAGATGGTTAATGCTATACATGACACAATACTCAGTCTAATATCATCGCGGAGGAGTGGGGGTGATAGATTTCGTAGATTGTGGGATTAAGGAAAGATGGAGTGGGAGTAATGCGTGGCGTGTCTTTGTAGGATGGAATAACCAAAGTGAGCGCATATGCAAAACAGAGTAGGTATTGTTCGGGCGGGCAGAACGGCGAGCGGCGAGGATATCCTAAGCGATCCCCGTTCGTATATACATTTCGTGGTCGTTATGCACCTTTTCCGCTGGGCGCGGAGTCCTTGAAAGCAGCGCCGTTCGGGTTGGGCCGCGGACCCGCCTCGCCCCATCCCAGCAGTTTACCAAGGGTGGAATGCAGTGAGTCGTACACAGCCTGATGTGGCGCGGGATGTATCGAATTGACGATATGTACATGGATCAGCCCGGTGACCGGCGAGAATGTGTACGTTGATTCACTATTGAAGGGGGGCATCAGCATCGCGGGCAAGCGCACGAAGACCGGGTAGCAACATACATCTCCCATTCTGCACGCTTGCCAGTAACTCGCGCAACGCCGGCGACAACCTGGCGCAGCACGACGCTCTTTTGACGCGCACTCCGGAGGGTCGAACCGGCATCTGGTTTTGTAAGAGAATACGACTCAGGCGCGTTAACCGTCATCTTTGTGAGCGAAACATTGAGATCGGAGTACAGCGCGTTCATCGTGCGCCTAAGCACGCCTGCAGAGGCGACGTAGAGCTGGAGGCCTGGCCATGATGAACAGCGATATCATCGAACGAAGCGGCGCATGCATACCATCGATGTGGAATGTTTTAGGAAAGGGAGCGGGCAGTTCTAATGGGGGAGTGTACGATAGGCGGATGTGAGGGCTATAAATATGTGCATCGGCATCTTGACGCGTGTCATTGGGTTCTAGGAAGGGGATATTTGGAGTTGAGATGCCCCCCGCAGTATTGGGAGTACCATCTGCGTTTACTGAGGTGATAAGGCCGATGTCAAAAAACTCGGGGAGGGTCTCCTGCAGAACATATATTCCCCGGCCTTGCATGTATTTGAATGGCCCGAACACAACATGGATTAACGCGGAACTGACCTGTGCGTATTTCCCAGTCGTTATCGGAGAGCTCGGGCGGAGTATCAGGATTTGGGTCCGGGGAAGATTGGAAAGGTGGTTCAGAATGCAGTGCAAGACTGGATCCATTCCGTCGCGGGTCGCTGTTTCTTCGACGGTCAGGGGTTTTCGGCAGGAGTTGAAAACATGGCTGTGATGGTCTGACTTGTCTGACCGAGGATGACGATAGGCGAATGGATGATTTTGGGGTGTGCAGAAGGCGAGTTGGTTTAGATAATGTCGAAGATGAACATACGTGTCGGTTGAACATGTCGTCAAAACAAGTTGAACGAGGCACGCGTCGGGTGGGTTGGAGAAGGTTTGCAACATGCCGGAGCTGGGCGATGTTTGGCGGCATCGTGGATTACAAACACGCCCCAAACCAGGCGCGTCGTTCAGGCCTCCCCAGTGAACTATAGTGAGACCGGAGATGAGATGGTAATATATCCCTTCGGCCCACATATCACTGCCATCCTCGTCAAAGTTCTACTGGAGGCTGATTGCTTGTCGGAGAACCTAGCGGATGACAAACAAGGACCCAAGCGGAACCGCCGACGAAATTCCACAGTGGAGCGTGTCGGTCAGGCCTCCTCTAAGTATCCTTGGACGATGAGATGTTCGATATCCGCCCTGCGCACCATGAACCGCTGTCCTTTCTGAAAATCTATTGTCCCCATCTCCGTTTCTATCTTCCCACAATCTCGGATGACGCGCACAAGGACGTAGAGATCTTTGGGGGGATTCGTGATGCTCGCGGTAATGTCTAGCTCGTGCGAGAATTCGGATCGAAATTCCATGACGAAGCTGTTGTATTGGCGCAGGTAGTCGACCTCGTGTGGAGAGAGCTTGCTCCGGATGTCTTGATTCGACAGAATGTGGGGCAGAGCGCCCCCGACCGCCCAGTACATATCGCGCAGCCGATCAAGGCGATGAGAATGATATGCCAGAAGGCACCGCTTGTTTCTGTTGATCGCGGTCTGGATGATAAGCAGCGCCGGCGGTGGTCCACGTCCCTCCACGGCAATCGCGTCGATGGCCTTTTCGAGATCGCGCTGTTCTCGAATGATCGATAGGACGAGGGAGTCGTTGTACTTGATGAGGGTGTCTGTCTGGGTGGATCTTCGAGATTCCATCACTAGCTGAGTGCCGAGCTCACCGTATTGGCGTGCGTCGCTCATCGTCGTTCACAACGAAGGGGTGTGTCACGAGTCGTGACCAGACGCGTTATTTGTCTGTTTGTTTGCTACCTCAATCTCGGGAGTCGGGGCCCGGTCACCGGACTTCCGAGTCTGTTCCCTTGCAACGTGCACCCAACCTGCACCAGAAAACGGAGACACACTGCAGGTCTTGATCGCCTTTCTGACGCCAGTAGCCACGCCTCTGCGTCGTTGCGAGCAAGCGGACGGCCAGCGCGTGAAAATTTCACATAATGAAAGGAACAAGACAGCGCGTGTCCCAAAGGTATAAAACGCGACATTGAAAGGACGCGGAGCAATCTTTATCTGCCTTGACCCCATCCGCATGCCTCTCAAACCGCGCAGAAACTTCTTCGCTCGTCCGGCTCTTTTGACGCTATTTCTGGGCTGCAACCCGGCTGCAGCGTGGTTCAGGGTGCCGTGCAGCACCACCCCGGTTGTCGAAGGTACGTGTTGACCTGATGTGCTAAAATGAGTAGCGTTTGCCCATGGAATTGGTAGAAAGGCTGGACCCTATCGTGTCGCCGGGGATATCGCCGTCTAACCATGTTCATGTGCGTATGTTATCAATTCAATGTCGAACCTATTTGACCTGATTTGAAAATTGGATTCGTAGACCGTGCATGGCTCGAACAGTGAGTGGCTGTTTTAGGGCGAGTTCTCAAACCATAGGCTAAAATAAACAGTGTTCTCCGCAAATAGCACATACAATCTATTGCGGAATTCTTCGTGCTCGAATTGCCAAGTAGCGCAGGTACCGAACAATCCTTTGCCCTGATTTCATGGGAGATTGACGCCACACGTCTGCTACAGGATGCGTCAAACTATTGTGGGTGGTTTACAATGCTCAAACAGCATTGATCTTTCTTCCTGGTTTTAGGGTTTGCAAAACTGTACCTACACGATCCCCAAACTGGACAGTATGAATCGGTGCCCAACGGAGGCAAGTGACTGGAGCGATATTATTATTTTTGTTCTTTTTGCACTAGGGACTCATAATTGCCTATGAATGTGACAGGGCTCCTGGTCTATTATGAAAACAGAGGAAGCGGAGATGTGAGTAACGGGGGACCCGGCCTGAAGGCATTCCCTCCGGGGCTGAAGATGATCAGCGGAGATCCCACGAGACGCTCAAGGAAGTGGGCTATTCATATACTCTTCTTTTATTTTTCCGTGTGCTGATCTAGCGGTGCGGCAGGTACACGCCCGGAGAAGGTTCGCAGGGAGAGCTGGCTGAGCGGGCGATTGAATGGGAGTGCTTGAGGTATACTTCGGCAACAGGATACAATAGTGCCGCAGCTGGATGTAAGTTCCTTCTCGAATGGCATTCAGTTTTACCTTCAACATGTTTCTCATGTGCAGCGGGCGGATTCCCAACAACCGATTGCGAGGTACGTTGTTAATTAGCCTCACCCCTACCTGATCTGTGCATGTTGATCATATTAATCGCTACTTCCAGGACGGATTAAACTCACGCATCCATTTGCCTGCATGCTGGGATGGTGTAGTGCGTATCTCTGCGTAGATTGATAACAGCCCTCAGACACCTAAGTACAAGTTCGATGAATAGAACCTGGACTCCTCGGACCATGTATCCCACACGGCTTTCCTTTCGGACCTGGACAACGGTGACTGTCCATCCACCCATCCGGTCCCGCTAATGAAACTTTTATACGAGGTAAGGGAGCACATTCTACCTGCCTTATCCTCTGAGTCGGAAGCGACAGGTCACCTGGGACGTTCACTCTCTCGCGTCGAGATGGAATCCTTCCAAAGAAAAATGGCCTTTTGTTTGGTGTAAGCCTTGAGCTCTCTCTTTGATCAAATATCAAGGGTATTGATTTAGATGTTCCCCATCCAGCCACTGGGTAAGCTGAACAATCACATATGTCAATTACTGATAACTCAAAAGCATACAGAGATCCCACAGGCTATTCATGGCACGGTGACTTTCAAAACGGATGGGACACGACGTACGTCCTATATTGCACCCGGGACCAATGTCCATTTACTAACCACGAAAACACACGGATGCAGTGCATTGCAGAACGCGATTGACCAGTGCAACAACCCTAATAACCCAACTGGGTCCGGCGTCACGGAGGCGTGCTCCTTCCTCACCGTGGTGAATGCCACCCTCGCCGGGGAGTGCCAAATCCCGCCCACAGTAAATGAAATTGTCAACGGAAACATGACTAGTCTACCTGGGCGAGTCCTCTTTGATGACTGTATTTATCATCGTCAGCGTCCTTATGGGATA
Organism: Hypholoma sublateritium FD-334 SS-4; assembly: GCA_000827495.1. Taxonomy (NCBI): domain Eukaryota; kingdom Fungi; phylum Basidiomycota; class Agaricomycetes; order Agaricales; family Strophariaceae; genus Hypholoma; species Hypholoma sublateritium. The sequence goes on from KN817549.1 coordinate 51,888, forward strand.
TTTTTTGCTGCAGGTGCAACCCTCTACAGTTTGGACCTGCAGATGCGATACTGCGATCGCCCGGGCCTGACTGTCTAGTTTCTACTGGGAAGAGCGTGGCACATGGTAATTATATCTACTTACGTGGAGCCTTGTTGGCGATGGTATGGGCTGTTTTAGCGCTGTTTGCGCTGCATGCAGTGCTATGGTGAGTCAAGGATACACGAAGGATGTATCTTTTTATTGCGGTCCATATCTATATCTACAGCACTAGCACCATTATTCCTGTATACTGCATATGTATAATTTACATATAGCCGAAAAATTTGGTCTGTAATTTCAGCCTCGTAGTAAGCAGTAGCCTCAGACCAGTATAAAGTCAGAAATAATTAATAGATTGTAATCGTCGTAATTATTGTAAAGGCACAATTATTTAGGACGTTGTGTGAAATGGCTTTCATGTTTGGCAGAATCCGAATATTGGAACTATATACCGGATTTTCGGGGTATACAACGGATTTCATTGCTACAATTTACCTTTGATAGGGCAGGTGTCGTCCAAATAGGGCATTTCGCGTCTTTGATTCCACCACTGAGAAAATGATGGCATTCTTACAAAGCCCCTCTTCACAAACTCATCAGCTGTTTCCACCACGTTTCTTCTAGTTTTTGCCTGGTTTCTAAGCGTCCAGAAGTCGATATCAAGTGCGACAAAAAGCAAGCCTTTCAATCAGAAACACATCTTACAATGGCCTCCCAAGATGTCGAAACGGTGACCACAGCATTGGCAACAGAGTGCGTTCCATTGGTTCCGTTGTTCTTAGGCTAATACTGTGTAGAGCTGCACCAGATGCTAAAACGAGGCGCTATGACCGCCAGCTTCGGTGAGTCTCTATTTTACGGCACTACGCGTTTGTTCTGACTTCTGACTAGATTATGGGCCGCCTCAGGCCAGAACGCACTCGAGTCCTCGCGCATCCTCGTGATATCCGGGAGCGCAACCTCTACTTCGATACTGAAAAACCTGGTGCTCCCAGGTATCGGACACTTCACTATCATCGATCCAAACCAAGTCACGCCAGAAGACGCGGGCAACAACTTTTTTCTCGAGGGCCCGTCGAGCATCGGGAAGTCGCGTGCGGAAGAGGCGGTACGGCTGCTTTTGGAGCTCAACGATGGCGTGGACGGAAAAGCGGACGTGCGTAGCCTGGAACACGTTCTCGAAAACAGCAAGGAGTGGCTATCAGAGTTCACGATCGTGATAGCGCACAATCTGGAGGCGGCGCTTCTTGAGCAGCTCGCATCGTTGCTTTGGGCTGACGAGTCATATACTCCGCTAGTCGTTGTCCGATCTGCAGGATTCTTGGCGGAGGTGTACATCCAATACCACGAACATGCAGGTATGATCGTTTTGCAGTGGAAGAGGAACCTTCTAATAAACGTCTCCAGTCATTGAAAGCCACCCAGAAACACCGCAATCGCTCCATATCGACAAAGCATTCCCGTCCCTGCTTGAATATTCCACCTCGCTCGACTTTGAGAACATGGACGTCACCGACCACGGACACGTGCCGTACGTAGTCATTCTTGTTCGTGTGCTCGAGGACTGGAAGAAGACAGTGAGTACTTTCCATATTGTAACGAGTCACCCTAATACCAAATCATAGCACAACGGCTCTCCGCCATTGAGCTACGAGGAGAAACAAGAGTTTAAGAAGGCCATCTTCGCCATGCGCAAGAAATCGGACGAGGAGAACTTCGACGAAGCCGTGGCCCAGGCCTACCGCGCGTGGGCTAAAACATCTGTACCGTCAGACATAAGCGCACTCTTTGAAGACGAGAAAGTGCGCTCGCTGTCACCCACCTCACCCCCCTTCTTCCACCTGCTGCACGCCCTACAACGCTTCGCTACGGAGCAGCCCTCGCACGCGCTTCCACTGACGAGTGCACTTCCGGACATGAAAGCAAGCACGGAGAGCTACATTCACCTGCAGACGTTGTATAAAGCGCATGCGGAGGAGGAGAAGGCTATCTTCAAGAGTTATCTCCAAGTTCCCGTCGAAGACGACATCGTCGACGCGTTCGTGAAGAACTCGCATGCGCTGAGGCTGCAGAAAGGGAAAAAATGGGGGACGCTAGACGCCGACCCCGCTTCATTGGGTTTGTGCTGTGCTCGATCAACCGTTATATCATTCTGATGGGTCTGCACAGCTGCTGCGCTCGAGACGGCACCAAAGGCTCTTGCTATACATCTCGCGCTGACTGTTTTGTCGTCCTATGTGGCTAAGCAGCCTGCTGATGTGCCATTGTCGCCCACCGCCGAGGCGCTGACTGCCGAGGCGCTGACTCTCCTGCCGCCTGGAACAGAACTCCCCGACGAATTTGACGAAGCTTTGGGTGAAGTGTACGTCTTCGCCATGTGTACCTTGACATATATTTCTGAGCACGTTTGTTTACAGTGTGCGTGCGCCGACGGCCGACCTACCGAACACTGCTGCTTTGCTGGGCGGAATAGTGGCCCAGGAAGTCATCAAGATGATCACCAAGCAGTATATCCCTATAAATGGGTCCTGTCTGATTGACCTCATCGAGACATGGACAGGCATTCTGTGATGCCGAATTTGTACATAGAATTTTGGGCTTGTCGAGGGATAGTCTCTTCTCAAGCTCTTGTAAACTAAGTAAACGTACTTCTGGTCGTCCACCATCTTGAGAATCTTGTTGTCGTCTTGTCGGCTGCGCGCACAGATAGTCAATTAGTGCAAGGGATTCAAACGTTGACTGATAAATTTCTGTTGCATCCAAATTGGAGGAAGCAGTTAAGTACTTAGAGACCTGATTTAGGCATAATGATAATTAAGTTACATAATGTATGATATTTTAATTTCAATAATTACTTCATTAATGGTCATCATCGTTCAGGGCCTGCTGTGCGTTGGCTGTGCGGCTTCTGCCTACTCAACAACCACCACAAGTACTCTGGCATTTTGACTTGTTCATTACAATTCGACAGATATTCGGGCATTGGGAAACTCTTCTATGACAACTGCCTATCTTTATCCGTTTTATCTTCCATAACCTGCCTCATTCAAAAATTAAACCACGTTTCCGTCGAAATTCAACGACGTGAAATCCCACTAGAACGTGCGCCACTAAGTCACCGCTATACGGAGGCGCGTGGTTCAACTTTAAAGAAACATACTGCAGAAATGTCGGATAACGAGACTGAAGTTAAACTGAACTCCGGAGTTGACAAGGATTTCGTCCAAGCGACCCATAAACAATCAGGTGGAAGAAAACGCAAGGCCCTCGAGGACAAGGACGCTACACGTCCAGTCAAGAAAGCCAAGAGGAAACGCGGCATTCTGAGACAGCTCATGGAAATGCCCATCGATATTTTGTTCGAGGTGAATATTGATGTCATCTGGGACTCGTGTTCGCGGAAGGTTGACAAAGTTTGCGATTTTAGATATTCGGTCATCTGAAACCCCTCGACCTCGTACATATGGCGCGAACAACTAAGGAGTTACGAGCTCTACTTATGAGCCGCTCTTCAATATCAGTCTGGCGAACAGCACGCTCGAGTATTCCAGGTTTACCTGATTGCCCGAATGATTTGAGTGAGCCTCGGTATGCCACTTTGGCTTTTGGAAAAAGTTGTTCAGTTGGTTTAATTTCTATTTCAAATTCTGTCGGAATGTGCATTTATATTTCATTGTCTAGTTCTGCCACCGAAATCTATCCATTGTCCATGTATCTTGGTCTGCCAGGGTCAGATGTTGCAATAAATGTCTCGATATCCAGTGCGTTTGATTTCCTATTCCAAGGCATTGGTGTTTATGATTGACACTGTCTTGAGTTTTGACACAACTCATAGTCCTATAACTTGGGGCGCAAACAGGCAGTATCCATCGTTACTGGCACCTTGGATTCCATGTCTGAAAATCAGACGCGAGATATCTCGACGAGGGCGAACACGTATGTCAGATGGTTAAATGGTTCTTCTATCCTTGATTTCTTTGCGATGTTCAGACGAAGAGGTAGTGTGGCATTGTCTGTGTAAACAGGATCAGAAATGGAGGAAACAATATCTCGCTCTCAAAAGCCCGCAGAGCAAACATGATTGGCTGCATCGACAACTGGAAAAGCAGTATGTCATCGCGAAGGTGAGTCATTCTACTGTTATGATTAATGCAATCACCTGCAGCTAAATACATGTGTAGCATGCTCGAGACTGCGAACGCTGGTACAGATTTGACGCGTTTTGTCAGCACGACCCGTTAGACCCGGATTATCTTATCGCCAAGCGGAAGGATGAGTGAGTAGCTGTAATTCAACATCGTATCTTTTGGTTAACCGAAATGCGAATTTGCAGAGTCCTTGAATACATCAGGGAGCTTGGATTCAAAGAAGTCCTGTACAAAATTACACTCCATGGTGGATACTCACCCGGTAGATTGTCTCGAGGTGGAAGATGTGTGTCGAAACCCTCTTACACCATCCAGTTAGTGAAACCAGTAGAGTCTGCCACAGCTGATAATATATTATCCCATTATCTAGTTCTTTCAACCCTAAAACCTCACCTGATCGCTACCTTGGAAGACCATCAAAGACAGCAGCAAATCAATGAGCACAAGGCACTTTTAAAAACCCGTATACCTCTTTTATCGGAGATCCACACCCAAGGCATTCGGAGTCTACCAATGGCCACTGTCTACCCTAACCTTCATGATCTATATGTTATAGTGGAAGAGCACAACTTCATGGACTACTCTAAATCGACCACGGATGCTCTTCGTGTGTTCTTCAGCGAAGTAGTTGCCTTGTGGAAATCCAAAGTTGAGAGCAAGCTCATTGACCTCATCGTCAAGGCATGCGGGTTGGATTACGTGTTCGATCAAGCGAGAGTGCTCGATCTCGCAACGACATTCTTCGAGTGTTCATCGTGCCTCCAGATATTGATGCGCCACGAACGCACAATGATGCATCGCTGTGCAACGCGGGGGGGGCAGTCCCACGTTCGGAATTCCCACTGCGGAGCGCACGCCGACGATCGTCTTCGAGCAGTCTCTGTGGGGTGACCTAGGGTCGATCAAGTTCAACAAAGCATGGTCAATGACAGTATCAGAGATTGTCGCGATGGCCGGCTTGGACCCGAATACAGCAACTGTGCACGACATGGACAAGCATGACCCGATATATGAATGTCGGACATGCCACTCGTTTGACGAGGGCCGTGCAACAATGAGGTGGGATGCGGTGGTATGTTCTGTCTGACGATCTGGCTTGTATTTTCCTGATATAACCGTGATGTAGATGAATCACAAAAGACAGGAGCACAATGACACTTACAATAACCCAGAAACGCCGATGGTTCTCCAGTTGCTCACGGAGCCGGAGGCTACTAAGGTGCGCGAGCGCGTGAAAGAGGAGCAAGAGCGCCCCGTACATCAAGGGCACTGGCAGATAATGTGTCCCCATTGCTGGTCGACAGAGAAAAATGCGGTTACCTATAGAAAGCATCTGAAAGAAAAGTGAGTGTATACATTGTAGTTTTTGCTAGTGCGCGCTGATTTGGTGTAACAGGCATGAAGTGAGTCTGACGTAGGTAAAATATAGCGAGCTTGTATTTTCTCCGGAGCAGTTTGAAATCCGGACATCGCCCATGTTTCGATTGTGGCCTCCGCGAGAAGAGAAAATGGATGGCAAAGATTAGAACAGCGGAATATCAGGTCTGGCGGATGTTAGGCTAAGCTGCCACTCAACGAGCGGGGCGCCAGGATTTCGCCAGGATTAGATTTTGATTAGATTACACTTTGCATACTAGTTATCGTGCGGTATTTGTCGAAGTCCAGATACTCTTCGGCTTTTTAATGAGTCCTATGTCCGTGAAACAACACCAGCTTGCCTGAACATGTGCGCGTAGGTGCGCCCCCGGGACTTGGCAGTGTGAGTACGCTGCCTGTAACGTCCAATTTGGGTCCCATCAGTGATCAGAACAAACTACGTAATGCAGACGGCAGCAGCCGGCAGCATACCCACCGGACTTGCCAAGGCCCCGGGAAGCTCACCTAAGGGTTTGTCCGAAATTTGCATATTTGAGAGCCCCAAAACGACGATTTCCTTGTCCGAAATTGCATATTTGACGGCCCCGCGGGGCCAAATTTTTGAAAATACTGTCCAGAATTTGCATATTTGAGGCAATATTTTGGCGATTTTTTTTTAAAAAACATTGAGTGTGTTTATCTATCCAAATCTCAACTAAGGCATCTCAAACGCTCGCACTTCCTAGCCAGCCTGTGGAGGTAGGACCGTACGGCGTAGGTAGAGTCGTATGCCAAAAAACATGTCACACTTTTGGCGTAGTCACACTGTGCGAAAAATGTGACTGCGTGACATTCTTGTCCGAAATTGCATATTTGGGAGCGAAAAAATTGCATATTTGAGGCCGATTTTGGAGGATTTTGACGGACAAACCTTCAGGTGAGCTTCCCGGGGCCTACTTGCCAAGAACTTGCCCTCGATACCTATGCTCATTATTCACTGGGTCGTCACGGTTGGATATCGGATGCCCGGGCCCTCCGAGATTACATGTATTTGTGGGTCCACTGCCAAGTCTCAATCCGTCGGGGGCGCAGATACTTATTCAAACATACTGATGTGATTCTTTCCCATCGGACATCGAAAAAGTCGATGAGCCGAGTCCACACGCAACAGTGCAGGCCGAGCAGTCACTTATACTTATAACGACTCGATTTCGTCTAATGTCCTATCACTCAAATACTGTGGCGCATATATTGTCCGCACCATCCGTTCTCTGCACATACGTCGAACGCGGGCAGCTTGAACTCGAAAGCTGTCACATACCCCGTCTCGAATTTGGCCGTGTCCGCATTGTCCTTCAACCATCCCCAAAATGAACTCAACAGTTGTCGTCGGCAGGCTTGGTCGCGGCAGGCTAGCGTCTATCACCCGCGCAGAGATCCGTAGTGCACGCTCGTCTCTCGTGTCAACACGTTCGGCAATGGCACAGCGGACTTTCTTCACTATCATCCAGCAGGGACAAGAGGGATGGCGCCTCAGGTAAGCGCTGGTGTATTTTCTTCATTTTCCGCGTGATAAGAATGCTCTATTTCAGTCTTGGTCGCGACCCGGTGAAGCTGACGCCGGGGCTGAACATCAAAATCCCGTTTTACCACACGTTGACGGTGCTTGACGTCCGAGAGTCGTCCGTGAACATCCCCAATGTATGCCTCCACTCACGTACCACACGACTTGCCCTAATCATTTTCTCTGTAGCTTCCAGGATATACCGCAGATAATGTTGGTTTCAGCTGACACAATTTGTCTGTGTATTTTATGTAAAATACAAATTTCGTCCCTTTGCTAGGTGCCCGTCCTCTGTTCGGGATCGCTCTTCTACCGCATCACCGACAGTTATAAGGTTTTTATTGCACCTCTCCATCATTGCAGTAAATTAAATACTGATACGTTCTATTTCCACAGGCAACATTCGCGGTTTCTGAGGTTGAACGTAATGTGCAAAATATTGGCACATCAGCTATGCGGTCTATCCTTGGGACATTCACCTATGATAAGGTGTGGTTTGCTCTATGGAAGATCCACAGCGCAAATGTCACATATTCACCTTTTTACACCAGGTCATCGCCGACAGAAATGAATTGAACGAGCAACTAAACCAAGTTATTGGAAACTCTATAGCAGTGCGCAAAACTATCTCGAAAATCGAGCATACTACTAATCTATGTTGGCGCAGAACTGGGGAGTAGAATGTACCCGATTTGAAGTGCAGTCCTTCCAGCCCGCCAACCGCGAAGTCGAGGTCAGTTATTTGTTCTGTACACCTATATCTCGAAGTCATCATATTTATGCGCTCTGTATCCCTGGCTTCAGAGACAATTGGAGCTGCAAATGGAGGCAGAGCGAAACCGGCGCAAGCAATTGCTCGACACGCAGGCTCAGATAAACGTCGCAGAGGGCCAGAAGCAGCGGGTCATCTTGGAGTCTGAGGGACACGTATGAGCTATTCATCTTCTGCTTCGTATCACACATAATTCATAGTCCTCACCCACAGCTCGAAGCCAAGTCCAACGAAGCTGATGCAGCCTATAAAACTGTCTTCCGTGAAGCCGAAGCCCGGTGCGTCTCCCACTACTCACACGTAGGCATGACTGACATATTTCCCGTATGACCCACAGGCAACAGCAGTCCCTGATGGAGGCCGCCGCTATCGCGAAACAGGTCGAGAACATCGCACAGGCGCTCTCACCGAACAAGGACGCCGTTACGTCTGAGGACCGCAAATTCGCGCTCGCCACGCTCGTCGAGCTGCGCCGGCTCGACCAGCTGCAGGCAATCGCGAAGAGCAAGAGCAACTCAACGTACTTCTTCGGAGATAAGGCAGCGCTCGGGGCGGCGAACGACGCATTCAACGTGGACTACGCGCAGGCAGTAAAGCGTGGTATGGAGAAGACGCCCGTAGGGGCTCCGAGCCCTGCCGTCGGGCCCGTCGCCGCGTCCGTGGCATAGGGCGATTCCGGGTCTTGATCGAGAACTTCTCCATAATCTCCAGCTGTGCTTTATGCTTTCGCTCTCAATCCCCATTTCATTTTCTAGTATTTACTGTACACCGTAATATGTATCACAGCACCTCCACTCTTGTCCCGGCATACTTATGTAGCAGTATTGGATCAATAGTCTATCAAATAATGTATATCCCTATGTGCTCACTGTAAGTTCAAAACAGAATTGGACGCATCCTGCGCGATTCTCGCGTGCACTGGTAATAGAAGTTGTATCGAGGAGTATACTTACTCCAAACTTACTCAAAAACTATGTTCTTTAGTTACCGTTGAGTTGCCGACAACTTATAGATGCCACGTGATCTAATTAACTCGAGCACCGTTCCGGCTAACTTAAATCCTTTCAAACTTTGACCCCCACCGCCACGGTCCACCGGCTTTACGCACAGAACAGGGAGCTCTCAGCTCAACACCCAGTACAGTGTCTTATTGACATCCACCTGAAGTTAGCCACCTTGAAGGCTGCATTATTCAGCTAAGGAACTAACTACCAATGTACGCATCCTACTACTGGCAACATCATTGAACGCGCCTTCACCTGTTACACCAAAGGGAACGCAACGGGAAGGCCACATCTGACTCCAAGGAGTCCCAATGGGTTCGGCTGCAAAGCACGGACGGGTTTTCGTATCTCGTCAAGCGCAAGGTAGCCGAGGCAAGTGGCACGGTACGAAACATGCTGGACTCAGAAGGTGCGCAGTTTCTCAGCGCGGAAGACCCGCCCGCGCCCTCATAGGTGAAATACGTTCTCATCTTTGTATGCAGCTGGTGGGTACTCGGAAGCGCTAACTGGCGTATGCGAGATCACGGAACGGTACGCCCTTGGTCAGCGTCTGAGCGACGACCGCCTGAAGTGTTTGTTTCAGGGGAATCATTGTTGAAAAGCTGGTTGAGTACATGAGCTTCAAGACGTACTATGAAACTGTCAATACAAAAGATGACGTTCCCGTCAAGGAGTTTATGGAACGCATCCCGCCAGAGATCGTACTCGAGCTGTCAGTATATGTACAGATAGCTATATTCTTTCGTTCCTGTGCTGACGCTGGTTTTTCACCAGGTTGTTGGCGGCAGATTATCAAGAAAGTATGTTGCTACCTTCCAGTTTTGTACCACACCGCTATACTTACCTTCGATATCAGTGTAAACAAGACCTTCGCCTTCGCCTTCCACCAATGCATCTCGTGAGAGAAAAATGTATCTCATGATTGAAAAGGCAGGGATTGATCCTTCGATTCCTCAAAATTGACTAGACAGGTCGTCTGGTCTGCTCGTTCCCCTAAATCCTTAAATTACGCGTGGACACTAGGAAAGGAAAACCAACCTTGGCAGAGTACGTTTCATGACTTCTGCGCCAACAGAATATTTCAAGTACTAGATTGTATTGATTGATAAATATATGTATCAGCGAGGTATCTTGAAAACAAACAATACAGAACAAACAAGACACCGCCAAAAATTCCACCCAAGATCCACAGCAACTATCCAATTGTACACATAAACTCTTCCTCTTTTCTAGCACACACAGAGCACACGGTGGCATCAATCTGGCATCACGCAATCGTCAGCAGCAGCGCGGTCAAAACGCGGTCCCATGCCGTTTCAACCCACCGGGGCGCGACGCGACGCTGCGGCCTCGTGCGATCCTCTCCGCAAGCTTCTCGACGACACCGCCTTCGTCGTCGTCTTCGTCGAGCGTACGCTTTATCAAGTCCTCCATGTCCATCCCGTCTGCGGACGAGCGCCGGCTCGTGTTCCGCATGCTCGGGACCGGGAAGATCGTCGGGCGGTGCGTGTCGAACTCGGGAAGGCGCTCGTTGTTGATGTCGGAGCGGCGGCTGTGCAAGAGAAAATGGAAGTGGTGAGTGAAAGTTTGTGGATCGATAAGGGACAAAAGATACGCACGCATCGGCGAATGAGCGAATGCTCCTATTGATCCTTGTACCGTGGACTGACAGCCCGTCCGCTCCCGGTCGGCTGACCGCTGTTGACGAACCTGCTTCGAGTTCTGTCGCATTTTCTGCTTCCTCTCTGTTCATGGTAACAACATCAAAGATGGTAAGCACAAGAGGAAGGGAGAGCAAGACGGGGGGGAGCATGAAACGCACCGTAAGAGTTGGAACACCTTTTGCATCTTCCCCACGGCCAGGATTTTTTTCTTGATGAGCTGCCGGCGTGCAGCTAGATCGTCCTCTGAAGGGCGAATAGCTTGTGCGTCTCCTTCGTCGGAGTCTGATTCGTCCAGTTCCTCCCGGCTGCATATACTCAGGATGGCAAGCAACATTTCCGTAACTGTGCAACTGTCAGCGCAGTTGACCCGGTATCGCAAAGAACGCACTTTTTTGCCCGACGAACGGCAAACTCCAAGTGAAAGCATCCATGAAATTGGGCAACCAGTATGGATGCGACGTAGAGTTGTATTGCCGGATGGTAATGTTCTTGTTCGCGTACTTCAGGATCGCGCCCCGGTTGCGGTACACGTCGAGGTAATTGGGGGCGGAGAAGATGGTGATCACCGACGGGAAGTTGCGCTTTGGCGTCTTGCGGTACATGGTGTATCTACCATGGTGTAAGTTGAGAACGTATGCTGGAACAAGTTACGCACCCTGCATCTTGCGCCTCGTGTCCCCGGATGAGCGTGAGCAAGCTGTTCCGGTCGAGGAACTGGCACACGGCTTCATATCTGGTCAACGGAGATAATTTGTCAGGAATCCCGCAAATCTTCGGCGCACGCACGTGTAGAAGAATGAACAGCCCCGCGTTGCGTTGTGTGTGAAGGTGGTCCCTTTATCCAGTGCAGGCCCTGACGGGCTTGGCTCTGTCTCGTGTCCAAAATTTACAATTGGATCCGACCACAGTAGGTCGCACAGCATCCCATGGGAACCAGGCTCCTGGAAGCGGTTGATCTACGCTTTCATTAGTTACCTGAGTGATTGGGTTGTGGCAAACATACCGATGCGAGGTCGTTGAGGGTAACCAATTGCGGCGAGAGTCCACCATGGACACAGAAGAACTTACCATCGACGAGCGCAGCAATGGGCAATGAACAGAAAGAACGCAGACACGCTTCATACACGCTTTCAGAGTATTTGTGGAGGCCTGTATTCTAGATTAGACTTTGCCTTCACAACAAAAGGCTAGCGACGCACATTCGCGCTTGAAAGTGAAGTATTCAGTAAGGTGGCGACATTCGTGGTTGCCTCGTAGCAGTACTATCCGATTTGGGTGGGCAATTTTGAGGGAGTAGAGATATAGCAGACACTGATCCAAAGTGAGGAACGAAACAACGACACAAGACAATGACACACCTCAATTCCAAAGTCGCCTCGATCGACATAGTCACCCAGAAAGAGATATACGCTGTCCTGGAGTGTACCGCCCACTTCAAACAGCTTCATCAAGTCGTACTGCGTGTCGCAATCAGAGCCCGCCTCCTGATCCTAGTGAGTGACTCACATATTGGCCATGAATGTCCCCACAGACTAGAACTCATCAAAATCCCATTGGTTCGATAGAAAAATGGATACAGACTGGTGACCGGGCTGCGTACGGGGACCATGTTTGCCTCGCGAGAGAAGATGTTCGTCGCCTGCTCGAGGATGAAGATCGCCTGCGCCTCCTTTAGCCGACCTTCGCGGATGAAGTGCGTCTTGAGGAAGTCACAGTTGACCTTGCGCTCCGGACCATCCTGTACGTATAACTCGTGGTCCGTGGGCTTGTTCGCCACTGGTTGCGGCACCTGCGACATGATTGGTATCAGGAGATCGTGTACGGGCGCGTCGTATCGCATTGCTGCCCGCGTACCTGTGGGACAGGCCGTGCTCTCATATCAGCATTGGCTTGCGGTATCGGTGTCGGCGGAGCGGCGGTGTTGTGGTTTGGGTTTGCGTAGACATTCTGTCCGCCGGCAGAGGGGTTGCGCCTGTGTTCCGCGGACATGCTCAGGCAGGGTTGGGCGCTAAATGGGCGGTGGGACTTTGAAAGAGAGGGTCGGATTTCCAAGGTACTGGTATGTTCAAATCAGAGAGGAGTCTGCTGAATTGCTGTGGAAGGCAAGTTGAAGAAATACTCCAATTTTGAATTCGACTTCAGTTCTAGGACAGTGTTTGGCAATGTTATTAGAGCATCGTGTTGTTGGTGCCCACAACGCTGTGCGTATCCTGTGCACGTCTTGCGCATGGAATCCAGCTATATTATTATGCCAGGGCATGGGGTGAGGCGTGAGCGGGAGTCAGAAGGGAGGTGAACATGGTGGGTTGGCCCACAGCTTTTATGCGGTGCACAGTTCAAGTTTGTATCCGTCGAGGCTGTGCCATGAAATCAGTGGACGTGCCAGCGGATCCGAGCGGCACTACAAAATAGTTGACCCGTTCGTCATATACGTACTTGGGGGTCGTATTTCGCCCGAGAAACAAGACGCTTTAGCAAACTTTAGCAGTCGTATAGCTCATGATACAACCAGGTGAGAGTGCTCGGAAATTGACAGACAGTAATGATAAATCCCTGTCACTGAGCATCTGCAGTACTTATATTGACAGCGAACTCGGAAATTTTTTTGATTTAACTTACTTTCGTCGGACTAAGTATGAAATCCGAACGTAATAAACATAGTCTTTTACTGGATGATTTATCCTGAACGGTCATTCCCGGACCATTCTCGTTTAGTATTGATTGATTGATCCCACTTATGGGAGCTTTGGGGTGTAACTTGGGTGAAAGATGTATGCAAGACCTCGTATGACATGTTTTTGAGATTTCAGTAATAGTCTTTCACACCTTCCAATTCCAGGGAGACCTGATATACGCTTCAACCACAGGCCTTGCTAGCAAAGGGCGAGGCTGCATTTCATGTGAAAAATGAATGCAAAAAGCCAGTTTTGTATATCCTGTCATGTTGCTCTGCCATGTTGCTCTACCACGCTGTATCTGATTCAGATCAATGAACGAGGTATGTCTTGTCTGCCATATTTTAATTACCTAGCAAATAGCAATGACTCACGGGATGTGTCTGAACATATTTAGGCACTTATAAATAGAATTCGAGAAGTGCACTAGAGGGAAAGGAGGGAAACCTGAGGTCATCGAAAGACATTTGATCAAGGGCTTAGGTGGTCAACTCAATGGCAAAAATCATGCTTGCGTCATATCCTTGGTGCAAAAAACTACTGAAAATCGGAAATACCGGCAAATGATTTGAATAATGTATATTTGAGGAAGGTTGAGTTGCTTCTTCGATACTCAGAAACTTCCAGATAATTCCATTAGATATTCCATGAATTTATTGTTGGATGGCCGAGGTTATGCCCAACGTTTGGTATACCAGAGCACCAACGCATCTTGGTCGAGTAGGAAGTTTAAATTGGAAGCAAGATCTATAAATAGACATGTCTATTAATGGAACTTCAATTTGCAAATCCGGGAGCTTGGGGCCACAAGAAATTAGACACTAATGATGAGAAACGAATGTAGTATATACACGTTCATCAAGAACAGCAATTTTAACAAATGGGAATTGAATCATATTTATCAAGTCACCTAATTCCAATGCTCAAACCGGTGATAATTTTGTTTACAGCCGGCCTGCCAGCCTGAGGCATCGCAGTCAGAGTACCACGGCATCTGAGGCAATTGTCCACGTAGTTCCATAATTACTCTGTTTTGTTCCTCAATCCTCTGCACGTAAGGTTGCAATTGGTACGGCGCCATCTCGCTAAACAACTGGAAGAGATTGTAGAGTTTTTGCGCGCTAAGATTGCCATTCGGTTCCTCGATAAGCGCACGCGTGTTGAGAAGAGGTTTCGGTACAGCGTGGCTCGGCGGTGGGCAAACGCTCTCACATTGGCAGTGATCTTCAGATATTGAAGGGGGGATGGCGCTGCTTATTGTTGGAATACTGAGAGCGGAGCTTGTTGACTCAACAAATGTGTGCGCATTGTAAGGAGATTGTGGTTTCCGATTTCTCTTCACACTAGAATGGTCGCACCCTAAGCTGTAGCTCTTGGTGCTAAAGCTCGGAGTAATATTATACATTGGTGATGTACTGGGGCTATACTCTGGGACAGTTTTCGAGGTACACACTCTGTAATATGAGGGTTGGGTCGTCGGTGACGAGTGAATTTTCCCTATATCATGACTGTTAGCACTCGCGGAAGACAGGTCGCTCGACAGTGCTGGTGAATTGGTGCTGTGGTTTGGCACCTTCAAATACGAGGAGGCTTTGTGGGATAACTCCTCGGCAGTGTGGCTTGCCAATGGTGATCGTCTCTGCCATACATCGTGTCTGTCGACGCTTTCCAAAGGGTTGAAACCGTAGAATGCCTGCATATCACGGCTGCATTTTGGTACTTCCACAGCTATGCGCGCATTCAAAGGGCATCGTGGAAGGGATCGGATCACCGGAGTAGAGCTTCTCCTCGCAGAACTGTGTCTCTGAATATTCTCCCGTTGAGGACTTCTATGAAGATCCGGTGTGCTGGGGCTGCGGTTTGGAGCTCTCAAAAGCGGGTGTGAACTGATTTGAAGTTGTGGTATGGGATGGCTCGTCAATGGAGAGTATCTTTCCCTTTGACTGTGACTGTCGGTACTCTCCAGCCCTGACATGTGAGTGTCGGTGAAAGCTCGCACGACTATGCTCCTACTTGAATCCTCTAGAGATGTGTGCGCTGCAAGAGGTGGTTGAGGTACGGGGTGAAGCGCTGTCGACGAGTGAGCCCCGTTCCACGTGTGGGGGCTCACGGAGTTCCCCAAAGAGGGGTCGCTTTGGATGCTATACTCCGAGGAAGAGCCCGTGTATACACACTCGATGAGAGGAGAGCGGACTGGTGTAATTAATCCCTCTCTCCTACGTACGGGGTACGATTTGTCCGTGCGACGTGCTGGGGGATTGTAGGGGCCGATAGATGCACCGACGCCACTGTCCGCGCTCTGGAATGACGAGCAAGGTGATCCTGGATACAATGTCTCGTAACTAGGAGGAGACTCTGAGCATCCTAATTTCTCGCTTGCGAAACTTCCCGGATTATTCTGTTCGTTGTGAGTTACGAAAGGTGTCGGCCATTCATTCATAAAAGCATGCCTAAGCGTCCTTTTGCTTCTTCTAAGAAGGCCGAGCTTGCATTTCGGTGAGGTTTTTTGTGGATGATATACCATACTATTACGGGTTGGAGCCTGTTTTTTCAATGACTTGATCTGGAATAAAAGTTTTAGTATGCTGAATAAATGTAGCCGGAAGCAGTCTAAGTTTGTGGGCGCCACGGTAGTCCTGTCTCTCCAGGTTGAATCTTTCTCTTGGTAATTCCCTGGGATAGTTCCTAACGATGTTTCGCCGAATAGACTATAGGGACGCCTCTCATTTTTGGGCATGCGCACGGACAATTTGAATTATCCCTTGATCGTATTGGGACCGCTCTGGCGATACCTTGTCGGAGAAATGTAGAGAAAATGTTAGGAATTATTCCGGTACCGACGCTCGAAAGGAACCTTATATCATTCATGAAACTCAATAACACACCTTTTCTCCTTGACCATCAGAGCGCTGTGCTTGCACATCTATTTATACTAATATACTTGTTAAAGCCACAGCTCTGAGTAGTGCACCTCTGTACAGCACATTCTAAGTCGAGTGCTCTGTGAGCTGTGGGTTGCTACATCTCATGATTTATTGGTGTATAGAATGCCTCAAGGCCTTCCGGATATGCCGTAGTGATCCAAATGAAGAAATAAGCGCCCATCTCGGAAGGTAGAATGCGGTCACGTGGTGTTTATTTTTTGTCAACATACAAATACCACGCTGCCCACTTTAGCAAACGTCAACCTGTATGATATCAGTTCTGACTGAAGGCTAAGCGGAGAGAAAGCCCGAGCTTCCAAGGTACGAGGCAAGGTGCTCGTTGATTCCGTCTCTACAGCTCATGACTATCTTTGAATTCCCCGGCAGCAACAGCCTGACTCCGAACGCCATGTACGCTCAGCGCTGTGGCGCCACAGAGTCCTCTCAGGCGTTGATTGAATTCAGATGCAAGCTACAGCGTCCAAAGAGCAGTGCCATAGAGCCAAAATAAACTTCCCAGCTCTAATGGTGGACGCTGTCCCCTGGCCGGCAAGGGCGCACTGCACATTGCAGCTGTCCCCTGTATTTGCTGGCAGATTCAGCGCACACCGCTGAGAACGCACGACGTCGGATAACCGCGACGCTTCGTGAGCGTGCGATTAACAGCGCAGCCTATCCTAGTGGGAATACTGTACGATGGTGGCACAATCACCGGACGCGACACGAAGTGTGGCGCACCGCTCTCTGGTTCGCGTGAAGGTTAACGGCGCGCGCGGTCAGTAGAAGGGTTCACCTTTCATGGATATGGGGATATAGGCCCTACACCCCAAATGGTGAGTGATTTTGTTCTGCGCCTGGCCTATTTGGCGCGATGCGTCGCGCCGCGTCCCGACTCCCGACGAGGCTCTGGAATTCAATGCGGTCGCATCGGACTTGTCCTTGGAGAATTGCATTTGCGAATCTCGGATGGGGATGTCAAGCTTAAAGGGCAGAAAATTGACACGGGACCCCGTGAATTTGACAAAGTGTGAGGGGAGGTTCTTCCGCGCTGGGATTCACACGCAGTATTCGCGCGTTCTGGAGGCCACGGCAACTTCACGGCCATTTTTGAGCCACGACGAACCTTGTTCAATGATTTTGGTAAGGACGACGGCTTATTATCCTCATGGCAAGAGCCACGCAGTACTTGTACTGCTCGCAATGGCATGGTAGTAATGGTGGGTTGAACTCGTGCTCCGATTTGGCCCGATCTGTGCAAATTTTGTAAAAGTCAATCCACCCTCCATCTGTGTTTTCAATTTAAGTCCAACGCTTATCTCGAGCAGTCCACCCGAAATTCAAGTCGACGGTGTCGGGCACTAAAGCGCGCCTTGAGGCGCCTTGCCAACTATAAGTTTCTTTGTACCGCAGGGGCCAGGGTAACACCAACATACACGATCAATCCAGGAACTGCTGTCAACTCGAAATTTGCGCCTCCTCCTGACTCCATGTCGCTGACTGCTCCTGTCCTGCGCTGCGGTTGCGCACTTAGCTTTGATCTATATCCGTTCTTCGGTGCTAGTCTGATGTGCTTTGGTTAGTGAAATCTCCATCCTAGGCAATCCGACGCGAGCGTGTCCGAGTTCGTACATCCAAGCTCTGGCGCACACGGATTTGTCGCCGGTGCGTTGGTTCGGGGAACTAATTCGAGGAAGACCTCAGACAAAGTGACCGAGACACGTACACCCTCTTGGCTGGTATTCTCTGGGTTGTGTGTCTGGAAGGGTGATGCAGCATGACACGGAAGCAGGATTGATTGACGAGCACCGAAGTAATCACGATCTGCGTTATTTCTTAGGCTGTAGCTTGCAGTATCTGGGTTGTCTGTTAATTCGATATGCCCAGAAGGATTTAACTTGACATCTGGCAGCACTGGCATCTGGGACGTTGGCGGTGGCGAAATCAGGCGTACGCTCGTGAATCCTAGAGCTTGGGCGCGAGTTCGCTTATCTTATCATTTTTTTCTATTTTTCGTTCGTTCAAAAACGAAACCCCCCTTCATCTTTCCCATCATCTTTACTGCCACAGAACAAAATTCATGACCATCGCCGTCTTGCGCAGTCTGCACGAGATTATCGGCCATGCGATAGACGACATCGAGCGCGTGTACGCTGCGCACGCCGACGATCCACACTCGGCACCAACGAGCAAGCGCTCGAGTCCAACCCCGAATGCGACACAGTCACCGACGCCGCCAGAGTCAGAGTGCGGGGATACTTCAAGTGCAGCGTATCCTACGGCGACGGCAACCCAAGCGCATACATTCAAAGGACGCAAGACTCATTTGAGCTCACCGTCGAACTCCGGGGCATACGCGTCTCCACCACCATCGCCATCTGTGGCCACCATTCCCGGTGCACACTTCGTGTCGCCAACTTCACCAAAAGAATCACCCAAAGAATCGTCTAGTGAGCCCCAGCTGCTTGGCGTCGATTTCCCATCGCTCGACGCCCCGTACGATGGCGGCTCGCTCTCTGAGGTACTGACAACGCACCCGACTGTTCTGGAAGCCATCGGCAAGATTGTGGCTGCCGCGGGGCAGCTCGGTGCTATGGCGCAGACACCATTCTTGACGCTGTGCGAGGCGGCCATGGCCGTGAGTGTAGCGTTCGGTCACACCGGCTCTAAATTGATTGAGTACTTATGCAGTATCATCTCCCGTCGTGCATGCGCCTGCTCGAGGCCTCGCATGTAGTCGAAATCCTGCGCGAGGCCGGACCTGGAGGACTCAACGTCGAGCTCATTTCACAAAAAAATGGCGTGGCGGCAAACAAACTTGGTCTGAATTCCCCTGATTTATTTTTAGGCTTTACTCACTCGCCGATGCAGCCCATGTTTTGCGCCTTCTCGCTACCCATCATCTCTTGCGGGAGGTCTCGCCTGATGTGTTTACTCTGAACCGCCTCTCGTCGCTCGTTGACTCCGGCAAGACATTCGAACAAATAAAAACGTTCGACAAAGAGGAACGGTACGTTGCGATCTGTAGATGTCATGCAATGGGGTGCTTATCCCACATAATAGCCCAGAGATGAAGTACACCGACACCAACGGAATAGCTGCATTTGTCGGTTTATGGTTTGTACTTTGACTACTCTTGTCTCGCACCCCAAATAAAATACTTTCTTACAGTACCGATGAGATTCAAAAGTCCTCCGCTTACCTGACAGAGACTTACTACCTCTCGCCGTCGGCGTCCACGCGCGTGGGAGCTGACCCCGTGCGTGCTCCCTTCTGCTTCGCGTTTGATACTGCGCAAAGCGGTACAGGTTTCTTCGGGTGGCTCGAGGGTGAAGCCGGAGCGCGCCCGGGCAGCGAGGGCAACAGCGATCGGGGCAACAGCGATCGCCGACGCGCGTGGGCACCTGCGCCCGCGCCGCCACCGCTGCAGCCACGCCAGGCCCCACCACCTTCTAGCGCAAGGAACGCGCACGATCGGGCGATCTCAGGACGTGCGGGCCAGGGCGCGCTGGGAGACAGGCTTGGACAGGTGCGGAAGAAGCGCGCGACGTCGCCCGCGGACCCGTCGGGTCCGCCGCTCCCGGAGGCGGGCGCCCCCGCCCAGGAAGCGCGCAACCCGAACCGATTCCGCCTCGAGCGCTTTGGAAAGGCGATGTCTGGCACGGATGGGTGGGAGGTTCCCGGCGCGGTGCTGAGCGGTGAGCGCTGCTGTTTGTATGTGCTAGGGAGAGTGGGCGCTGATTTCGTATCACTTTTGTTCGGTTTTGATAGGGTTCGACTGGGCTTCGCTGGCGGCAGGAAGTGTCGTCGTCGACGTGGGCGGCGGGATCGGCTCGACGAGCATGATCCTCGCGACGGCATTTGCACAAGAGGGCGCGCAGGGTGTGGCGCGCAGACCACTGCAATTCGTGATCCAAGATCGCGCAGTCGTCTGCGCAATGGGCGAGAAAGTACGTATGCTATACCGTGCTACAGCTGCGATACCAGGGACCCGAACAACGTGCTGACACTTTTCGGGCATCGTAGGCATGGAAAGCTAAATGCCCCGAACTGCTGGGCGCCACCGTGCATTTTCAAGGTAATTTGCACAAGCGCATCGCCGCACCGCTCCGCTCGCGTGCTGACTATGCCTTCTTTCCTTCGCGATGCGCGATTAGTGCACGACTTTTTTACCCCGCAGCCTGTGAAAGACGCCGCAGTGTTCCTGCTTCGTGTGGTGCTTCACGACTGGCCCGATGACTTTGCGCGGAAGATCCTCTTGCGTCTGCGCGAGGCTGCCGCACCGGAAACAAAACTTCTCATCGCCGACTTTGTCCTGCCACTCGCGTGCCCCGATGACACAAGCAGCACCGGCATCCTCGAGGGCATCGAGGGCGCGGAGAGCGTACTCGCACCGGCGCCTTTGCTCCCCAATCTGGGCAAAGCGAGCGCAAATGTGTATTGGATGGATCTCACTGTATGAATTTCTTCCTCTCTTATTTTGTGTTGGCACTGATATATGTTTCGTGTGGCTCACAGATGCAAGTTATGTTCAACTCGCAGGAACGTACGCTGCGCGAAATGGTCACATTGACACTCTCGGCGGGTTGGAAAGTCGTGAAGGTCACGAAGACGCCCGGGTCTCTGTTTGGCTACCTCGTTGCCGTGCCGGTCCCCCGGATTCCAGATGCACATGATGCAGATGCCGGCGCAACAACTGAGGTAGAGGAGCCGGCAACAAACGCATCGTCCATGAGTAAGTCCCTCATGGACGAGCCAGGCCTTGCTCACCGGGCACTGGAGCGCGAGCAGCAATACCGTGACACCAGTTCGCGCTGCGGCACACCGACCTTTGGATCGCACATGCGGCTATCTTCCGCGAGCGAGACGTTATCGCGTCTGGGCGGCGCTCTCCTGCGCCCTAGGGCTGTCATGCGCAGTGCATCTTCCCCGTCCGCAGCGCCGCGGACGCCGCCCTCGCTGAGACCCGCGCTCTCCCTATCTACATCCACGGGCAAAAAGAAGAGGCCGTCGCCTCTCTCGGTCCCGCCCGCGGGCTTACATCTACACGGGTCGCCGACCCCGGTACAATCCCCGCGCCGCGTAACGTCACTGACGACGTCACCCAGGACGGATGGAGAGCTGCTGCTGGCACAGGTCCCCGCTTCGGGGCCTGCGCCACGCGCAATCGCGCGCCGCATGTCGCTGGCGGCGCTGCGCAGCCCGTCCGCGCACGGACTACACGTCACGCTCGGACCGCCGCCGCCCATTGTCCCGACATTGCCCTCTGCGCGCACGCCCCTCTCTCCCGGCAGCACACGAGCCCTGACGCGGCGCGCATCTCAGGTGGGCCTCGCCCCGTTCGCCGCGCGCAGCCCGGTGCCACCGCTCCCTCGGCCCGTGCCCGTGAGCACGGGGCCGGGCGTAGAGCCTGTGTCGCCGGGAAGCAGCACGCAGCGCTCGCCCCACCGTGTGCACGCGGGCGCTTCGCCCGTCCCGCCTCCGCGCACGCCAGGGACGCTGCGGCGCCGCGCGTCGAGCGCGCAGCTCCCACACACCGTGGGGCGCAGGCGCGCGGGGACGGTCGCGGGCGATGGACTGCTCCGAGCGGGCACGGTGCTGCGCTTCGATGCTGCTATTGTACCGTCTGCGTATGAGGCCCAGGCGGCGAGGGAGCCTGCTGTTCCTGGGGTGCGAGTACTTGCAGCGGCGGCGCGCATTGCTGAGCATGGGGAGCGGCAGGGGACGGGTGCGCAACAGTCGCCGTAGGGCGTGGATGCTGGGCGTCGGGTTTTGTCGGGTCATCAATGGCTCGGAACGCTGGAAAGACTTCCCCGTCCGCTGTTTGGTTTTCGGTTCCAGGTACAGACTTTTAGAACGTGTTATAGTGCTTCAATGAGATTGATAGTACGATATGGACAATTACAAACGACATTCTATGCAAGAGAAACACGATGTACAGGATGGTCCGAAAAAGGGATGTGTTAAGACGTCTAGGTCAGTTTCGATCGATCCGTAGGGTTGTATATACTTGACAATGACGAAAAATAGAGCGATTCTAAGATATTGAGAGTTATTCTAGCCCTCAAAGTCGATAGTAGTGGTATACTCAAAGTGCGCGACACACACTGCGTCGCACGGCCATTAATTATAGATACTAGGTTCCGTGTCCTCGGTCTTGAATAATTGATCCCCGAGTAACAAGAGAACCTGCCCGTGCACTTCTTCTAAGCGTCGCCGGGTGGTCTCTGCTTCCCGCAGCGCTTCTACCATGAACTGTATTTCTTGCTTCGGAGACGATTCAATGGTGCGGTGTTGGAGTGGGAGTGCATGGAGAACGACCAAGAAGAGGGCAAGGAAGAGAAGAAAGGTGAACCAAAATATCGTGATGTCGAATAGAAACTGGGATGCCAGCTCCAGCGTGACAAGGTGCGGGACGCCTGTCGTATGTGCCCTGACATACACTTTGACGCCAGAGAAGAGGTACCACGCTTGGGCCAGGATGCTTCCGTATTTGTAACCGACCGCAAAAACGAGGAATGACTGGACGAGTGCCACCAGATTGTAGCTTAACCCCAGGGAAAATACGGGAAATGAAGTTCCCATGTTTTTGCCTATATATTCGACGACTGCGTAGACCTTTGTGGGCAATGCGGTAAACGGACAGTCCCTGGATCTCTCCATGAGTCTGTATGGTGCGAATAAGATGGAAGGTGATTAAGACGGAAGTGGGGTGTCTAACGTTTGTTATGTGCTGAATCAGGTAATTGGCATCGAACTTATGTAGATTTATGAACAAAGGACGCAGATAGAGCTGATTTTTCCAAGTAGTTTGGTCTATTCTTAGATCGACACTGCCTGGGACAAAGGTTTTCTTGGGACTTTAACTTGAGCTTGAGCCCGAGCGCACTTCAAAGTAAGGCGAAGATTATATATATCACTCTACATTAGCCAGCTCATTCACCCTGGTTATCACCTTCGACCTTGTATTACAGTAAGTATTTCGTTCGACTGAAATCATGGCGAGCTATTAATAGCTTGTCTCTCCAATCACTATAAAGGGTAGTTGGCATTCATTGGCGTGAAAAACCGCCTTTGACGTTTTTTCAGATCCCCTTCATGTCTCTTTGTCCATTAACTGATTACGAGGCTTCCTATCCACCGCTGAACTGTGGCTTCAAGGCAAATTCTCAAAAATCCCACCCCGAGTCCAGCCGCGCACCGTAGAATCTAATCTAATCATCCTGAGAGCCGGGAGCCATTGTGTGAGATCCCGTATATGTCTTTCTCGATCTGGGACAATCGCCCCTCGACAATCGCTAACTTGAGGCGTATATCTTCGAGTGTTTTGTCCACTTCAGGCGTGTGCCGGGGTACGAGCCAGAGAGCAATAGGCCTGAGATGTGATAAGACCAGTACCCAGAAAACGACATTGGGCCAAAAGCGCTCTTGGGAAAGTAAGACTTGCCGGCCGAGATAGCAGGCATGCTCGAGTACGACCTGCCCAAAGGCGGAAGATGTTGCGGAGATATAGCGTAGCTCAGGAAACGGACTGCCATTCCAGCTCATGGCGAAGATGAATCCTGAGATGGAGTATAGACAATTCTGCCAGTGGCACAATAGGAAGAGATATATCTCCCCCGTGATTCTGCCGATGAGTCTGAAGAGCGGCCTCAAGACATCTCGTAAAGCAGTGGCAGCAAATCTGGTGAAGGGGCATCCGCGGCGTGTCGAGGGCTTCATGTGAAACTATAGGATGTGGGGGGGAGAGGGGATAGCGAGTTTTGATCAAGGGAGTGGCACTTCTTCGAGGCAATAAAACACGGTTTACCAAGCTCATAACGAGTCACTGATCCATGTCTGCCATCATTAGGAATGTGGTCGGATTTTTTTCTGAACAAAGAACTTGTTTGAAAGCGGCGATCAAAAGTAGGTTAGCCCATGAGTGGGACCATTTCCCAGGCAATTCTGAGCTACTTGCCTGCTTACAGCTGCTTACCGTCCATCCAGTGGAACTTCGGGACGCATTCTATTTTAAGATCGGTACACACCAGACCAGTGGGCGCTTCTATCCTTGGGGTCAATCTCATTTTTGGATCTCACAGGAATGCCAGCATTTCTCGCGGTATGTCAATTCTAACCAATATCTAGTTAGCTATTACACGTCAAGGGGATCCATCCCCTTCTCGGAATATTTTCTACCGCTCGCACCTTACTCGCACCTTGACTTCACGACAACGACTACGATAGATATCGGCCAATTCACATTATAGTACCATTGAGAAAATATCCGCCCTAATATAATATCTGTGGCAGAGGGGAAAACCCATGGCACCGCAGAGGGTATTCAAAGTTTGTTGCCGGGTAAGTGAACTATTGCACTTGTAGAACGTTAATTTAAATTTGCTTCAGTAGTATTTGGTCACTACATCCGCTTGCTAGTGCATAAACAATTCGTGTGTAGCTATAATGTGAGCGCAACTCTTCGCACAACTCCGAGAGTAGGTTTTCATGCTGGTACGGTACTGCTCAATTATTCTGAGGTATAATACGACTACTACAGCTCGGTGATATCTCGCTTTTCAGTATTCCCTTGGAGAGAGGGATAATTGTAAACAGAAATCAAAGGGCTCTCGAGATATAACTATTGAACATCTCTGGCAGCACCCCAGTATCGGTAAGATATATCCTTGATCTCTGTCGCCCTTCTTCCCCCCCTCGTTTCGGAGTGCGGTCTCCATCTCAGCGGCCGCATTCTCCTGCAGCGCATACCAATAAGGGCCGAGATTCTCACAGAAACGAGGGCGCTGTCGTCCTACACGGGTACGCGCGAAGCGTGCTCTGCGTCAGCCGCCGCCAAGCCGCCGCCCGTGAGGCCCATATTATGGCAGTTCGAGTCCCATGATGCGGCAGTTAGCAGCGCGTAGATATCCACATTTTGTACCATATTATAGAAGATGTTTATGCCAAGGTTACACCCGGCTAAAGAACCAAGACACGATTTCGAACAGAAAGAGGGTTGTAGAATCAAACTTGAATGGGACCCCAAACTTGATTTCTTGTCCACTCCTGCAGCCGTATGAGGATGAAGAGAAGTTAGTCTGCTTCTTTTTAGAGATCGCAGGACTGTGCGGTTATCCTTGCGGAATTTTAAACAAGAAAAAATCAAATTTCTAGCAATAAAATTGTTGAGTCGTACTGCAATCGTACTGACGATTCTTTACTTGAAGAGTTTTAAGCTTTAGTCTTCGAGTGTTGAACGTTGAACACGCGATTGCACAGTGAAAAGGATACTGTGTTTGCAATGCTTACCTCGTGCAGTTAGTCGGAATAACTTAGAATGTGTACAATACGCCAGATTCTTGGGGCCAGGAAGGACCGTAGGGCGGCGCGGGCGGCGGCGCGTCCTTGAATCACGAGGAAGGCACGCTTTTTGGATTTGGCGCGTGAGTTATTTTTGTTTTGTGAACGCCAAGCCCTTCTGTCGAGTTCTTCGCTTCTAACCCTCATCACAACTTTCTTCGCGACCCGTCACCGACGCTCAAGGAGTTTTTCCCAGTTGAAGGCATCTTTGTACGCGTTCAGCTATCCGACCAATCGTCTGCCTGCTTGCACCTGGAGCGGGCGTCGTCATTGTCCAATATCTCTCCCACCTGGGGACTGGGGAACATCACAACTTCGCTTTTCTGATCCATTCTGTTCGCTGCTCTGTACTTCTTGAGTAGCCACCTGGTTCTTTTACTCATGGACGTTTGGAGTCTCGGAATGGAGTGGTGTAAGCCACTACTTTGGTCACATTTACTTTCGGACTGGCTGCATCCAACTTCTGGCCTTGGCACCGATTTGCAGCTAAAATCCTCCAAGTTCTGAAACCTCCCCGATCCCTTACCTCGGAATTTTGGAACCACCAGCAGTGTGAATTCCGGCATAATTGTGGACGTCAAGTTCGGACCACTGCTCCGACTGCGGTTGCTGACTCTTCCCAATAAACCATGCATTTTAAATCCGACTCTTAGCTGTGGCAAAAAAAAACTTGAAAAATCCCCGGTTCGTCTTGAAATATCAACTGAGCTCTGGCTTTAGACTTACGAAACTCGGAACACAGATTAAAAGTGCTTTCGTCTTTGAATAATCTTTGGAAATCTGTTATCTAATCTCTTGATGGACAGATGCCAAGACATGCTAGGCCAATCCAAATGCGGCCAAGGTATGTTGTGCTTCCGACCACCGTGTTCGTGTTCGGTGTCTTCGACTGCTCCCTCCTGCACAAACGGCTCTCATCTAAGGATAGCGAAAGAACTTTCATGGCAAGTCCTTAGCGCCAAAAGATCTTTATCACTACACGTGATTGCACACCTCCACTATTTCGGAAAAAGGTATATATGCCTCGAGGCACGTCTGCGGAATGACTCCATCCCCCCCGGATCCCTCCTCAAGCTGCCATCGGGGACCATGTCTGTGCTCAACGAGGATGTGATACGTCGAATTGTCGAATACATCCCTCTCGACTCTCTCCAGGGTGTCAGCAGTGTCAGCCCTATCTTCTTTGAGGCATGGATGAAGTCGAAGTACGCTTTGGTGGCCATCAAGAAGAGGGACAAACAGTCAAAGAAGCTCATCGCGCACTTGAGGTATACATATGTCTCCTTCAAGTGAATATACTCTGATGACCTGTATCGTAGCCACCCCTACGTCGCGCAGCATGTGAAATCAATCAGTCTGCGCCCGTGGCTTGTCCAGCCGAAAACTAGGTCACCGCGCAGCCTTACCGAGAATATGTTCACTCGGTGCATGCAGGTGCTCGATCCGCACTACTCCCAAAAAGCAGCGGAGCGGCGCTTGCAGAAGCGACTCCTCAAAGACACGGAAAGGGTGACCGCAGCCTTCAAGAAAATGTCGCGCCTGCAAGAGTACATCATTGACTGGGATGAATGCGATGTATTTCACCCCGAATTCTACCGCGCCTTCCTCGTTCCACCTTTGGAGAACTGGGCTCATCACCTGACGGCGCTGTCCATCCGTGTCCCTCTATCCATGGTCAGCTCCCTCGCGCGCCTCCGCTTGCACCACCTCGAGTCCTTCACGTACCACATCTGCACGGGTTCCGCCCCGCTGAAGGCCATCAACGAACAACACGACGGCTTGGTAGTTTTCATCAATAACCTCAAGGATTCCCTGCAGATACTCACACTGGAATCAACCTCCTCCTCGCAGCACCTTGATCTTTCCCGTATGTTCCGGATGATGGGGACGTACCCCTCACTCAGACGGATGTCATTGTCTATCCCCTTCGACGGTGGCCACCTCTCGGACCCAATGGCATTCGCCGCGTTTCTCACGCGGCACAGCGGCAGTCTGCGTGAGTTCCATCTAACCACGAGTCGGTGCGCCCCGCACTTCAAGCCAGGCGATCCCGAACACATCAACTGGATTCAACTGATCCTCAAGACGTGTACGCCGTCGCTTCCACTGCTCACCGGGGTCAGCCTCGCGCTGCGTCCGCTGAAGGCACCCCTCGATGCGCTTGTGGACTTCCTAAAGGAGCATGCGTCGACGCTTCGCGAGGTGGCGCTCTTGGACCGCGCACTCGATCCGAGCGAGCTCGATCGCCTCTTCGATTCAGCAGACGGGATGTATTCGCTTCACCTGCGCGTCGAAAAGTTGTCTGCGGCACTCCTGGCGCACCTCGCAGAGCGCTTTCGGAATCTGCATACGCTCAAGCTCGAGTGTGCGGACATCGCCATTGATACGGCCCGGATGTACGGTCGCGGGGGGCACAACAACATGGTATGTGGGACTTTCCTTCGCTAAACACGAGTGTTCGCTGATTGTGCACCCAAAAGCTTCGTCTGGCGAACACCGCCGCGTACGAGCACGTCCTCGCAGGGTGGGCAGTACGAGACATTGCCTTGGGTTTGCCGGACTCGAAGCACATCTGGTTCGGTGACCTGGCGCGCGACCTCAAACGCTTTCTCCCGGACGTCACGCCGCATGAGCTATCATCTCACTGAGCTGCGCTCCCATGCGTGGGCACCGCGGCAGTCACCGACTGAATTCTTCCATTTCTAACTTAATCCTGTGTGCCGATAATCGCGGTTCCTCCCATGGCAGCTAATTTGGAGGCCGCTGCTGTGTTTGTAAGAACTGCATCTGTTGTTGTACTGTCCACGCTTTTTGTCATGATCGCATGTGTTGTTCTGTAGGTTTATGTATTATATATGTAGGTATTCAGTATCGCGCGCTTCTAATTTTTGTAATATATGTAAATGTACATGACATAGTATCGAACACATTGTTATCTCGCAATTGCCAATGCTCGGAATGTGCAAGGAAAGTGACGCACATTCGCTTGGTGTGAACATGGAGTTAACTTCCGAGGGCAATGAGAGGCAATGAGGCATGTCGCTATCATTATTCCTGGAACATGATTCCGAACTAAGTATACATGCGAGCGAGCTTTCTTTTTCTACGATACACAAGTGCCTTAATAGAAGTGAGGTGGAATTTGGAAGCGAGTTGTACTCGGAATGAATGAAAAACTGACAACTTATTCTTGGTTCATTACACCACTGGCGGTTCCCCCACCTTTAGCTGACTCTGTCACACATTTTCATTTGATCTATACACGCAAAGAGTTGACTGCATGCAGGAGTGCACAGGCCGCGCAATTTACCATATATGGATAATGACTTAGTGTGATTTGTCAATACGCCATCCTTTATTCAGCTCAGAGATCTTCTAAAAAATCATCGAAAGCCCGGGCACCTAAGCAGAAAATCTGGCGAATCGTGGCGTTTTATAAATATCATCGAAGATTAATGCCGACTGAAACTTGAAAGAGAGTCTTTAGATCACCTCACGGGGAAGGTTGCGTAGACGCGCCGTTCTTAAAATAGAATATACACTTTCATCTCCAACAGTCAACATAGCAGGGACCTCTTGGGGACCTCCATAGAACAGATTTCTAAATGGCCTTTGCAACTTTTAGCTTTTTTCCGACCTTTCTTCACACCCTTTCCAAGTTACTCCGACCAGCTCCGACCACTCTCACAATAGTCCTTTGGCGTATCACAACGCATAAAGGATGCTAAGTGGCTCAAAGATATTCTTCTTCCTTATAAACCGTGCGCTTTGGTGATCATAGAAATTCAAATCGACAGCCACTCGTCACCAACCGCTACTACCCACTGAGATATCAACTTGCCCTACTCCTATATGATGCCTGCCGCACGCCGCAATTGTCCTTATTACAAATTTACCGCTTTTGCACTGAAGTTGGTTGGAACAACCCTCGAATGTAGTCGCCGAAATACAAGCCGGTCGTTTTTCTTCTTTTTTCGTAATTGGCAGAATTTCTTCGTTTCTTTGACAGTCGCGTTCGGCATGAGTCAATATTTTATCACCCCTCCGGAACTACAACGTATATTCTCATACGTGGATCACACTGTTCGGACGACACTCGCGTACTTCCACTACCTTCGCGACCAAATCCCAACGCCAACCACGCTGTATTTTGGGTGTACCTTCGTTCTCTGCATCTGGGCAACATTTGCGCTCTGGCTCACATCCCAGCACATGCAAGACGTGGAAGAACAGTGGGGGGAGCAACTGTACATGATAAAAAAGGAGGTACTGGCAGAACAGGAGAGCAAGTGGTCGATCATTGAAGAGCAACTGTCGAAAATCGAAGGAAAGGAGACAGGACGGCTCAGAGCGGAGCTCGAGGTCCAGGGCCGTGTTCATGAAAAGCAGCGACTCATGCTGCTGACACAGAACGCGACGATAGAAGGGCTAGGTTCAAGCTTGGCAAACTTGAACTCGAATGCGGCGGCCCAGGTTAGCCAGAACATCGATTATCAGCAACAGATGGCGAACCGTGTCTGCGACGAGCTCAGTAACTTCAGAAAGAATCTGGCCGAGATTGTCCATAATTCCGCAGGCTGGAGGCGGGTTCGCTCGAGAACATCATGATACGCCCGCTCAACAAAGAGTGGTCCTCGTACAAGATACGCCATTAAAGAAAGGCAATGGATCAACAACCGTGGCTGACTTCCACAATTTGTCCTGACGATCACTGCTTGACGCATTAATTTCTGCGAGTCTCCTGGTGGGATTGAAAAAATACTCAACTACTTATAATATTATTGCCCTTGATCTAATACCTATTTAAATAGACCTTTCCTCGAAATTTCTCGCGTTTTTTTTTCAGGTTTTTTATCTAGTAGTTTCTGGCTCACAACGTTGTAAACACACAATTTTTTGTTGCTTGTACATAGGATCCAGAGTAATACTTGAAGGGTTTAGCCGTAGATCGTCGCCAAGACTAGAAGGTGCGGAACCAACTTGATGAAATCTGACAGGATTGCGTCCAATGAAAAGGAGTTCAGACTAAGTGATCTCGGTGATCACAAGGTGCTCATGAGTAAAAGAAGCAGGTTGTTCGAAAAGTTTGGGAGAGATCCCACATGTGTTATCGTCAACGCCGACAAAAGCTACGACGTTAGCCCAGGTTGGCCAAGTGGGAAGACAGTGACGGACCGGCATATGAATCAATGATGTCAGAAACAAAGAACTCAAAGAAGCTCTTGGCGCTTGTAAGTGCAAAAGTAAGCGAGGTGTTCCCAATACATTCTATGGAGTATTCTCTAACCTCCGAGGACATTAGGTCGATTTATATCGAAGCATAATTGAGTCACGTCTGGGAAGAGGTTCCACAGATAAAGTCATGATTGTGCAGGCTGTGTTGCTCTCAGTGCTACTACTTAGTACATACTGCAGCCTCTATTTAATTATCATCACAAGTATTATTGGTATATACATGTCAGTGTGATTAAAACTTTTAGTTATTCAAACCAGCGCGAGGAAGCGATTCCGGGATATCGTTAGAAAGAAAGTATGTAAGACTATGTATACTCATCCATGATAGCAAATAATATCGTATAAGTATTGACCAGCGCAGGCGCGCAACAGTTGATAGTGGGACAGAAGCCGAGCAGCAGAAGAGTGTACTGGTATTAATATTATGACTCACGAGCGTCTGCTGCCGGGAGAGCAGATATCCCTTTAACATCGCCGCAATCCGCGTCCGCGAAACCATCGGAGGAAATAATGCTCGTGAAGCACGAACTCGCGAGGCCCCCCGTACGCTCCATAGCGAGCGCGTTGTTTTCCTCGATGGCGTCGGGCACCGTGCGCGCCGGCACTTTCAGCGTGTACATGTTGACTATCACGCGGCAGCCCTAGCGCATGGCAGTAAACGCGTCAGCCCCCCTCGCAGATATCCACTCAAAATAATAACATACCGCGACGGAGAGGAGTGTAGTGAGTATCCTGGGCGCAAAAGGCGCGCTGTGAGCAATCAACGACGCGAACGGGGAGGGAACGACTCACGACCACGCGTTGTGTGTCATGCTCCGCACGAAGAGCGACAAGAAGACAAAGACAGCCATGAGAACTACCAAACCGGTTGACGCTTTGTTAGATGCAGCACGGCGGGACGAGGAGTTAATGCACGTACCCGCAAGCACAAGAAAGATGACAGACCCGTCGATGCTCATCTCAGCTATAAATTGCTGGTACCGCGCAGTTTGGGGATAGGAATCGCGAGTGCGTGCGGGGTGGTAGCGCTTGTACCATGTCATAGTCCAGATCAACGCTTGCAGAGCGACGGGCGCCGCGCTGACATTCACGAACTGTTTAGTAACAGTCCAAAGGGAAAGATGCGAAAGCGTAGCCACCTAAGCAAGATGGCCTCCAGTGGGGTGTGGTCGACGAGACACGTCGGTCCAAAGCTGAGGCGGCGGTTCAGACTCGCTGAGGTATAGAGCATCGCGGTGAGCTCGGCGATGTATGAGAGGCCCAGAAAGGCGCCCACTGTACGCTTTCTGTCATAGATGAACCAGACTATAATATGAAGCGCGTGCAGGATTTGGAAAAGCGGAATAAGGAGGCACGAAATCAAGTGTCAACAAGATACTGTCACATAAAAGCTCGGCGCTCACCTCGTAAGAGCAAAATAAGCTCGAATATTGTGAGAGAAATCTGCAGATACACTGACTGGTATATAAACCATGCTCTGCACGTTCGCGAGCTCAGATGGGGTTGAGAAAAGAGATGGGAAGCAAGGGCATGATTTGTACTAAATGGGCGTAAACGAGCTGTCCTGTTTCGTATGAGAGTGGAGAAGCCATACACTTGACAAATTAGGGTGATGTACCGCAGCGCAAGGTAGAGAAATTTAATGATAGTGAGGGGGCTCCTGGTGGACAGATAACAACCTTACTGTTAGCTTTGTTCTATAAAAAAAAGCGACGCAAAAGAACACACTTCCACATGAGCCTATACTCTTGTTGGATGGTCAGGATATGCTCCCAGACAAGGCAAACCGTCGTCGCGACTAGGGAATGCAACGTCATCCATTCTGAATCTATGGGAAAGAAAACGCAGAATACGCACGAGAGATGTACTGCCTTGCAGCTACAGACTCCCAGAAGTAGTATTGCGTTGACGATGCCAACTCCATTTGAACACTTCCGGAATCTGGAGAAAACGCAGCGGGGAGCAAGAAGAACCGATTCAACAGAGCTGGAAAACCACTGCGAAGGTGTTGAATGTAAGAAATCCAGAAAGTCGGTGTTTTGATTCAGAGTCAGAATTTTCAACCAAATACAAATGTACGTACCATTGCAGGCCATTGAGCCGAAAGCAACGAACTGCGCCCCGTTTCATATAGTGCCGTATTCAAAATTAAATAAGCCATCAAGAACGCATTGACAGGGGTCTTGACAGGGACGGAAATACTTGAGAAAGCTTGGTGCAAAGCAGTAAACTGAGAACTCGGAGTCGCCACAGTACAGCACTGGCAGAAAATTCAGAACACATATCGGATTCGGAGAATGAAGTTTTCGACGTCGTTTGGAGCACATTAGAGCAAGCCTGACCAACTACAAATAGAGAAAAATGTGGAAACTAAAAGATTGCTATGTAAAAGATAGAATGAAGAGTTACAATTTAATACAAAAGAGTTATAGACTCGGAGCGTGACGCCCGGTAGAAAACGCCTCGGACCGTTCCGAAGTCAGTCTGATGACCACTAATTGAATATGCTTAGCCTGTCTCATTTGATCACTAAAATTCTACTTAAATCAGAGAGCATTGAGATGCATCAACCTCATATCTACCCAATTTGATCCCACTCATTTAGCAGAAGAACAAAAAGTATCGAACTCCATTGATTAGATAGTGATTATGTAATTATTCCTTAATCAACCAGACACGATGACACATTTCCAACTGCACGAATAGACGAAGCCAGCACGAAGCCCAATAAACCTTGCGATACTAAGAGGTGCCCTTCGATTTCTCTTCCCAGACCTGCAAAAGGAGTGAGGTATTGATTGTGGGCTATAAAGATGTAACACACCAGCCTTTGTTCTTCGGAGAGGCCATTGAAATAGGCCTTAAATTCGTCTGTCGTACCTTGAGGATTTACCTTAACCCATTCGACTGCACAAAGGTTTCTGTGAAACATGTTGATGAATAAATAGAGAATGAATATATTTCAAGTCTCATACCTTGCTGTGGTGGTTTTAGTGGGCCGCATACGAGCCCCCTTTGAGCGTTTTGCACCGTTTTTGTTTTGATCCAGTTCAGCAGGTGGTAGTGTCGAAGTAGTGGGTAATCTAGCAACCATGGGTGTGAACATATCCTCTGACAATGTAAAATGGAGACGTAAAACATACAGTGGCTGTAGGAGGGCATTTGACAGAAGCGGGCTTGCAATCTGACGAAAAGAAGAGACCTTTGAGCATAACATACAGTCAGATGTTACTGTTACATTACTGGGAAAGTCAGATCTTGGTAGAGGGGCTGGAGATGCAGTGCATGATGGTCTTCCTGTTGGTTAGTTTATGAGATACATGGGTCATTAGAAGAATGACGGAACAAACTCACCTGTGACAAAACAGGCCCAATTGCAAGTTGACGGTGCAATGCAGGAGTGTCGGGGGTTATACTGATTATTGGTGCATGCATCTAGAAGAGCAGAATGTGTCAAGTTGGAGCTACACGGTCAAACGCAACAATCAGACTTACAGTATTGCGTGTATCAGCCTGCTCAGGCTCAAGAACGGGATGATGCTGTTCATCACTACCTTCAACTGTTAATTTTGGCCTCTTGATGCTAGCTTCAGAATGATTAATTGAAGGCCGTTTTGATTTGGCATTGTCCTTGGCATTCCTTTTCAGCCAGTTGTGGCGCCATGATGGGTAGTTGTCGGTGGCGACCAAGTTCGCCTTCCAGTCCGCAGAACAGAGACGAAGCTCTGGAAACCGCTGCGCCATAGATGTACTGTAAGTGGTCAAGCTACCTGCATCAGCGTCACTCCAGGTTTTGGGAAGCTTTTTGTCTAGCGCCATCTGAACCCAGAGCGACCTCGCATATCGCCGTATCTCTGCTGCTCGAAAGCCATCGACCACGGTGCCATCCTCAAACTCGATGTATTTCATAGTAACATTGATGCCCTGCGACGATCGATGCTTACCGCGGCAGCCGGGACCAGGGGCTGGTGTGCTGGATTCTTTCAACTCATCGGCTTCTTCTTCCAATTCTGGGAATATTTCCGACTCTTCAGGCTGATCAACTTGAAGTATGTCTTCCTGCGTGGCAGTATTCCAGTCTTGCCTGGTCCAAAAACGAACGTTTGGATAGTCTTCGCGACGGAGAGCAGCAGGAACAATGGCAGTCGTGGTGGTTGTCGGGATTCGGGTTAACAGCATATCATATGCCATTCTATGGTTCAAGCTGGACTTTAGAATATTCAAGTTAAAGGAAAAGGTGTGCTTACAAGAGGGCCTCCAGTCTAGCCTCGAGCGCTGTATTCTTAGTCAAAAGGGACGAGTTCTCCCGCTGCAATTCGTTGAATCGAGCGAGAAGGTGATGATATTGAGCCGAAGCTACGTAGGGGGTGCTGCTGCTGGCGTTAGACCAGCTTGAATCTGTAGAATTTGACGAAGATAATGGCTTTTTTAAATTAGCAAACATTCAAAGTGATTTAATATGCCTCATACCACTTGGGAACCAATACTGTGCGATAGCATCCGCGCTACATGTGGTCGAGCGCTCGGTAAGGTCCCATAGCCAGTATGAAAAGGAGTAGGGAGACTCCCTTCCATTTGAGCGGGATTAGATGAAAGCAAGGTTCACGAACGAGTTAAGTTGCATGACGGGACAGGTGGCGACCATTGCTTACAAATATTCTACTTATGGGGCAGCCTATCAAGTCACCCAAAATTCAAGCTGAGGCGAAAAAGTTTGCATATATTATGGGCAGTTACAGACAACACATACAGACAACAATGGTGCGCAAATAAAATAGGTCCATATCGACTACCAACATAGAAAGCACAAGAGACCGTCAAGATTACAAGCGAGGAAATTTTGCGAGCAAAATCCATGCGAAATCACTCATCGAAATAGGACTCAGTGAATTGAACAAGACGAGAAGAGCGTCGACGGGTGCTTTGGTGTTCGGATTCCATCTCGGCGGAGTCCTCGGGTCGGGCGCGCTTCAGACCAGTGTCTCCGTGAAGGTTGAATGCACAGTAATTGTAAGGAACTTCTCGAAGAGTGCGACAATGTTTGAGGGCTTCGACGAGAACATCTCTGAATTCTTGATGCTTGAGCGAGCTGCTGTCCATGTTGTTCACCGTGATGCCGGGGTAAACCAGATGGAGAAGTTTGCCTATGAATGAGGCGATAGGCGCCCAATAGCCATTGACGTATAGCTCCGGATTTTCAGCAATCTCTTTCAAGTCCATTTTCTTGTAATCTTCAAGGGCTTGCATATCACTTTCGTGATGCCATTGCGACACACGATAGGTCTTTCGATTGATCTTGCCCTTATTGGTACCGATGGGTCCACACGAAAATCGTACGATGTGGATAAGAACCATGCACAACGACTCGAGGTCATGCGCAAGACGATGGATAAGAGGCGCTTGACGCATCTTGTGGTTCAAAAGGCTAACAGCCATATAGGGTAAAGTTCCCTGTATAGAATAAATGATCAGCATATGTTATTAAAATAATAAAGTCAGACGTACTGATTGTTTTGTGGACTCTGTGTTGCTGGCATGCGTATAATCAAAATCAAGAATGCCACCTCCTGATAGTACTTCATGGCTTTCCAATCCATCTCTTCCACAAGGCACAACATTATCCCAGGGCACCAGTTTGTTCTCTGCGAGAGGAACAATCGCAGTGGACGAAGAGGTGGCAGGAATCGGTACCGTCGACAAAGCAGGAGTTGCCGATGATGAGGCCATATCCTCTGGTACAGTATCTTCCAGTGATAGGACAGAATCTAGTTGGGAAAAAGAGTAAATAACCAGTAGGCAACATGGAAGGATTAGTTGACAACTTACTAGAGACACCTGGGAATCGCACTATCATAACGTTGGTCAGCGAGATGTCGCTGTGGACCAAATCACACTTCTCGTCCAAAAATTTGAGATCTGTGAGACATTAAGCAAAGCTTCGCATACACAGAATATCATCAAGTACTTACGGTCTGCGATGTCCACAAATGCTTGCAGGCACTCAATGCGGGAACAATACGAAGTAATCGGGTCCCCGATGGGACCTGTGACGATGCGACGGCGTTGGCGATGAGTATGTCCAACAGGAAGCATGTCTCGATTGCGGGAGGTTTGATCAACATTGTCGTCGCCGGCAATGAACCTTGGTAGGAGAGCTCGAAGGCGGGGATCAACATCCTCCTCCTGGGCCTTCTCGCTGATGATCTTGAGGTTCTCTATTTCGGAAACGTTATGCGAGACTAGGATCCATGAATCTTTAAGGATATGATAATGCTCGTTCTCGTCCTGGACGACAAAGACTCGAGTCCCGCGGCTGAAAAGGAATGGCGAATTGAAGATTTCTGTAATGAATGTAAATGTATGACCGTCCACAACCACAGATAATGGATTGCCATTGAAACGATCGATGGTGACTGCAGGATCGTGCCCGAGAAGTTCGTCCTTTCCGTATGCTAGCCCGAAAATGATACGGGCGAGGTCCAAAGCGCCGTAGCCCTTGAATGTAAGTGGAACAATGCTAGAAGCACCAACGCGATCGATATATACGCAGAAAAAAGATAAAGTGTCTTTGGGGCGGCTTCCTGTGATGACGATGGCTATCACATATTTGCGATGAATTTGCGCGTGGAAGATGTTGGCAGCTTTGGAACATACATTTTGAATTATCTCGTTGTAAGACCGATTTTCCTGGGATGTGACCTCAACGAAGGATTGAACTACAGCCCAGTTCAGACAAACACGAGCAGGGATGCCGTTGCGATACCCGCCATCAATGAGTACAATATCCGGCTTACGTTCGTGAAGTCCTCCTGCAAGGGGCAGTTTTGACCCCTCGCTACTGAACACACGACAGCCTTGGTTGGAATCTCGAGGCTCAGGTATTCCATGAAGCTCTGCCATAGCCTCGGCCACACGATTCAGCCATCGCGCCGTTTTCGCATCGCTGGCCGTGTTTGGGAGTTTGCTGTAGGTCGAGTCAGAACTGTTGGGCGCTTTCTTCCAGATAGGGATATCGGTGCTATCGCGGAGCCTGATCTCCTGGAATGCTGCTGGGAGATGAAAATCGTTGAAGTGGTCCTTGATCCAGTTGGTCGGGCAGTTTTTATTGACTTTGCTCAGGTCAGTGTTTGCCCGGGTGATGGTCGCTAAATTTCCGTAAGGCTTCGCCACCGCCTCTGAGGCATACTCTTTGCTTTCTGCGAGTCCAAGTAAACTGCGATTAGGCAGCAGTAAATTCTTGGCTTTGATGTATTGCTGGAAGGTTGTAGGGAGCGTCACAGATGTCCAAAATATAGGAGAAGGGAGGGTGGGCAAAATATAGCGTGGCCGGGTAGAAACAGCGACCTCCTGGTTGAGTTGTTGGGTGCTTGCCCTGCTCATTTCGTCGAATGGGCAAAGATAGTCGTTTGTAATCTGGGGTCTATTGGAGTTCTGAGAGGAATGGCTTGAAGTCCAGACGAAACTGTAGATCGATTTATCAGGCTCCAGATAGATCACAGGTTTCGGTACCAAGGCAGTTGGTGGCACGTCGAGAGGTGGCTGACTGTCCTTCCCGCTGGAGAAAGAAGTGGAATTGGTGTAATCGGTTGAAAGGCAAAGAGATATTTGAGTTGAAGACTTTGAACAATGTGTAGAAGTAGAATTAGAAGCAGAGCGAGGCGAAGGCATGGCTGCTGACGTTGGCAGAGTTAATGAGGTAAATTTATGACAAGCGATTGTTAAGTACGTACTATGAACTTGAAGGGATACATTTTGCAGCTTTGCATTATGTAATACAAAGTTGAGACAACTGCTCAAAACAAGAGGTCGCTCGCACTCGTTCGCAATATAATAAAACTCTGACATTTTTGGCATGGTTAAATGTAATAGTTGCTGTTCAAGATAAAAAAGCACTAAGTAAGACTTATGATGTGGAAAGTGTAGTAATAGATTAAAGAAAAAGAAATAATGTATACAATAAAACTAATCCTACTCTGCGTCTTCGTCCATTTCTTGCATACCACCTAAATTTGTGAAGTCCAGGCCTGGCCGTTCTACGAGGTAAAAATATTTATCGGTGTCTCT
Organism: Hypholoma sublateritium FD-334 SS-4; assembly: GCA_000827495.1. Taxonomy (NCBI): domain Eukaryota; kingdom Fungi; phylum Basidiomycota; class Agaricomycetes; order Agaricales; family Strophariaceae; genus Hypholoma; species Hypholoma sublateritium. Next base: position 90,654 of record KN817549.1, read on the forward strand.
CATTCCAAGAGGAGCATGGGGTATCATGGCAACTACTGCTTTGATGCAAGTGACATCAATAACACTGAGGTTGAGATTTCCAAAGTACTTGCACAAGGCAAATGTTCCGTGTGATTGAATAAGGAGATCAGGGAGAGGTGAAGAGTAGATTGAAATGACGGCAAGTGTCAATAATAGATCTTTGACGCGGCATTGGAAGAAGTATTGAATTTCGCCAAATGAAACAGAATTGTCGAGGTCAATCTAAGGTGGCTCACATTGAGAGATAAATTTGACTCGAAAATTCAAAATACACACCTTTACATTCCTAGCAGTTCGGATTTTGCTGATGGGCTTCAAATCTTCCTTCCATTTTGACCTACATATTTGACCATTGGGGAGGAGAAGCCTCGCCCAACGAGTGACTTTCGGCACCCAGATGTCTCTAAGCACTAGAGAATGCCAGGTATGAAGATATTTCTGAAAAGCTGTCGCCTCCATTTCTGACATGTGTCTGCTGTACCTATCTTGAGCTCGAAGAAGAACAAATCCTCCGCCGAGATCTAGTGCACCACGGGGCAGAATAGACTTGGATGGTCTGAGGTCTGGAATCATAGCTGTGAGTGCATTAACTTGACAGCGGAGCAAACCACGTTGAGAGAGATTTGCAAATGGGTTAGATGGCTGCCGGATTTCCTCACCCAGATTACCGATTGTCCTTTCCATTGTCCATTGAGATGAACATATTGGTGGCCCAATTCTCGTAACTTCTGACGCAAGGTGGAGAAGAGCGTGAACACTCTGGCGACAGAAATGCAGTCGGTCTTCTCGGCGCTGATAATAGAGAACTTCGAAATCATACGCAAACGATCGAAGCAAATTGTCGGCCAAAATGAGGTCGGAAGAACTAATGTGATATTGTTGGATAATGCGCATCCCACGGACTAATTTGCAAAAATGTGAGTAGTATGGCTCTGGAAGAACCCCATGAAGAAGAGCAGGAGCAAGGCCGTAGAGGTAGAGAAGCCATTCCCAGGCTTTATATCCGCTATTCATTTTCTCCGCTATATTCCGAGGAGGGCGGCCAAACGATCCAGGAAGGTACGGGGTGGCAGCTGCAACATCCCTGCCATGTGATTCCCACATTTCACCTTGTAGCACAGCCCACGGCCACTCAGATGGAAGGTCAAGCTGGTCATGATCAAACAGACCGCGCCAAAGAGGTAGAAAAAGATCGGCTAGATTAAAAGTACCAAGATGCATGATATCAGAGCCAAAGCATCTTGGGATAGGCAAGGTAGAGTGCATGGGTAGCCCAAGAAAGATGGTTGGCTTAACGATTCCAGTTTCAAGACGCCTCTTTTTGTACTGGGTTTCATTAGGAGATTGGAGTAGGTGGCGAAGATTTGTGAAGTAGTGATTGTGTGAGACAGCCAATGAAAAATGTGAGAGATCTGGGTGGTCGCAGCCAGCTATATCGTAGTCCATGGGTTTGAGGAGGGCAGGATAATAGTGGGGGCCATTTGTCTTATGTCGGCCAGGTGTCGGGCAATAGAGGCGACATCCAAATTTCCCATGATGACCAACGAGGCCATTAAGATACGCCATGGCGGGGCCGTCAGCAGTGTTGAGTCCGAGAAACAATCGACTCGTGAAAATTTGATCTATATTTGCATTCCAGATGGGTAAACCCTCCCTTTGGAGGGAGGCAAGGTGGTAAAGGCCGGGAAATAAGAACGAATCTAGGTTTTTGGGTTTCTTTGGTCCAGGGATAAAGCCTCCAGGGATGACGAAGTCCTTCTTGTAGCGCTCCTGTGGACTGAAGTCCAATATGACCCAGATGTAGATCCAACAGTCCGACATCTTGTGAGTGTAGAGTTGCGCTCCATCAATCGAAAACATGAGAATGATATCGTTATCGGTAATATTTCCGTTCTGGACCTGTTCGAGGTAGTCGCTCCCGTGGAAGAAGTCCTCGTAAGCTGATAGAATGCCGGCGTTATCGTGTAGACTTTGAATAATTTCACGCGTTTTGCGCCGGCGATAGTCGAATCGACGAGCACTTTGAGGATCTCGCCATAGAGCTTGAAGAATAGGGCCAATGGGCATGGTATGAAATTCCTGGTAATATTTCCCGGAGATGGGGCAGCATTTAGATTCTCCACATTTAGGGCAAAGGTCCAGGTCTGTAAATGGACCCGTGAACGCGACGCAGCTATTCCTGCACATCGGGTGGACAAGTGACCCAACACCTGTGATCTTCGCAAGAATCTTCTTCATTTGGTCATATGACGGTAAGTCGTCTCCAGGATGGCACCTCAGAATAGATGCCCGAGTCGTGTTATAAATGTTGACTGAAGCCGTAAGACTGGCTAAGAAGATATCGAATGCCAGTCGAAGATCAGGCTGCTCGTCGAGTGTGTACGTGGCTGTGGGGGGATTTCTCAACTGGTCGAGGGCCTCTTGATCGAGATTACTGTGTCGTCCATCGAGCGATGCATTCTGTAGTTCCCGAATGAAAGTGTTCGTGATACAAAGCTCTTCTAATTTAGTATTCTCAAACAAATCATTGAGATTGCCAGTGGACTCGGAATCTACATTGTCATTCGCTACGTTTTCAGGATACTGCTGGCCGAAATTCTCTGTCGTAAGGTCATCGAGACAGCCACGATCCGAGTTGTCTGTGGGATGATCCCTGTCCAAGTCAACACCAGTTTGGGGATCATGCGAAAGGTCTCCCGTGTTCACGAAGCTATTATTGTCAGGCCGGAGTAGATCGTTTACTATTCTATGAGACTCAGAACTCTGAAAGCTCTAAAAATCAATGATAATGCAGTAGTGGTAGCACGAGAGAGAACTCACATTTTCACCAACGGCGCTACCAACCGACGTATCGGCGGGCGACAGCTCAGATTGTAGCATGAACTTAGTATGTCTTAGGTACGTTGACTTGGCAATTTCGCGCTCGACACCCTTGCAAAACTTGATGCATGCGCACGTATACTTTCTTCCCGATCGCGATTCATTTGGTGCCCTGCGTGGTTCCTTCGGCATAGGAGAGTAAAGAGATAGGAGTGCGCAAACCCAGAGTAGTATGCATTCGGACGCGGTATGTCGTTCCGTGCAATGCAGCTGTAAATCAAACTCATTGAGCGCTGTTGATTTCATGTGATTTGCGTGATGTATTTTACCAAGTGTGGCAAGGTGTGGCCTTGCCAAACACGCTTACGTAGCATGTTTCCTGCGAGATTGTTGTGTACGGCAAGATTTATCGCCTCTGTAAATCGACTGAAATAATTGGAATTAGATACATGGCCCCAACAGACAAATAAATCAACTACAGCCAATTTGATCCGAACTCATTTGAGCCGGTTTTGACTGGGCGTGACGGTTCGCGTGGTTAAATTATTACTTAGTGGCAGTGCCAAATGCCGTCGGCAGACGCTCTGAATCAACTCCGATGAATATGAAATCCACCGTCATTCACAAGAATCACAACCAATTCCACAACACATTATTCCTGAGCCAAGCACCCCCTTTGAGCATCGTTGAAGCTGCCTCCAATATGTTTTATCTCAAATTCTTGCCTAACCACCGAACACGATGATCTTGAAATGTTTCATCGCACGTTCAACTTGCACAGCCCATGCAAAGCCCACGACCATCATCATGATACCCGTGCGGAGCACATTTGCTGAACAGTCTGAACGAGTGACGGGTACACATACCTCAGCCCACCATGCCCTCTTTTCATTGCACTAACAGCTTATCAGCATCGGATAATGAATATGATATTGCAACTCGAATTTTAGGCGGAGGGTCCAGCACAAATCGGGAGAGAACTCAAACAACAACACTCAGCTTGGAAGCGGCGATCAGATTGTTCAGTGAATGTGGACTTCCCTTGATACAACTGCGCGAGATCTGGCCGGTGGTTGATGTTGATCGCAAAGGATATCTATCGAAAGAGGAGCTGAGTGGTGCACTTCGTCTCATTGGATGGAGCCAGGCAGGCCACAAACCGACGGTCAGTTTGTTGTCGAAGGGTGCGTCTCTTGTTCTGGAACCGTTGAATTATGACTTGCCAGCGCTTACCGGAAGACAGAGGGTCCATTACCTGTTCTGAAGGGCATAACATCTCCGACTCTTGAGAAACCGTTTGTTCCTTCTCTGTCCGCACCACCATCAGCCCGTGCAAGCTCCGCCGATCTGCAAACCTCGACTCAGAAGATACAACATGACCAGTTTGGTGGAAATGAGCGATATACACAAATATTCCCTCTAGAAGGACCAGTTGACGGAATATTGGATCGTGAGAGGCCATAACTCAAATATACTTCCAAGTTGTTAACGATTGTGTGATTCAGGGCGACAAGTTCTAGAGGTGTTCATTTTACAGTCTAGTTTATCCTTCCGTCATCTCACAAGAATATAGTAAGTTGAACTGTTGAGAAAGAAGGTCTGATACGATTAACAACCCACTTTTACAGTGACCTTGTCGACGTTGAAAAGCGTGGCGGATTAGATGTCCAAGAATTCTGCTTAGCCATGCATATCGTCGAGGCGCTTGACTGCAGCTCAGTCTCAACGATATTGCCCATGTTTCCCGTCGAGGCCCATGCCAGCCTACAAGACCTCCAGGCGTCCCTACAGCAACCTTTCCTGCCGTCCGCAATAATCAGACCGTCAGAGAGCCATGCGCAGGAACTATGCCAGATGGTATCAGACTCATTTCAGCTCACCGAGGATAATTCAGCTCCCGGGACAGTCAACAACTCGAGCCGCCTGTCTGATGCAGCAGAGTTGGATCTGAATTTCGCCAGACTCGATATCAAGCAGAAAGGATATGTGGGTTCAGAGGTCCTTTCACGCTTTAGATGGCGATACAACATCCAACCTTCCGAAATGACGCATATATGGTATACTGCCTTCTTCCCTGATCCGCTGAATTATATTCTGATTTTGTCATTTTAGGAACTCGGTGCCAGGCCACGACGATGCTCCACCGTCAGAGGCCACTATCGAGAAAGCAATTGGGCTGATCAGAGAACGACTGGTACGCTTCTTCACAATCATGCCAATCGCTCTTGTTTCTAATGACATCATGAAGTGCTCTTCGCATACAGCGCAACTAAGGATTCCAAGGATTCCCGACCGCTATGCGCGTCCCGCCTCGCCGGCATCCAGCGAATATTCGGCCTCTACCGGAGACGCGTCCTCACAGCACGAAGATATTCTTACCGAAATCCAAGCGCTCAGAGCAGAGCTCCGGGCCCTCGACCACAAAGTATCGGATACCTCCCAAAGCCAACCCAGCACGCAGCAGCAGCAGCACCTTGCAACCGAAATCGAATGCTTCGCGCGCACTCTGGCGCAGAAGGACGCGCAGCACAACGAGGCGCTGGCCGCACTGGCCGAGGCGCAAGCCGCCGCTGCCAAATACCAGGCGGAGGTCAATGGCCTACGCGAACTCGCCTGCACACGCATTAATCCAAATGAGCACGCGGCAATGGACACGAACGTGTCGGGGCGTGCAGGCCGACCCGATATGCGTGCACTATTCTTACGGGCCGCGCTGCGCGATGCGCGCGCTGAGACAGTGCGCGCACGGGCAGAGATCGCGTCGCTGAAATGCGCCGTCGCTTCCCGGGACGCGCGCATTGCGGAGTTACTTGCACGGTCGATGGACACGCCTAATCATGAGGAATTGATTTTTGAACTCGGTGCAGCAAAGGAAGAAGAAAAGCGCGACATCGTGGAAAGGCCGCTTGGATATTTCCCTTCGGCGCGCGGGGTTCCTTGCGCCAAGCTTTCGAATTCTGCGGATGCAAATCTTCACTGGTTCCCGGCGTTCACCGGGCACCGTACTACTGGCCCCGACGGTCCTGGCTCGGAAACAAATCACTGCCAGTGCGCATTGAAAGGATTTCCAGCAGGTGAAAAATCCGCTAAACTGTCGTTATCACCGCTACCACCACCACCTACACCAGCTTCCCATTCTGAGATCATCTCTCGACCAATACCGCCGCCGGAATATCTGGCAACCCCGCATCTGGGTGCCTACGAGCCGGATCGCCAGCCACATTCCCGCCGTGATGCACATGTAGCGTCGCCCGCACGCAAGGTGGGCTCGCCGAAGGAGACGGCGCGGGTTCAGGAGTGGTTCGAGCAGGAGGTCGGGCGCCTCCTGGGGAAATGCGAGAATGCCGAGGCTCTAGCCCGGAAAGCGCAGGCTGAAATTCAGGCGCGGCGACAGCTAGTAACGGACTGCTATGCAGCGGCTAGCGAGGCGACGGCGACGGCGGATAATCTCCGGGGCGTTGTGAAATCACAAGCTCAGCATATTGTTCAACTTAGGCGCCGTTTAGCGTAGACAATACTCATTCGGTAGTATGATAAGGCTCAGGCAGCTCAATTGAAGACGCCGTGAGTATCAGTTATGTAGGGATCAGATATACTAGTAATCACCCTCGTTCGATTGAGGACTATACATGAGATTCGACTGTACAAGATTGATGCATGAGACAAGCATGAGAGGTAAATGATAATCTATAGTGGGCACGCTACACTAATTTTTACATTGCCGCTATATAGCTAGTATACAATTTACTCGACCAAGCGTCTAGATTAGCAGCACATTTCGTTCTGTGGTCCGAGAATGCATAACTGCGTTTGAACCACCTATATACCATCCCCCTTCTCCACAGGATATCCACGATGGAACAACTCATAGTCGGATGCTTGTTCGTAAGATGGGGGATCAGGAGCCCATCGATGGAATCCTTCGGCCTCATAGTCGCTTGCCACTCCATCAGAGTTATTGGTGTTCGCCATTTCATCTGGGTTGTTAACGATGAGGTTGAAACGACCTTCCAGGCGATTATTGAGCTCGACAATCTTGTCCCTCTGCGAATGCACAATGCCACGGAGGTTGTATGCATCGTCCATTGAATTGATGGCCGCGTCTTGATACTGGGTTGCCAATAGACAAAGTCGTTCTTCCTCGTTCTTGGCCTTCTTAGCAAGTTTCTCCGCGTTCTCGCATCGCCCCATGAGGCGGCCGATCTCCTGCTCATACCATTCCTGCAGTCTATTTCTTTTGGGTCCTGTAGACCGACGGGAAGGCACGGACCGGCTCGGTTCGAGAGGCTGCAGCTCCGGAACCGCCCTCGCCACTGGAGAATCTTGACCGTTCTGTATACCTTGATTTGTTGTGAAGGAGTGGACTGGCATTTCATCTGATTTCCACTCCATCATATCATCCAGGCCCGTCCGCGGCGAAAACGATGACCCGCTGGTTTCTTTGGCTTGGAAGTAGAGAGTTTTTGAATCACTCATTTCGTGTAAAGAAATCATGTAGTCCGGAGGATGCGACAATGAGGACGACGGGGATTCTAATGTCTTAGGGGACGTCGACAAGGCTGTATGTTCTGCATCTTTCATAGTCGGCGACGGACAAAGCATCGTCCCCTGAACCGATCTGCTACTGCTTTCGGCGGCTCGTAGGTAGAGATCCTTCGATTCGCGTAGTTCGTAGAATCCGGAGTAGGAAGGATTGTCCGCATAAGAAGGAGGTCGGGACGTGGAGGAGGATTGTGATGAAGACGAAGGGGTCGGGTGAGCTGTCTTTGCCACAGTCAGAGGGCTTATGTTCTTTGGGATCATAGGCGAGGAGGCTGCAACTTGTTGGGGATCAGGTGTTGTCCAGTGTACAGGAGCATGCTCGTTATAAGGCCGCGCAGTATGTTGCTCCTCTGGAGTACTAGGCGGTGTCAAAATTCCATATATCCGACTTTCAGTGCGTTCAGGCAAAGGTACCACCTGATTGGGTGTCAGCTTCCAGCCTTCTCAGTCTGACCAACGAACAAGGAATATACCTCGGTGAAGACACCCTTGCTCAGCGATTTCTGCCATGTTGTTGCCACGCTTCCCCAATCCAACTCTAGGATGACGGGTTCCAGTTCATCTTCAACCGTTGGTGCGGAAAATGTTTCGTCGTAGTTAATGGCATGATCTTTTTGGGTCGCAGGGCGTAATCGCTGACTGTGTCGCTTCTCGCTGGATTTTGCCATGGTAGCCACCGCTGGTTTATTGTCTACATCAAGACATCTTAGGAGTTGCTCCATCAGATTATGAATTCCCTGTACTTGAAATCCAAGGCTACCCAGGGCATCATCAGTTCGGGTTTGACACCCCTCTTGAACGGTCTCGACGACCGAAGCCTGCTGAGATATCGTTACGTTTAACTGAGATATTTCAGTCTTTTGAGCAGCGACTAATTCTTGAAGTTTCTCAGCATCTTCCTTCACTCGTTCTACTTCAGCGCGAGCTTCCCGTAGAGAGGCACGCAAGAAAAATATGAGCATGTTTGGGGAGGTCGATGTGGAAGCTAGCTCCTTGATATCGTGCTTCGCTTGCTCCAGCTTGATCATGAGCTCTGAGATTTCCTCGGTCTGCGCTTCAACGACTTTTCGGAGGTCATCCTTTTCCTCCGATAACTTGTTTGCGCTTTCCTGAAGCTCGCCAAGCAATGAATGCGAGGCCTCGTATTGCACGTTTTTCTGAGCCAGTGCAGATGTGAGCCGATCAATTTCGTCTGTATAATGTCGCTGCAGCCTCGATTGCTTATCACTTGACATAGTCCCCGATAGACGATGCTGGACTTCCTGTAGTTGGACCCTGAGTGACTTGATTTCTTCAGAAAAGTACTGGTTTCCGGCAGGAACGTCACTGGATCTACGAAGGCAAATCGGCGGGGGGTTCGGCTTTGCCTTTCGTGATTTAGCTGCAGCAGAACTGGAGTAGCTTCCTGAGTATGACGCGGGTGGGCGCCGACTCCATTTAGAAGACGAAGCAGTTGAAGAGTCGGTGTGCGGCCATTCCTCTTCTTCGTCGATAGGCAAAACCAAGAAAGGCTTCACTTCTGGAACGGAGCTCACCGTGTCAGTAGAAGAATATTCGCTAGAGGCTGGAGACATGACCCGATGTGGGAGGGAAGCGAAGTCGGGCACATGCTTTGTGTCTGATTCAAACGAAAAGTGAGCAACTGAAGTCGAAGGGACCGGCGAATGCACGGAAGCGGTAAGGGACTCTGTCAGCTTCGTTCGGATACACTTGATCGCGGTTTCGATGGTTTCAGGAGACACAGGAACGGCGTCGTACCCTGGAATGGAATTCCTAGATTATACAACGTTTTGTAAGGCTATATGCATAGATTATCAAATTTGAACAAACCAGATTCGGGCTAGCTCAATTGGATAGATTCTATACCGCAACCTGAACTTGGTCATCAATTCACCGCTGATAAGACCCATTTGCGCCAGATCATCTCTGACGAGGATCATGTCCTCTTCAATTTCTGCAGATAGCAACACTTGTCTCTCTGTAGAAAGGGTTGTTGTCCAATTTGAAGCGTCTCGGTGTGTCCCCGATTGACTTGAAATAGTTTGGTCAGGAATTCGTTGACGATCGACAGGCGCACTTCTGCCAGTGGTCATGTTCAACGGCGACGTAGCTTTCGAAATCAGTGATTGAAGACGTATCAACTGGTCGCATATATCCGGAGGGATTGTCGGAGGGAGAACCAAACGCGAACTAGAGTCAAAGGCTTCGAGGATATGCATACCCAGGCAGAATTCCTCAATATCCAAAGCGTCGCGTTTGCTGAAATCGATAAGTTCACTGTACGTTACACGTCAGGTTATATTCAATGGTTCATAATGCCTTGACCTACAAAATTTGTGCAAGATAACGAAATGAGATGCTGAACCGAGAGATAAAAATCTCCAGAATTTGTTCGCCTGGGCAATAATCAGAAAACGGATAGCTCACGACCTGATCTCACTGACGACCCAACAACCCATCGATAGGGGCATCTTGCAGGAATACATTCCGGAACGTCTCGTTGTGGTTGAATTCGAACACCTTTTCAACGGTTTGTTGCTTTGGCGTGATCATAGAGACTCGCCTCATTAAAGGCGAGATTGCGGGAACTGGCAGCTTCCTAGACAATAAGTCTGTGATACCTCTCAACATAGGTAAGGGACCCGCTGGGACGGGGGCAGTTTAGCGTCAGCATGAGTCTAAGAACGAAATGGACTGACGTCTATCCATCAGTTCCTGCGATACTTCGTGACCTGCTTGAACCCAGCCGATAAGGCGAATAGCGACGATGAGCTCGCCGTTTGTAAGATGTCCCTTGCTGCCTCTGTCTGCCAGCGGCCAAATATTATGCAACTGTGATAAGGAAAGCCCGCGCTGCGTCAAGATTGCAATAGCAGAATCCAGACTGAGCGTGCTCGCTTTCCCATTGTCGACCATGTCCATGATTCGATTGGCGACTCGAACTTCTTCATCTGAAGCTGGGGAACTACTGCGAGGGGGCATAGTTGTCAAGTCGTGGTGGATTCGAAGCCGCAGACCTGAGAAAACTCAATGTTCATTGAGTACGAGCGTGATGTCGCTTCTTTCGCAGAAGGCGGTGCATGCCGTCCGTTCTGGGGTATTTGACGTATGGTTGACTGGCAGAGCATGAGAATTGACAGCCTGGGGAAAATGTTGAGAAGTAGTTGTAGTTGAGTTGCAGAGTCGTTGAAAAGTCTCTTGACGTTGGGCGGTCCTGATGGCGGTGCGAACTGCAGGGCTTGAAGATGTACTACACAGCCACACATTCGCGTCTGATAGCGTGCAATACATACGACCCGCGAGCACAGAAAGAAATCACTAAAGTGTATATTCTCTTTTTCTTATCTGGATTTGTCGCGCAGAAGCATTCACATCACATTTGGACCGATATATTAGATATTACATTTATCCAGGTAAGTAAAGCATGGCAAATCAGGAGCGGGGAAGTGTAGCCGAAACTGCCCAAATACAATTAAGATAGAATCACGGTAGTTCCTCGATTGACGCGTGGAGGTCCAACTGTTGTGACGATCCAATAATGCTCTGCACCGACCGCGCCCAGTTCATGTGAGCGTTGGCGTTTTGCTCGAAATGGCGGAGCAAGCTGTCGCGTTCGGCCACATGTTTCAGCTTCAGAGTGACGGCGTCCTTCTGCAGTCCGGCAATCTGAGAGACGAGGACTTCTTCCTGGGCTTGCTTTGCAGACAATTCTTCGCGCAGCGCTTTTTCGGTGACAGAAGCAACAGAAAGCCGAGTGGTGCGCGCATCGACCTCGTTCTTCAAATGCTTGACTTGGGCGAGAATTGCATCCTGATCCATGAGCTGCGTGGACAGAGCCTTCCGCTCGCGCCCCTCCGATTCGAGAAGGCCGAAGACTTTGTCAAGCTGCGAGTTGCAGTCGGTATACATCTGGTGGACCAACTCCAATACGTCACCGATGGCGGCCTGCTGGTGCGCGTACATTTCGCTCATAGAGTCAAGCTTCTGCGCGAGCGCCATGAAACAGGTGACTAGTGCATGTTGATTGGTTTCATGAGCATCTTGACGTGCGCGCATATCTTCAGCTCCACGTCCAGGTAGCCTGTCAAGGAGTGTCGAAAGGCGGGAGTGGAATGATGCACACCAGACCGCAGGCCTCTTGGTAACCTCAAGCCCGCGAAAGAGATTGCCGTAGTCTTCACCAGGGAAATACAAATGAGCAGCTGCATAAATCGCACATACTGCAAGGAGGGCGTAGTTCAAAGGCGCGTTGCCGCTGACTATGCGCCACACGACGCTGGCCGACTGCGGTGCTACAGGGAGGTTGAACGCGAAAGATCCACTGAGTCCCCCACGCCTGGACTGCACGTACGGGACAGCGCGAAACCCAAGCTCCGCTAATCCCGAGAAGATCAACCACAATGTGCGGGCCATGATCAGTACGATGCAAAGCGCTACGGCTCCCGCCCAGTGTTGGAAAAAGAGGTATGCCAGTCCAGTGGCACTGCTTGAAAAGTTGACCAGTAAGTGCGGGGTCAGGGACCACAGCACGTCGAGTGCTCCACCAAGGAACTGAGCGACCGACAATGTCATTGCCGTAAAATGACTTCCACCCTGACGGTCTTGACGAAGGGATTCCTTCTCCATATCGTGAACAGTATCAGTACTTTGAGGTATAGCTTCGTGATTCATGTTGTGGATAGTACTGTGGTAGGGAGGGGATACTTTCTGAGCCGGCAGAAATAACGGTGCAAGAAGACAGGACTCTGGAGGGGACAGTCTGGTTGCCTGGCGTTTTTATGTTGAAAATTGAGGCCATTTGAGCCACTGAGGTAACGTTTGTTTCCTTTAGTCATCGAGTAGGGAAGCAAAGGAGTTGGTTGAGAGTTGGTCAAAGATGTTCTCGAAGTTCGAACGAAGAAAGGAATTTGATGCCGTATTCAAACCCCGAAACAAACCTCCCTTAGCTTTGCTGCAGATGCCTATTATGTTCTTCGTAAAAACGAGGCTGTGTTCAGGGCCAATTCGTTTGTGCAAAAAAGACCTGTCCATCTAGGTCCGTTGTCATTGCATTGTTACGCCTCCTCTCTGCTTTCCCAATAATCATGAACGATGATTCAAGTCTGGGCCTCCCATACGGACTTCCAAAGTTGAGATTATGGCCCCAAGATGTCCAGTACTTACATGCAGTACATGCACCCTCATGTCAGATTTCAAAGTCCAACCATACTACCCGAGATAGAATGAATTGGGGTATCAGAACGAAAAGGAGATGATAAAATATGTTTGGGCCGAAATCAATCCACGAGGAGTTTCGCTGATTGCTTCCATGAATTGCTTCAAGGCTATATTGCCACCATAAGATGTGTCGTCGAAGTGAAATATTTTTGCGGTCACCACGAGCAAATGCGGGCACAAGCGACCTTAAGGGTTTGATCCGGTCCATCCAAAGCCCTTTCCATTCGGCTAAGATATATTTTTCCGGTGGATCTAAGCACTTGCCACTGTACAGACGGCTTTGGACAATGATACGTGCCGAGGATCGGGATGCAGCCGATGAAAACGAGCATTGCGTTCTGGCGTCTTCTTCGTCCTTCGTACAGACGCTGCAGCATGCGAGGAAGGTAGATTAAATAATTAGAGATGTAAATGGTGCATAGTTCCTATGTACTTGAACGACATGGTGCCCCCTTTTCAATAGATGATACCAGATTAGAGCATCAATCTGCACGTTTTATTCCCCGGGAACTCGGGAATTCAGGCAAGCGGAATTCCTGCGTACTCATCATAGCCCAGGGCCAAGTTGAGATTCTATATCATTGGTTTCGATTTAGCGCGCGTCTTCAACTCGACGACGACTTACCTGGAGGCACTGTGTAGCGGCTCCTTTTAACAGGTTATCTAGCCCACCCTAGAACATGAAATCGCATGAGCACAACGAAACACGATATAGCAAAATGACGTACAGTGATGACCACGCGATCGCCCTCAACGCTCATCTGGAACCCGCCTACCGTCCACCCATGCTTACCCTCGACGTCGTGCAGAACCACGACATTTTTCTGGATCGTAACAAGCTTCTCGCCCGCATACCGCTCCTCAAACAGTGCAATCACCTCACGCGCGGTCATCGGAGCCTTGAGGGGCACCGACACTGTCGACACGATGCCGCTGAACCACGGCGCGACCGAAGGGATGAACGCGACCTTGACCGGGGTGCGGTCTGCGCGAAGCGTCGAGAGGTGGAACCCCGCCTCGCGCTCGTGGATGTGCCCCGTGAGCGCGTACGGGCGCACGAACGTGCCGAGGCTCGCCGGGGACACCTTGGGCACGCTCACGGGCTTGCCGGTGGCGTCCTTCTCCATGACCGTGCCGGCGCCGCTGTATCCGGACATGCCGAAAATCGTGGGGAGTGCGCCGGGAGCGATGTGGTTGACCAAGGGCGCGAGGAGGAGCTGGGAGGAGGTCGCGTAGCAGCCGGGGTTCGAAATGCGCTTTGCGGCACGGACTGGCTCACGGCCATAGAGTTCTTCAGGTGAGGTGCGGAGGACAGATGCATTCGAGACGTTGACGGCGCGCGCATTCATTCAATCGGGACATAGAAAAAGTAAAGGGTAAAATAATATTTAATCCGCAGATCCCTAGATGACAAATTACATAGAAGTCTCACCGGGAAGACCGTATGTCCATCCCTGCTCGAACCTGTAGTCCGCGCCGAGGTCAATGACCACGCTTTTGTCTGCGCCACGCTCCACCGCACCGCGGTCTACGGCGTCGACGAATGGCTTGCAAACACCGTTCGGGAGCGCCATGACCCACGCATCGACCTCACCCTGCTTCTCCATCCGCTCGACGTCCTCTGCAGACAGGTTGACGTAGGTCATCGCCTCCTTTGTGTACCCCTCCAGTGGGTATCCAGCGAGCTGTCGCGAGGAAACGTGGCTCAGGTTGAGGTAGGGGTGCCCGTTAAGGAGGGTGGTAAGGGTCTGGCCGGTGAAGCCCCGGGCGCCAATCAGACCGAGGCGCTTGATCTCGGTGGACACAGGGGTGGGAGCGGATGCGGCAGTGGCATATCCGCGCGAGGAGCCAGGGACGCGACGGGCCATGGTGGAGAAAGAACGGGAGCTGGAGGGAGCGGCGGCAGCAGCGGTGCGGTGGGGAGGGGCGGAGGGACCAACGGGGAGGTAGGAGCGGTCAATCCTGCCCTTGGCTTCAAAATCCTTGACAGTGCGTTCGACCTCAGCAACGTCCTGAATGCCATACCAGAAGAGGCTCTTGCCAGCACGGGTGAAACTGCCGTCGGCCCGCTCGAAGTGCCATGCGCGGTTCTCATCATCGGCTTGTGCAGTCCAGAAGAGCTTGCGGTGATCCTTCTTGATAGCATTGAAAACGTTGTCCATGACGTTGTTGAGCATGCCTTGACGAGAGGCCAACAGCTTGGTCATTACTGGGATCTCACCCTCAGGATGAGAGACAACGGCGAGGACATCGAGAGGTTCATCGCCATATAGTGTATAGGGGGTATTCTTAAGTTCGCTCAAGACTCCAGTGACACTTTGGAGTCCAGCAAGGACCTCGGGGTCACGGTCGTGCACCACCTGACGAAAGCGGTCCGCACCTATGCTGTCGATGGAACTGTTCTTGAAAAGTTTGTAGCCTCGTCGGATGAGAGTACCAGCACCGCTATCAGTGAAGAGTTCCTTCTGCAACATAGAAGCAGAGATGACGGCGACCGAAGAGGATCGAGGGAGGTGGTCGAGGAGCTCCTTGAATTCACGGAGTTTGAGCTTGGTGCCGTACCTGACCCATGACTCCTTCATCAGGCCGTCGTATTCCTCGTCAAGGTTAATCACATCAAGCTTCTCGCCTGTGACTCCGTGGAACATACCACCCTTGTCGTTCAGGAACACGATCTTCATGGGCTCAAGCTCCTTTGCAAGCTCGCCGGCCGCGATGTCCGCGTTGACATTGAGAATCTGGCCATCGGCGGTCTCAGCCAAACTAGTGAGGATGGGCAGCGCGCCTGCGCGGATAGATGCTTCAATGGGGCGCTTATCGACCTTGGTAATCTTGCCGACCAAGCCGTATTTGTCCTTATCCAGGTAGTCGGCGCTAAAGACGCCCGAAGTGATGGGTCGTGCGCGCGTCCCGAGTTTCTCCAGCGCTGCGACAAGCTTGAGATTCTCCTCCATAAAGACGCGACGAGCTACTCCAAGCGTCTTGGCACCTGGAATTTTATCAGATAAGAAACGAGGAAATAACGCCGAGATACGGACTGGTGACCCGAATGCCATCAATGTAGTCTGGAACAACACCCTCGCGATCCATGATGTCGTTCATCTGGGGGCCAGCGCCATGGAGAACGACAGGGTAAAGGCCAACTCGGTACAAGAAACTTAAGCTCAGAGCAAGTTCGTCGAGTTCGGCAAGGACGGCGCCTCCCACTTTGATGACTGCGAACTTCGCGGGCTGCGAGGGGTGGGAAGACGAGGAGAAAATGCGAAGGTGCCGTTCAACTTCACGCTTGGTGCCAATGGAATAGAGCAAACGAGTGATAGTATCCTAGAGCACATGTCAGAAAACCACGTTATAGATTGCAACTGAACGCATCTACCCGGTCAGTTTGAGCAACAGATTGGATCCCCCTGACTTGTGTTCGGATTGCCTGGACTGTTCCCTGGCGCTGTCCAGATACGATGATTGCTCGTCGAACCCCCTTCGCGGACAGGCGCGCAGCAGTAGAGACGGCAAGCATGGCAGATGGTGGTTAGTGGAGAAAGTATGGAGGCAGCCGACTTGGCGTTTTTTGCGCCGAAGCGTGACTTGCAGGATTTAAAAATAGCCGGATCCGACTACGCCCTCTGCTTTATTCGGACTCCCTCGTAAGGTTGCACCATTTTCGCTGTTGGACGCTTGTAGCCTGCAGGTCATCACAACACAACATTATGCCGTCTGCACTTCATCTATCCACTCCAATTTTCGATTGAAACACTCGTTTGTAACCCCACTTTCACGTATCTCTCGCGGCGGACGCAGTTCAACGGAGCGAAGGATGGCCCAGGATGGTTTCCCCAAGGTTTCCCTTTCCATCAAGCTTTTGTTTTCGCAAATTTCAGGCAGAATAAATCCTCCGAAGAAAACACTACCTGTTTGAAACCTGTTCAGCAATATTAGCGCTATTGGTGTGCCACGTCGATCTATACACGCAGCTGGAATTCCCTCGGCGCATCACCTGTCCCGGTTGGACATACGGATCTAGTTCGATGCTATTAACAGGGCATACTTTCAGACCTGCGGTGCATGTATTCACAGGGACTGCAAGGAAGATCGAAGGCAACGTAAATAAATGCGAAAGCTTACAGGAATGATCGTGGGCTTCCTTGCTACTACTAGAAATCTTACCACTGGCGGTCCAGGATCATTAAGATCAACAAATGCTCACTTTTATTGACCCATCACCATCGAAGTCAGAATGACTCTCAATAGTTCCTACCGCCCGGGCACCGCCCTGTACGGTGTTGCGATCTTCAGGTTCCCTTATCTTTGTGCGCCAGCCAGCCCCTGAACTTGCAATTAGGAGTTTCCATCTACAGGGGTTCCCTGATACTCCAACAAAAATTGTTGATCTACACATCGCCCTTTGGAAAAGCCAGTAGCGCCTCCGCTAGATTGTAGCTTCCCACTCTTTGGATGACGCCTGGCAATCTTATTCAGTGACCATGCAAGTTACGGCGTGTGTCAACCTTCCCAGCTGATTTCGATCGTTGCACAGCAGATGATACACTCCAATTTTCATACTACGCGGGATCATTTTAGTCCAAACAGCAACATCTGCAACTATAAAACAAATGCTATTCCAGATGCTATCCTTTGTAATAATGCTTCGCAAGGCCGCCGTGCGGCAAGTCCCACTACGCTCTTAAATGTGTTAGGGCCGGCGTTGACACGCTCAAAGTTCATACAATACAACGTAGAATTCATCTCAACCAATATTACGCTAGTAATGTAATTTCCAGTCCAAACCAGACACTGAGCACCGATGTGCGAAGGTACCGTGTCATGGATAACAGTCTCTGGGATGACATAGTCTTTTAGAACGAAATTTATGTGAACGTTTAACGTAGGGTTTTTTTCAATTATCCGCAGAACGATGTATGAGTAAGAGAGTGGGCGCATGCAGTACCCACAGAATCCATGCTGTTGCGGTCGAGAAAGGAACGTGACAGGCAAGGTCTGGCGAGTCCGCCAACTGCCCAAAATTGAACAGGAACGCCAGCGATGAACAGCCTAGGATTGTTGGACGCCGGCGAACACCGAAGGCCACTTTCTTCCTGGATGGGCGAAAGAGAAGTTGTAGCGAGGCAGTTGGAAGTATCCTTGCTCTCCGAAGGTGGTGAAACAGACATATGCGGGAGAGAAATGGTAGCAGAGCAGACAGAAGTATCCATGCCCTCCAAAGGTTGTGAGACAGACATTAGGAGTTCGTGTAGGACTGCGTATTGGCAACCTATCTGGTTTTCGGCAGGTGCAGGCATTGGGTTATCTGCACGATAGTAAGTTGGGTACCGATGTCAAGACAAACTGACCAAATTCAAGATTTCGGTGGCCGAGCGAAGTGGTGGGCAATGTATGTAGTTCAAATGTAGTTGTGAAATCGTGCATGAACTTGGCATGAACGTTTCCCGAGGAACGTCTGAGAACCAGAGACCGGGAAAGGCTGAAGGCAATTGCCGAGGTGCTCCACTTTTTGGCAAACATGGGCCAAAACGATATTTGTTTATCCCGCATGAAACCACACTACTAAGCGTAGTGGGAATAACTGCTGAATTAGATATTACAAACTACATACAAGAAACGTCAAGAAGGTGTGCAAAGGTGGGCCGCGGAACATATGCTAAATGCGGGGAAGCAGATAAATGTACGATGAGAACGGGAACGAGCGAATAGGATAGTAAATGTGGTTGACCAGATAACTGTTGTACTTGTACATGTTGGGATAATTGTTGATCAATCCAGCTGCAATGAGACGGTCGTTGAAAGATACAGAAGGGCTATGTGTGTTGTGTACAGTGAACTAGGGGTGATGGAATCTCCACGGCGCGAAGTTGGCTCTATCTGGGCTTCCTTGGTTAGAAATACGCCCATTGCTTTCTTGGCTGTCGGTGCCTGCGACGTCATCTGGGTCTTCAAAGATTGTGTGCCGGCGAGAGGCTGGTAAACGGGGGGCTCTCAGTGTGGAGGCAGTGGGTGCTGGTGGTTGTGTGATAGGCGCGGTGGGCGACGAGTCTCGTCTCCGTCTTGGCTGAAGGTTGAACGGCATCGCGCGGAAGCGGGGCGTTCTGCCGCCAAATGGCGACGATCTGGGCGCGGTGACCGACTCGCGGCAGACTGGGCATGTGTTGGCAGTTTGGAGCCATTGCTATAAAGGTAAACACACTTAGATGCAGCTCGGGCCACGGGCATAGCTACACCACTTACGCCGAGGCATCCTTCATGCAGCCAGTGCGAGCAGTTGTTTAATTTTTGGATAGGATCAGTGGGTTCATACTGCGCGCAAAATATTAGTAAACATTCACTCGAACATGGTTTTGTCTCTTACATCGTCCAAACAAATGGGACACCTTGTATCAGTGCCTTCTCCTGCGAAATCGCTATAGACACCTTTCTGCATTTTGGACAGAACCTCGCTGGGAGTGGCACGAGGCTTGACATCGCCGATCTGCATGCCCAAGGATAGCAGACTTTCGTAGGATGAATCAAAGTCTTCATCGCGCTAATTTAGGGTAAAGCTCAGAGCACATTAAACTGTACATTGAAAATGCCTCTTACCACGAAATCGCCCATTGGCCGACCTCTTCTCCACGCCATCGCTGCAGCATTGGGCACCGTTCTCGACAGCATGATAGAGTTCCCGCGCATCATGCGCCGTGGGTTGCGAGTGCCGATCGTCGTGAACGACTCGCCACCTACCTCATCGTCGTCAAGGAACTGCGCCGCACGCCGATGGCGTTGCATGGTGGGCGGCATTCGCATGGCGTTGATGCTGTCCTCCGTTGACGGCGCCACGTGCTCGCGGGCGTGTGCGTGCACATGCCGCGACGAGGCGTCCAGCCGGGCGGCGGCCTCCATCCGACGTTGCTGGCTGCGGTAGCGTTCTGCAATGGCCGAACGCTGCTGCTCACTGAGCCACCTTGCCGTGTTCATGTCGTCGTTGTGGATGTTGTCGTTGGAAGGGACGATGAAGTTCGTCGGCCTAGCAGCCTCAGCGGCCATCTCGAGGTCGCCCTGAGCCGTGTTTCTTGAGTGTGGCGCCGGTCCTCTGTCCACCTCACGGCTCTCCCTGCCCGCCCGGGCCGCGGCACGGGCTGCTCTCAACTCTGCCATAGAGTCGGCTCGCGTGGGCGACGAGAGCGAATATTCGGGCTCGCTATCAAACGAAAGCGGAGGAATGTGTGGCGGAGGGTGTCGCATGTACGCCCTGGCTGCATATGGGTCCACGCGCGCGAGATCCCGCTCATTCGCAAAGTGTTGCAGCGTGTTCCGGAAGGGCCCAGCTGCGAACGTCGACGGATCGAAGTGCGTGTATCGTCCTGTTGGATCGCCCGGGGGGCCACGTCGTGGCTCAGTTGTTGGCGGCGGTCTTGTCACATTGAGGCCGGACGCGATGGACGTAGCTGTAGTCGGATTGAGAATGGACGCAAAGTTGCCGTTAGAATGCGGAAGGGGTAGCAGCCCACGCTCGGAAGATGCGCTGCTATCCGTCGGCAGTGGAGCAGCACGAGCAGCAGACGCAAGCAGCCTCCGGCTTTCCTGTAGTGTCCGTTCATAATGTTGATGTCTATCCCTAGCAAGCGACATCCTCTCATCCATCATCATCTGGTGGTGTCTTGGCAGTTCGTTTGGTGGATCGCGTTCTTGGAGCTGACGCTCCCGTTCATGTAATTGGCGCAGAACGTTCGGCATGGCGGTCGTCGTCATTCTCGGTGCTGGGCGAAACCGACTGTGACTTCTGTTGGGCCTACTGTTGGAGCCATCGACAACGAACAATGTGTCTGTAGACGTCGAAGTGGGTGGGTGTGTTTCCATGGCATCATCAGCAGAGATATGCTCAGATGCCCAAGAAGTTGTTGCCAATCTAGTTTGAGGTCCAGCAGTAAAGGAGCTGCCTAGATCAGGAGGAGGAAGGGATGGCGCTTCTAAAGCATATGACTGATTAGAAGGAGTGGTGGCATCTGGATTTTGACCATTAGGAGTTGTGCTTTCAGAAGTGTCCATGAGATCCGACAAGTTAGAGGGTTGTACAGGATTAGGATGGCGGAACAGCCTCGCCATGCCTGTTATGTCAATAAACGCATCAGTATGATAGAGAAATAGGAGAAGAGTGGGCGTCAGAAGAGATAGAAACCAAGCAAACCGACGTTACGGTGAAGAAAAGAGACTTACCTGGAGTGCCTTCTCGGTGTGCCGCAGTGAATCTCCGCCAGCGCCACGCCGCTTCTGCCGCTTCTACACTGTCGCTGCTGCCCGCAGATGGCTCCTCACTATCGCTCTCAACCATCGACGTATGCATCCGCCGCAACTCCGCATGGTCCATCTGCCGTCGAACCTCAGAGGTGTTCTCCGCTACCAACGAAGTGCCCGACCCAGGCCGGTTCTGCGAGTACGAGCGTACCAGCCGGTGGCGCAGGCGAGGGTCCATTCGCCTCGCATCGACAGCGGTCGACCCTACCCTTTCGTACTCGCCGCCGGAGGCCACCCCGGGGGCGACACTTGCATCACTGATCAACGGCGGTCCAGAAGTTTGCGACGCTGCCCCGTGCGACCGTCCGTTCCAGTTGCTTAGACTAGAGGTTACGGGTGGGCGCGCGGGCGCCGCGCTTTCGGTCGCGTCGAGCATCTCCCTGATGACCTCGTGCCGCTCCATTAAGCGCCTCGGCTCCCTGCGGAGCGAGGCTGGACGCGAAGAAGAATTGCCTATGTTGTGCTGTTGGGGGATTTCGAGGGTCAAAGCCGAATGATGCGTTGTTCCGAATGCATGGCGTAGCGTAGAGCCGTACAGTGGGCGGGCAGGCGCCTGACTGGCGTCGTTGTGGGCAGCCGTGTTAGAAGAAAAGTACGGGTTGATATCGGCAGGTGTATTTGGCGTGCTCGAGGCCGCGCTGAAGTGTAAGTGAAGCGGCAGCTCCGTGGGCTCGAGGGGCCGCCAGAGGCCTGCAATGGGATCGCTTGCTTGGCTGAGACGGTGTGAACATCGATGACATGCGGAATTCATTAAAAAGAAACACCTACCGATCTCTGCTGTCCATCCCGTCCGCAGGTTCGCTCGAAAGTCCTGATGCCTCTCCAGCAACCATCTGCCAATGGTTCAAGCTACCCGCACCCATGTCGCGGCCTGCAGCCACGAAGGCTTCGAAGGATTCGAACAAGCGCGGGTTTGATTCGGCGGCGCTGGGAGAATGGCGATCACCTGACAGGGAAGAAGAAATATATAGATGACGGATTTAGAAAAGAGGGTGCGGGCAGGGTGACCAGAACACCTGAGCTCACCATATCGATTGTCCGTTGATCTTACGGCACTGTCTTCAGGACGCTGGTGCCACTGTTGCTCTGAGCCGGCCGTGCTTGATAACAATGGCTGTGCACGAGGTGCTCTCGTAGAGGTAATACTACTGAAGAGAGGCTCCCAGAAAGCATCCAGTGTCATGTTATCACCTGCACTCAAGGACGGATTAAGAGCAGGAGTCGTGGATATCGGACGGGAAGTTTCCGGTGACGCATTGGGGATGTCAGATGAAGACGCCGGCGGCGCCGTGGGATTGCTGTGATACCACGGAAGCAGGTCTTGTAAGATGTTAGTCTCCGCGCTGGAGCTCGTCCACGGCGCAGCGTGAGGTGGCCAAGGGCGACGGCCGCTGTGTCCAGCCCACTCTTCGACGCGGGCACCAGTGCGTATTCTGTCCAACATGCGCGAAAGTCGATCGTGCTGAGCATCCGTGGGTGCCGCATCTGACGTTGGTGACGACGCTACCGAAGCCGAGGGCGAAATCATCGGCGAGGTCGTGTCTCGTTCGCTTGCATCGGTGCCAGCAGCTGCTGCCGTTGATGATGCCCCATCGGCAGCCGTGAAAGCCTGATTATGGACTGGCTGGCGCTCCTCGATCCAATTGTGTAGATCTCGCAAAATTGGAGAGGGCAGGGGGTGATCAACGAGACTTGAACTTGACATTGGTGCCTGGGGCGTGCTTGACGATGCCGATGATGAACCAGCACTTCGTGAAAACGGCCGCGGCGACGCCCGCATATCGAGGCTAGTCGGCAAAGGAGCTAGATTTGGAGCACTGTGTTCCAGATCAGGCCCCAAAAAATTGTCGAATAGTTGCCCTCGACTGTCCCAGGCGCTGTCTGCAGAGGGTATGGGCGGCAATATCGGTGGATCAGGTGAAGCAATCTGGGCTACCGATGGCGGCTGCAATTCGGAGCTTGGATTGTGGAATACAGCGTCGGTGGTTTGGATTGGAGGAAGTATAGGAGGCAAATCGCTGCTCTCTTCGAATCGGCGCACCTCCGACGCCTGCTCTTCCTCTGAGTCCTGCATGTCATCCTCGTCGCCCCTCAGTTCTGGATCGCTGTCGTCCAGTCCAGGCACAAGTGGAGAGGGTGATCGTAGCCTTTCAAGTGCTGTGTTGAGCCGGTCACGAAACCCTGAAGTTGATGCCGGGGATGAAGGGGACGATAGGTGTGCAGAAACAGGGGGGTTAGCGCCGGGCAAAGAAAGAGGAGGCAACGACGGTGGTTCCAAGAAAAGAAGGTCAAAGGAGGCTGGATGGATTCCATGTGTTAGCTGAGATCTAAAATTTGGATGAAAACAGATATTCACTAGGATTGGATATTTCTGAGACTGAGACTATATCTCGCGGTGTTTGGGACGAGCTGGGTTCACGTCCTGGTAGTGGATTCTCAGAGAAGAAGTCAGAAGGAAAGGGCAAAGAAGCAGCTGGAGCTTGGCGAAAGAAAGCCACGTCGTCAGGCAACAGGCGGTGTCGCAACGGTGGCAACGTCGGCGGAGGCGTTGTGGGTAGAGAAGGCTGCCGCAGGTGAGCGATCTCGCTATCGAATTCGTTGAATCGCTGCAGCGCCAAATGGTATCTGCCTTCATTGTGTCTCCCTTCCCGGGATACCTCTCGGTGGTCCCCGCCCGAATATTCTGACATGTCGACGTCTGGTGTGTCGGTTGCTGGCAGTGGTAGAGCCTCCGTTATAGGATAGGTGCCAATCGCACCGCTTTCTGACACACTACTGGATGTACTGCTGGACGTCGATGCAAGAGTGTCGGATGATACGTCGCTGCTGGTCTCTGAATCGAAGCTGATCGTACTCCGAGCCCGTTTATTGCGTTCGCCCCGTCCGTCGCTGGTCGCCGCGTGGGCCCCAGCGCCGCTGGCGACTGGACTCTCCAAATCGAACCCGAATTGGTCAAAGGAGCGCTTGAAAGACGTCGTGTTGGGCTGTATGCTGAGATGGAGCTGTGGTGGACAGTCGGTGGACATGGTTCTGAACAAAGGTATTCACTACACTCTGAGCTGCGCCGTGGCCTCGCGAAATGGCACGCAAATGGCACCTTGTCCAACTGACTGGCTTCGACTGGCCGTTTGTCACGACTCAGCTAGGTACTTTCGATCTTATGCTTGATATATACGATAGGTGTGAGGACTAGGCCAGGAACAACTGCAGCCAGAACGGGTCGAGAAGAGGAAATGGGAGTTTGGAGACAAACCGCGAGGGGACAGACAATGCTCGTGCGAAATCTAACTGGAATCACACCTTTCGGAAACCACTACACACATACATGTTCAAGGTTCTAAAATCAGAGTCAAGGAGACCCATCAAGGCCACAATGACGCTCGAATACTCGAAATGCGCAGGAAACTCATAAAATTATCGTCGAAGAAAACTCGAAGCGAAAGGGAAAAAACGTGGCCAACACGCATGTTGCGCAGCTAGGTTTTCACCGCTACAAGCCGCCACTCCGCCTGTCGCCGCCAGGCTTGGCTTTGGGACATCGGCATTAGTTGCACCAAGATACGTGACGTGAGGCTTGCAGGAATCACACCGCCATAATATCTAAAGATAACATCTGATACTTACCACGCATTTACCCAGTTGGCGAAGCCTGCATCTTCCATCTTCCGTCGTTCGCAGGCAGAAATTCCCGCTGATTTGAAGGTCAACGACTCGAACAACCGACCACTCAAAGTTTAAATCTTGACTCCTGAATCCGGGCATTCGAGTTTGCACGAGTATGTCGCGTTTGAATCTGGATATACTATACGATATTGTCGCGGAGGTCGCTCGTTTCGACAGCAAAGACAGCCGTGCAATTCTTCTAAGCCTTGCCTTGTCCTGTCGAACTGTGAACGACTCTATACGACCCATACTATTCTCCAAAGTGCACTGGCCGCATCCGAACAAACATGACGCCAGCACCGGGCTACTTTTTTTCCCCGAGGCTTTGTGGCCCTACTTCAGGTAAGGCTGTGCACCATTATCAAAAGCCTACCCACGAAATAAAGTTAAAAGAGCGTCCTAGGACATTCCATTTCGACTGGCCCGACCACTGGCCGGACGCATCTCCCCCACGGTGGGGCGAGAAGCCAGGAGTAAGCGTGTACTACCCGAAGCATCTAGACAAGCTGGAGGACGCTCTCCCCAGGATGCGCAACATCCACACGTTCCAGCTGACTTGCCCCTTCGACCCGCCCACGCGACTTCTTCGCAACCTCGTGTGCTGCACCAACATCACGGATCTGCGCATCACCGACACGCCGCTCACTACCCTTATCCTGCCCACACCGCCAACCAGTTTCAACCTCACGCACCTAACGCTCACTTCGGTTGCGGAAGCCGTGCGTATGGGTGAGGGCCCGTACGATCGGCGCTACCAGAACATCGCCTACTTCATGCGCGGGTACCGCAAGAAATACTTGGACCGCAGCGGTGAGCTCTCAAGCACCGTCGGCAGCGTCATGTTTGCTGCGCAACGCTTTTTCACCGCGCTTTGCCGCACAGACTGCCTACAGTACCTGCAACTTTCCGCGCTGTTCATCGGCGTCAAAGAGCTGTGGAACGCCGATTGGCCGTGCCTGCAGACGCTCGTCCTGACAGGCCCGCCACCGGCCGCATTCTACGATATTGCGGCTCTCGTAGGCCGCATTCCGCGCCTTAAAGACCTGCG
Organism: Hypholoma sublateritium FD-334 SS-4; assembly: GCA_000827495.1. Lineage (NCBI taxonomy): Eukaryota > Fungi > Basidiomycota > Agaricomycetes > Agaricales > Strophariaceae > Hypholoma > Hypholoma sublateritium. The sequence goes on from KN817549.1 coordinate 116,248, forward strand.
CGTGTTGCTCTCCACGACGAAGTATGCGGAGACGCGACCTGAGCGCGGCCCCTTCGCTATGCTGGCGCGCACGGAGGGCGCCGCGCCGGTTCCAGCGGCCGCGTATGGCCAGCTCACCGCACTCGCACTTTCGAACGCGTTCAATACTAAGGGCGTGCTAAAGCACACCCCATCTCTTCGACGCCTCGCTGTCTGTGCCATCATGTCGCCGCCGCGTATGCCCATCGCTCTCCGCAACCCGGAAATAGAAGAACTCATGACGGAGCTGGAGGCAGGCGGTGGTGGCGAAAATCTGGTGCAAATACGGCTCATTTCTGAAGAAGATCTGGATCCTAAATTTTTCGTCAAGCTGCGGCGGGTCTGCCCGAAACTGGAGGTCGTCGAGATCGAGCGATGTGGGTATCAAGAGGCCCAGGATCCCGCCGAATGGGTGCGTGCTCCACCGTTACGTTGATTTAGCTGATCTTTGTCAGGCTGACTACGGTGATGCCTTTGCGACCTACGAACACTTGCGGGAGTTGCGCGTTCCAATGCCATTCCAGGGATGCGAGGAGCTTGGCCACGAGCATGCGCAGATGAACAACAACAATCCGGCATGCACCCGTGCTTTCCGCAAACCCTGTGCATCGTATCTCGCATCTCGTATACCCAGTCTCCGCAGGGTCGGCCTGGAGTACCGCGCACGCACAATGCAGCGATACGAGGACCGCTGGCTGGACTTCGATATCGTGCGGCTACATGGCGGAGCTCACCGCGTGGTCGAGTTGGGCCCGAGCTGGTACCAATTCCCCGAGGTATGGGCACCTACAACGCTGCATGAGTAACCATCAGAAGGGAAAAAATTATATGGGACTGTGTACGTTCTGACACAACGAGAAAAATTATGTATCAATATCGTGAATAATTTTCAGCACAGGAGGGTTCTTCGAAGTAGGGATTATAGGGGAGAGGTATTTAAAGTGAGGAGTTACTCGAGTGCAGGGGGATACCTCAAGAAAGACCCATCATTGCTTCCGGCGAGGCTATGTTAGGTGGTAAGTAGAAATACTTGCACTCGTTTTTGGTTCATTGATTGAGTGTCATTGGTCATAGGTTTCGTCTTATTCTTGCGCTGTCCGGAAAGTCAGGGTGATCTAGTCTCCCCAAACCAGCCGCCCTTAACTTTTTCAACCTTCGTGAACTTGTCGTGAACTACGGATATCCGTGTAGGGCGGGTGATCCGTATAGACGATTTTTTTTTTAAAAAAGTACTAAGGATGCCTTTGCTATATACGCAGTCAAAATCCCCGGGGAACGCGTGCGGTACGAGCTTGAACTGAGTCTGAGCTCGAACACAACTTGTCACTTGAACATGTAACTCGATGTGAAGTGCTGAAATTGATTCACTGATGAAATTGTGAAATTGATAAATGCCATTTTCTCAATACCCGTAATGCGTTGCTCGAATCTAGACAACTCAAGATAACTATTTCTCTGGATCCATACTTATCTATACTCGCCGACCCCGCTTATGTAGGCTTTCTGAGAGCCACAGATCTTGACTAAATTTCAATAGTTGGCGCTTGGTTGGAACTTGGCGCTGGACCCTGGTCAGATTGTCGAAATGGCTTAATAAGGAAATATGGCTTCAATTAAAATAAACATTTAAATTTTAATAAATTAAACACTTACTTATACTTATAATTATAAATCATAAAACAAATTATTTCAATATCGGGACCAACAAAGGACCAATTAAGGACCAACAACTTGCCGACAACGGCCATGCAAATTTGAAGGCCAACCACCCCTGCTCAAAAGCCAGAAGATGCGCGCTTGAAAGTTACGTTGTGTGGCGAGCCGCGGAAAAGACCACTCAAAGAGCAACTGCCCAATGGGGAGAATGGCATGGGGCCAACTCTGCGACTCTGCGTATCGAGTACTTGGTACAAACTTACTAGTTTGAACTTAGTACTGTAAGTACTTGATTACTTGTGACGCACGTTGTTGGCGTGTACCATTTATCAATTTAATATATGCATTGAACACAAGGTGGCAGTGTAAAGATATAGCCATTGCTTCGATGATATCAGATACATGATATAAATTTCAGGACCACAATGATCGATCCGAAATCTACAAGCTCGCTAGCGGGGAAAGGGGGGGTCGAACGCTCATGTGATGATGATCGTAACAACTCGATAACGCGTTTCCCATATGAACCCTGCATTCCATCGATTATCTGAGTCCCGGCGCTCCAGTATGACGGCTGTGTGACAGATTGAGTGTAACTGCGCAGATAAGCCTAGTGTACTGAGTTGTACATAGGAAATGAGACACTGAAACGTAGACAACAGAAGGATTTCATCATATTGTGCCCGTGGCGCTCGAACTCCAGATACTTGGCCCACTCCAGACCGACCTTTTCCCTTCACGTTTACCCTCTTCCATAACAACGGCTAATAAGGCAAATATATTATTCTTGTGCACGCGTACCTGTGGGACTCATGAGGACCGGTGTTGCTGACCCTAGGATGAGTAGGATAAGTTATCGACGCCGATATTCACTTCATGGTGGCATGCCAGGAACGCAAACGACTTGAACACGGTAGCGTGACACAGCGCGAAACGCGTCAGAACTAAAATTGGAAGCGGGTAGACCATGTTCTCGGATTACATTTTATTAAAATATGAAAGGCGTAGTCCACGATATCCTCAAGGGCTACAAGTACTCGTGCAAGAGGATACCGATGAAGTTATATCATAGAGGAAAATAACGAAGCACATTACTACTTGGGCGCTGTACCAGCTCAGTGTCCCAGCTCAGTGTCGATATGAGTACAACAATGCCTTCTTGTGGAAGAAACTCGCCAGGTCCGGTTGATCACAAGCTCCAGCGATCATCGAAATTCTGATTCTATTTTTGATCTTTCTAGACTTCTCAGAATCTGACCACAAATTTTCATGGGAAGTAATTCAAAAGTACTCCAACTTGAATTAGTTCCTATCTTATATTAAAATCAATACAATAAATCGAGAATAAAACAGCATCACAGCAGGTACAAACTGACAAACAGCAAAACACAAAGCAAGCAATACAAGGTTTGAGGGGAGGGCTAGTATACGAAAGCAAATACAAAAGGGGAAGCCAATCATCCTCCTTCAGAAATACGGAACATAGGAACTATGTGTCGTATCCATAGCTAGGATCCACCTCAGAGTGAGGCTGCCAGTGGCCTACGTACCCTGTTGAAGCCGCCGAATAATCAAAAAAAATCGTGGACATTTGCAGCGCGTCGACGATCGTGACTCCTGCGTTCCGGCTGGTACTATATCGGCTCGCATCCTTGTAGTAGTGTTGCTCGGGTTGCAAGACGATGTTAGTAGTGTGGTCAGGGGGCGTCATCAAGTAGAAGCTGCCGCTGCCACCGCCGCTGGATGAACCTGAACTCGAACTCCCGCGCTGACCTAGTGTATGGGCGCTGGAATTGATGTTCTGTAATTGAGAGGGATTGTCCAAACTGACGGGATACAATCCAGAACCCGTATCCTCAGTGAAAATAGAGTCGACCGTGTTCATCGACGGGTAGGTGGGCGTGGCATGCTCCTGTTTCCACTCAGCACTCGGGCTCCAAGCCGATGGCGCTGTCTGCCAGTGAGTCCGGCCGCTTCTCTCAGGTGCGTCTGCTGAAGTAAAAATAACGTCAATCGATAGTTAATTGACAACCGTAAATGCCAACCAAGTTACTTACCTCGTGAAAACTCTGGACGAGCGGCGAGAGTGGCCATGACCGACGGAAGAGATGGCAGGCTGATGGATGAAGACGCCACCGGACTGTCCACGTTGACAGGACTATTCTCTGCCAAATAGATGGGGTTGTAGGTGGACCCATCGACAGCCGACGGTACACACTCGACGACATCCCTCGGCGGCGTGATTTGTGTCGCCTCGAGGTTATTCCAACTTGAGGATTGGAGGTCGCTCTGGTAAACAGCGTGGTTGACGGAGATGGGTGACTGTCCTAATGACCAGTGCATCGCTGGGTCGGAAACAGACCAAGTTCGCGAGCCGGCCACGCTCGTCGGCCCAGCGCACGCCGGGTCGACAGAGACCGGTGGCGGCTCCAGTAGCCAGTGCGTCGCTGGGTAGTCGGTCGCGCCCCACGCTTGCGAACCGCCCACATTTGTCTGCTCAGCGCGCGCCCCCCCAACGTTCGTTCCGGAGAATAGTTGACCGTCTCTTTGTACAGCGCCCGATTCGCTGGCCATTGTCGACGATGTCAGTGGCCAGTACGCCCAAAGCTCCGGAGTCTGACGCTGCCGAGAGCCACCCATGATTTGCGGCATGTCGCTTGCATGGCATGATTTTAACGAGAAAGAATGCGCGTCTTCTCCAGCGCTGCTGCTGCGCGGTGTATCACTCGTAGAGTCAATATATTGGGCGACGTCGCTCCGTTGGCGATTGCTTGTTCGCCGGCTGGAGCGGGGTTTTGGAACGATTGGGCGCACCGAGTTACCCATTGTCTGTGGTGGGTAGCCTGTGGCAAATGGGGGCGGGAGGTCTGTCGAATCTAGCGGCGCTTCCGTGGGGCCGCGATGGACGATGTTGACGTCCAGCTTCCGTTTCTTTCCAGCCCTACTGCTGGGTCCTGCCTCAGACTCGGTTTTCCGCTTTCTCGTTGCACGGATAGTGCCCTGCGGTTGAATAGGTGGGTACTGGAGGAGGGCGGGAAGGGAGTCATCCATCGCCCTGCGATGGATGAGTGCGGCGTGTGTGTCTGTATGCGCGCCGCTCTTCTTGACCTTTCTTTTCGTCGTCGCCGCTGCTTTTCCAGACGGCGCAGTCTTCTTTACGCTCCTCCGCCGCCTCGCTTTCTGGAGGCCTGCAGAGCGCACCATGTTGTGCGGGGCACTTAACGACGCGGTGTGAGATTTCCGCTCCCAAAGATCGATGAGTAAATTGGCCCTACCTAGTACACACTTCTTCGTGCGCCTTCATATTGGCCCTCTGCCTGGTTACCTTGCCACAAAAGTAACAGGCTTGTCTATGTTGAGAAAAATACCTAGTCAATAATATACAGATCAACGAGTGGCGTCTGTACCTACCCATCGCCGTCAGCGAGAGGGAAATGAGTTGCCCAATGACGCCTCTTCAAGTCATGCTGGCGACTTATGGTCGCTTTGCATCCCGGATAGCGGCATTCCTACATGCAAAAATTATCATTGAAACAAATCCAGGTCAGTCCAATAAGCAAGGTAATGCGTTCAAATGGCTCACGAAGGATTTAGTCGGCAACCCCCCAGGAAGATCGGATGGCACTTCGAGTTCTGCGCACTTAGGACTGTCAATCCGATATTTGGTGTTCTGTGAAGATAGTTCGTTCATATTTTGTTTGAGCGAACAGTTGAGGGAGGGATGACGGGTTATAAAGAAAAGTTTTGTTGGAGTCGAAGAGAGAGCTTATTCGGTGGCTCTGTGACATTGTCCCCCAATCCAAACTTATAACCACCAGAAAAAAGTGGATTGGTTTTTGCTACGTTGGCAAAATGTCCAGGAACTATAATGCTTTTTACTGTCTTCGGACAAGCGGAAGCAAATCCAGCGCATCCGGGGTTGGGTTCTGGGACTGCTTTCAGTTAAAATACTCGGCATGGGCGAGTTCCTGGCGGAAAATCGAACATAAAGAAAAGAATTGGGCTGACAAACGCCCGATGCGAGCACGAGGCGGCACGAGGAAGATGATAGGTGAGATAATCGCTAGCCTGGGCAAGCGACCAATGGAAAAGGCCGTGTGATACAGATGTGATACTTGAAAGGAAGGGTTGATTCGATCTCCGCCGTACTTATATCCTCTCCAAATCCTCCAAATCCTCCCAGCCGATCTGCTAAGATCTGTGCCGGTGGGTCAACGGTGGGTACCTGCTCTCTCCCGACAACTTTGAGCAGATATTATTTTTACTAGGTCTTAAAAAGCATGTACATCTCGATGAACGCGATCCTTACCGCCCACTCCAGTGCGTGCGTCAAGCATTGTAAACCAACACTCGGCGTCGGCGCCTGTATGTCCATTGGTTAAATATAGAAATCACGTATGGACTTGAACTTTATAAGTGACGTGACTGCCCCTGTCCAAGTACAGCTTTTCCCTTAAAAGGGCATTGCCCTACTCGGGCAACGCCACGGCAGTTAGCTAACGGTTAAATAAATAGCATAAAGTAATTTAAATTGTTCTCATTGGGACCAACAATGGGAGACAATGGACCAAACAATCGCCGTCGTATGCACTAAGCTACCATTGTCCTTACAATTTACATTTCACGAACGTCAACGCCGGTGAGGGCACATTTATTCGCGTGGACCTACTTGGCGTGACTGGACCAGCTCAAAATCGAAAATTAGTGTGCATACCTAGTTCATGGTCCATAACACTCGAGTAAAACTTGAGTAAAACGCACAAAGTCGCTGAACTGCTGACTGATCGAGAGGCGCACCGACACCAACAATGGCAAAACATAAAACCGCCACTGGCGAAAGCAAGGTCACCATGCGCATCGACCAACGTTTGTTCCAACGTCAACGCCATCATGTATCATTCAACTCCTTCGACCTTTGCGAAGCATAAATCAGTGATAGTATCGAGATTTACATTCAATTTCCATATGCAACGTCATTCCAACGATAAACGAGACCCGCACAGCAAGAAAAACTTGAGAGAACTACCCCATTCAGCCATGGTTGAACCCATTGAATGTCCCCCTAAGCCGGGAGATTTGCGCGCATCTGACGTCCCTCCGCAGCGCGAACGATAGCCGTGAGCTTGGAATGCACGAATGCGCGCGGAGGTCCGCCCGTTCTCCGCGTATGCTTCTTTAATTTTCTGGGCGCATGCTCCCAGCCCGCGAGATCAGCGTAGGCCTGCGGAAATGGAATAAAACATAACATCTACATAAGGTAGATCTGAAGCACAGTATGACTCTAAGCACGATAAGATACGGAGCCGTGCGCCTAGTGACCGATATACCGTCTACGCATCCGGGAGGCGGGGCGGCGCACATAATAAGTCGCACGCACGCCGGACACATGCACAATCGCAAAGCGCGGGCGACCGCGCCGACCCGACACACTGCGCGGGCTGGCGAGGAAGTCTTCTGTACTCGGTCGGCAGCTCGAGGTCGACGCAGGCGTGTAGTTTAGTAGCGCGAAGTAGGAGCACGACAACACTCCGAACAGCAAGGCGTAATTGAGCGCGTTAGTCATCCTTGTATATCTACTTACGAAGACGGAAACGTCGACTGAGAGACATCTAATGAGGCATCCCGAACGCAAAGCAGGTGCGAGAGGATTTAGATTCCTAGACTCAGACGCGCGATCACGCCTTTTTCATCCACCTTACCGCGCACGCGCGCGGCACGCGACCGATCGAGCAAGGCGTACCGTCGACTTGGGAAGGTAGCTGCCGTCCTGCACCTGGGTCCTGCGGTACAAAAAGGACTGGGTGGCGGCACCTATGTACAGGGAATTCATGTAGTTAATACAACATTGCAATGCGACTATCCTAGCGACCATGTGCTCCGGGGGATCCATCCCATCCATGATCAAGCAGCGTACTTCTGCGTCCACTCCTGGGAGACGCGCTGTGCGTCGGCCTCGTCCTCCTTGTAGTGCTTCGCGACGTCGGTTGCGAGCGGGTCGTCCGGGTTCGGCGCGCTAAGGAGCGCCTGCACGGAGAGCAGCACCGTGCGGATCTGCAGCGCAGGCGACCACTTGTCTTTGAGGATGTCGAGGCATATCCGGCCGAGCTTGTCTGAGTATCCGTACGGGTAAGTGGGCGGCGTCAAACAGTGGTAACGTGGGCCAAGAGGAGGGGGGACGCACCGATGTTGGGGTGGTAGATCTTCGTGAGGAAGCGCACCTTCGGCGGCGCCATGGGGTATTCTTCGGGGAGGAACAACTCGAGCTTAAACTTTCCGTCTGCAAGGTGAGCGAGCAGGCGGTCAGCGGTCAGCGTGCGCGCGGGCGTAGAGGAGCAAGGACTGACTGGCGAAAGGGCTCCCGCCCGGGCCCTCGATGATCACATCGAAGTAGCGCAGGTTGTCTTCATGCGGCAGCGCGGAGATACCGGGCGCGGGATCGGCGACGAGGCGCTCTGTTTCCTGTCGGGATCCCAGAAGCGAGATGTCAGCAGCAGGCGGGTGCGATATAGCAGATATTGACCTTGATGATTCGCTGCGATCCGATAAGCCATTGTCAGTAGCAGCGCCGTCGTGTGAGTGTCAAAGGTAGTTTCGTTCGCTACCTTCGGGAGGGACATGTTCGGCCTGGAGGTGCACTCGGAGCCCAGCACACGACGCGATGTGGAGGAGAAGGAAGGGGTAACGGAGAGGTCAATTTCGGGCGCTCATTGGCTACGGATTATGACTCAGCATGACTGGCGTCGGAAACTGAATATGCGTCTGTGCCGACGATTTGTTTTGGGTGTTTAGACTCTTCACATTAGAGATGATGGTCTGAAAGCCCATCCAAGGAATACTGCCTCTGCTATTGATCAGAATAAAGGCTTTACAAATCGCTTTCCATGCGCAGAGACAAAATTCTAAATTCGGCAGTGATCGGCACGCTGCACACGCCGTCTAACGCCTCTGAGAAGCACAGCCAAACACTGCGTGAACTGAGCGCGAACTTGGCGCGAACTGGCAAGCGTGAAGCGAGCTGCGAACGGGCGCCTCGCCGCCGTTGCACCATCGCTTATGAAGTGCGAGCAAAAAACTTGTACGCCTTTCTTGCACCTTTCCAACAATTTTCATCAAACTTTGAATCATCCTCAAAGTTTGATGCCGACCAAATCCCTACTCGGAATGATTCCTAGCAGTCAGAAGCCTCAGGCCCTCAAGGCGACCTCACCTATAACTGCGGCATCTGCCCAACATCTGCCTGCTTTGCCGCCCAGAACGCAACAACTTTACATGCTAACCCATGTACGCGGAAAAAATGCTGGCGATGGTAATCATGCATCCTATCCTAAAAATCATCGTGAATATTTAGCACAGTAAATGCGTCTTCAAACATGGTTGAGTTCCAGCCCCCCATTTGACCTTATGATTAAGTCAGGTATCGCGGTTGAAATCACCCTACATAGTCTTATCCTCGCAGCTCTCAGGCATTTTTTCAAAAAATTGTTTACCCTCAGGTGGCTATCAGTTCGGAAGTTTTCCCAGTCCACGCGCACAGTGCATTGTGACATATATTCCAATTTGCTTACACGGACAACAGTAAATCACGGAGATGTAGCTAGGATCTATTGGTGCTGGCGCCAAGGTGGGGTTGGGGTGCGGTGACGGGGGTTGTTGAAGTCCTTGCCACTTGCCTGGTCTGCAACGAAGTGCGGTTAAGGCGACCTCACATTTACAGAAGAACACATTCACTCACAGACAGCCTCCTTCAAGTTGTGCGTATCCTCGTGATGGAGCCGTGCGGGCAGGCCGCTCTCCGTGTTCACATGGTGCAAGTCGTCGACGTGAACATGTACAGGCCGTGCGGTAGCCATTCTGCTCCCGGTCTCAAACCCTCCATGGCCAGCAGCGTGCGTGTGCTCGTCGAAGTGCTGAGCGTTTTGCGTGCGACCCATGTGCTCAGGGTGGTTGTGGGAGACAACAGCGACGGGAACATATCCGTTAGCGTCCGGGTGGGAAAGGGCAACCACTGGATGGTTTCTGTGTCCAGAAGGACCAGAGTCTCCGGGCTGCCGTCGGCGTAAGTCCAGACATAATTTAAATACAGGAGGGTGAACATACGTGTTGCGGCTCGAAATGAGCGGGTTTCGCCACGTATAGATTGCCGGGCTCAACGTGGTGAGCGGTTACTGCTGGAGCAGCATTGACCATGATGGATCCAAGGAGGACCGCGGCGAGGGAGATGATACGGAGGGAGAACATGTTGTATGTTGGGTTCTTTGGCCAGAGTTAGGAAGATACAATACGAAAATGAAGTGGAGTGAGACGAACGGAAGTATACTTCTGGTGACCAGCAACCAGTAAAATTTAATGCGAGGAGATCCTGCTCTGGAGTGAAGAGGTGCGTCCAAAGGGTTTTTATAGGCGCGTCATAGTAAGTGGGAATAGGTGCCACAAGCGTCGGTTAACATTCGGGCGTTTCACAGATCCTCTGGGAGTCTAGAATCCTCTCTGATACATAATAGTCTCTGATCCGTCTGCTATCGAATGTTACCATCAGATTCATCATCGATATCGACACGTATGTATCATAAGTATCGGAATCTGCAGGAGACTTCAAGCCTCGACGAGATTACTTACCTTCTTCAAGTTCTGCGCAAAATCTCTCGCTCAGGCTACTTCCAAAAATCCGGGGATTTGCCGGCTTTTCAGGGAATAGTGGTAGATGGGGTTGACCGTTGACAGTGAGTTGAAGGTGGTACCAAATTGAAAGAGAAGTTCTTCGATCTGAAATTTGAACCAAATTTGAACACCACCCCTTGAAACAAGCGAACCTGGCGACGTGCAGTCCGCCGGAGAGTCCGGCACGCCCAAATCTGCTGGACAATTCGGAAAATCCATTTCGCGAATGCCTTCCTGCTTCCTGACCCTCCTCTCGACGCTCGACGCTCGGCCAGTCTGTCTTACCCTCGTCGCGCGGCCGATGCGGGACGCTCCAGTGTACTCTCGTATAGGCATGGGGCTCACGTATTGCGGGCAGAACCATCTCATCTGACGGACACTTTGCCGGAGTCTGCCCGTATCGCGCCCCCGTCATGCCGTACGCACGCATACAGCAGCTTCTCAACCCACAGACAGGCCCTTACACGTACAGGTAAATAACACGTCCTGTGCGTGTGCGGCGTGGATAGGGTCCTGTATCTATGTCAGCGGCACCTGGGCTGCTCCTCGCGATTCAGACGACCGCTCAGCTAGCAGTTATGGCCGCGGATCCCTCAGCATTAGAACTCGAAGTAGGCCGCGCGCAGAGCGCATGCCCCCCCGCTCCGCGTACGCTGTGGATGCAGACGGCGAGGAGATCACGGTATAGGGCTCTATAACCTTGCCGCTGCGTTTCGGTGCCCGAGTCTGGTTATGATCTCCGCACTTTGTGCAGCTTCATCCCTTCGCCCTCCCTGAATTCCAGCGTGTACTCCCCGCAAAGATACTAGCCTCACCACGCAGCTCATGACCAAGAACACCTATGTTTCTTCATTGGCCTAAGTCTTACTGCTCGTAAACTCTTTGCCCTGATTTCCTTGTAATTTCCATTCCCGTGCTCACATTGTTAACTTCGTTACTGGAAGCAGTCGCCTAGTACGCTTCGTTCACACCGAATACTACTTTCAAGCTTGGATATCCGCCCACGCCGTTAATCTGTACCGTCCCATTGAGGTCGCGTGCCCCGAATTTCTTCAAAAACCATAAAACTTTGAATAAAGGTACTCTGCCGCCGCAGACCCGATTTTTTGCAGGCTTTGTCTAGGCAAGACAGTGGTTCTTTTCAATTTTGCTCCACCATATCGTACGCCACAAGTACGCCACTATATACCTAGTATACAAACTAAATAATCGTAAGGCCGACCAGCGGCAATGCCCGTTACCCACTGCGTTTTCTCAGTCGGGGCTTGCATCGAATTTATCTCCAATTGCACAACCCATACATCATACGCAAAGTTAAAGTTAAAGGAACAAAAACACGAAGCAAATTGTCCAGTAAAGCACATTGCCAATCAGGTACTACGTGCAAAGTCTTTCAAACACGAGTCAAAGTACTTGCAATACATGTGAGATAAAAGTACGATACGCYATGCAAGAGACTGGCAGTTACGCAGCTATATTCGTGAGGGAGACAACATCATACGCCTGGCGTCATTCCATTCAGTGKCCGCTCTAATCCGCCTCGAACAAGTTTGCCCGCCAGTCAGCGGCCCTCTTCGATGTCGCTGATAGGCGCCCTTGAAATCAATGGGAACGCACCGGCAAACACAGAGAAAGTGTTGCATATGAATAGCCTATCAGGTAGTGTAGGAGCCYTGCCGTTGATGAAATGAGGAACCTGTGGCAATGCAGAGCTCAGCCTGAGAAARCCTTGCGAATTGCAAGTGTTGGCTCAGTCACATTCGAGAACGACTCGGACATCATGCCGGAAGGGAGACATAGGAGAGTTGCAGTTGTCATCGCCAATGACGAACGACGCCGCCGTAGTTACTAGTAAAACAGACAGTAGGTACAGAAATCGTCAACGACGTRTCAAGGGCTGATTATGGTCGATCAGCGCAAGAAACAATGAGGATATCCGCGAGACGATGAAAAATACGCAAGTGAAAGATGTTCGGCGAGAAGCAAGCTGAAGCAGGGATGGAATTTGCCAATAAGACGGACATCACGCCGGGGGGATCTGGGGGAGAGGTATAGCAGTGTAATTTCTCCCAAGCAAGTTCAAGCCTCGAGGTTATAGGAACGGACAAGGAATGGAGGAGTCTCACATAGAAAGCGCTTTGAGCTACTGTGACCATTTTTTCGTGGGAAATGTCACGGACAGTTATGGAGAACGTGACGAGTTAGTTGGATAAAACCCTTTTACCTAAAGGTAACGGGAATAAAAAGAAAAACATGTCGGCACTCTGCGGCACGCATTCCACGTCGTCGCCAAGCACGGCCAAATTATCTGTGGTGCAAACGGGGCAAAGTTCGCAATAGTGGTCCTCAGCTCCTATCTTACCGTGTCCTCCCACCAGCGCCGACGCGATGTCGGGCTTCTTCCCATCCCTCGAAACGTTTGCCAAGGCGAGCCACGTCTACATGTCGAGTGGCACAACTTGCTGACTCGCTCCGCACCGCAGGGCACCCTCGCGACTGCGGCGACACTCTCGACGCTCGGTCAGTCCGCAGGTTGTGCGCATGCGCCCGCGGAACGCTTACACCCTTCCTCGTCTAGGCGTCGGGCTTGCGTATTACGGCCAAAACTACCTCATATACCCTTCTGCGTTTCCTCCGGGGTCACGGACGGGTGCGCATTCTTGCTGGAGCCTGTTTACAAGCCACTCACGCTGGTGGCTGCGCAGATGTCGCCGCGCCGTCGGACTTCGAGCTGCCGTATGAGAACCTCGAGCTGAAGACTCCCGACGAGGTGGTTCTGCGGTGCTATCTGCTCCCGCAGCGCAAGGATGCGGGCGCGGGCGAGGCGTTTCTCGACATCCCGGCGGCGATGTCGGAGGACGAGGTGCGTGCGACTGCGGATTAGCGCCCGTGCGCCCGTGTCTTGTTTGAGGCATGTACTGAGGGCGCGAAATAGTTCATCGCGAGCCGGCCGACGGTGATCATGTTCCACGGGAACGGCGGGAACCTGGGCCACCGCATACCGCTCGCGGGGATTTTCTTCAAGCGGATGCGGTGCAATGTGCTGATGATGTGCTATCGAGGGTGCGTGTTGCGTTTTGTCCTCGTTCCTGACTTGACCGCGGAGTAGGTATGGGCACTCGGAGGGCTCGCCGTCGGAAAAGGGTGCGTGTGCACGTCGTTAGTCTTGCGCTGATCTCACGGAGCATTGCAGGGCTGCGAATAGACGCCCAGACCGGGCTGGACTACCTCACGACACACCCAATATTGAAGCAGACGAACATCATTTTATACGGGCAGTCCATCGGCGGCGCCGTCGCGATTGACCTTGCAAGCCGAAACGCCTCCAAGGTACGCGCTCACCACCCACCCCACAGCGCATGCGCTGGTTGACCTGGCCGCCCGCGCAGATCACCGCGCTGATCCTCGAAAACACATTCACCTCGCTCCCCTCGCTCGTGCCGCACGCGCTGCCCGCGCTCGGGCCGCTCGCGTTCCTGTGCCACCAGAAGTGGGACTCGGCGGCGAAGATCCCGCTGATCCCGCCGACGACGCCGGTGCTGATGCTCAGCGGCGCGCGCGATGACCTCGTGCCGCGGGAGCACATGCGCGCGCTGTGGGAGGCGGTCGCGCGGCGCGGGGAGAAGCGCACGGCGGGCGGGGTTGAGTATAAGGTTGGGCTGGAGAGGGCGCGGTATGTTGAGTTTGAGGGCGGGGGGCATAGTGCGTTGGGTTCTTCTTTTCTTTCGCCGGTGTTGCTGATGCAAGTGATTTATTTATTGGCAGATGATACGTGCACGCAGCCCGGGTATTGGAGCGCGGTTTCGGACTTCATCGCGAGCCTGGGGAGTGTGTCGCAGAAGGAGAAGGAGAAGGAGAAGGAGACGCCCGCTGGGCTGGCGCGCTCGTCCTCACTCTGAGGCGTCGCGGTACGCCGCCCACCTTTCGATTTAATTGAAGCGCAGACGTTATATCGGACACCAGGCTTAGGGCTCTGTATTATTATCTCATACCACCCGGATCGCGACACCCACCTGATGCAGGTTTTATTTATGCATTTGTGGCTCTGCCTTGAGGCAATTTCTTCTACTCGTGAGTAGCGTGCTTATGATGACAATGGTGTGTCATACGTGCAGGTGCGAAATTGAGCGATCTCCCGAATAAAGAAGCACGCCTGGAGAATTGGCGGATTCTCGCGCTCTGTCTATACCAAGTCTATGGCTAATTTGTCCGCCGTGCAAAAATGTCACTTGTGAGCAACTGCTCCGGTATACCGCGCTGGGTACGTAGGTCCAACTAAATAAAGAAACATGCGCGTCCGATTCTAGGATTTTAAGCCCGCTCACGCGTGCTCTGTGTTTGGAATGCTGTATTGGAGAATCTGGGTCATTGTCAGCGTTTTCATAAAAGGAGACAACCATGGGTAACGAACAGCGCGCTCAATTTCCCCTCGCTTCCCGGAATGTTGTCATGACTTATGCCGCCTTGCGCCCCTTCACGCAGTCGACATACAAAACTGGTACGTAAAAACATCTCCATGATATTTATGTAAGAAAATACATATCCTCTCCCGAACGAGCCTGTTATGTCGTTTCCTCCCGTGCCCCTAATTTCATCACGAATAGGCCTTTGACATTTTAATTATAATACTACGTTCAAGCGCTGCAATCAAAAAAGACAGACTGCTGCACGTCCATCCATTCCCATGTATCGCGAACACTCACACCTGCTTGCGCAGTCGCCACTATAAATAGCCGAGGAGCTATATCGTACCCCCGTTATGCCGTATGCAGCTTCCCAACCGCCAACCAGGCCCCTTACGCCCGCGCAGAGGTAAACAACCTCGTCTACATCCCAATCAGGCCTCATTCAAACGTACGCGCGCGTGGGCGAGCTCTTATATATTAGAGCCGCCTGGCCGTCTGAGCTGGCAGTCTGAGCTTGCAGACGTCCCGCACGCACGCAACGTAACGCCGCGCTCTCCTTCCTTTCCACCGCCGTGATGCGCATCCCTTCCCCCCACTGGATCGTCCACCTCAAGCTCATATTATTTGCGCTCGCGCTCCTCGCGCCGCGCCACACCGCTGCAGGCCCCCTCAGCGCGCTGCGCGTGCCGCACGTCGTAGCGGCGAAACGCCTGTTCGCGCCCGGCGCGGGGCCTTATCTCAACCAGAACTCAGGACCCTCCGCCTACGCAGCGTGTACAGACCCTGAGTGTGCGTGGGGTCGCGCGACGGGTGATTCGGAGGGGAAAGGTGCGCATATACCTAGGCTCCGTGGGCCTCGGATGACGTCGGTGGCTGATGCGCTATGTTACTCTGATTTAGGAGATCTGAGAGAAGGCTGGCGCGACGCACGGCGTGCGGCGGAGGCGCTGATGGGCGACATTGCGGCGTGGGCGTAGGTATGTCCCCTTTACGCTGGTCTGCGTCTTGCCATATCCAAGCCAGAGAATTGATGTTTGAGAATTTTCCCTGTTCCAGGCGTCTGATTGTCTTTGGCCTGGAGGTTGGCGTGGCGTAGCATGGCACCGCGGACGAGTTGTCCGGTAAGGATCTGCCAGTGTCTGATTGACTCAACGACTGCCTGACTGACACCGCTCTCGAGCAGACTTGTCCGAACCTTATAATTGAATTTCCCCATCCAACACGATATATTATCCCCAGTTGTCTCGCTTTCACCTACTCTCCATTCAAAATACTTTACTGCATAGAAATCTTACCATCTCCCACCGCCCTTCTATCGAACCGCATATACGCACTTGTAATAGCACTCTCTCCTCCGCATTCTATCCAATTGTACCCATACGTATAGCCCTGTTCTCACTGCAAATACATCGTTCCATTTAAATTAAAGTACTTGCCTGAGTACCGCGGACGCAGTCGACGCAGCGGAGCAGGCCTCGGTAAGTAGTCCAAAGCCAAAATGACATACCCCATTTTGGGAAATTATTTCTCCTTTGATAGATTGTCCGCGCTGACGTCACCGTATCGGACATTTCAGTTCGCCCAATAGCTAAGATAACATTCTGAGGGACCAGCATTTATATATGTAAGCAGTGCTGAGACCGTCTGAGCTCCACCCAGTCATACAGCCACTTAACGACCCCGTAAGTTCAAACATGCACCGCACTGCTTAGAGCAGTCACACCCGACATTTATACGCAACGTCCAATTCCGTACTATCCACTTTGTATTCAGTAAAACCGCAGATCCACACATAAATCTTGCTTGAAACAATACGTATACATACGCCAAACCACCTCTCCTTCGCCGCCCTGCACTGCAAAAAAAATATCGAACAAACGCACAGGTGTCCCATCTATCAGAACAGCCCTGCGAGATCAGCGAAAGGGTCCTTATTCTGCTGCTGCGCGGGCACGCTCGGCTGGCTGACCGCCGCCGCCGTGGGCTGCATCATCGGCTGTGGACTCTGACTCGCCATCCATGGCTGCTGCTGCTGCACGGGCCCGCCCTTCCCCAGCAGCTGGCCATTCCCGATGTGCGCCTGGGCGATCGCTGGCCCTGGCGTGCCGGGGAGTACAATCGACGCAGGCGGCGTCGCGGACTGCGCGTGCGGGGGCGACATCGAGTTGTTGGGCCGCGCGAAGGCGGCCGCGCCGTTGTGGAAGAGCGGCGTCGGCGCGTGCGGTTGCTGGGGGGGTGATTGCGCATGGTAGCCCGGCGGGGGCATGCCCCACTGCTGTGGTTGTTGCTGCTGTGGTTGTTGGGGCGGTGATTGGTACATAGCATAGGGCGGCTGTTGGTAGCCGCCGATGGCTTGTTGTGGTTGTTGTTGCGGCACACCGTAGCCGATGGGCGGCATGCCCCACTGCTGTTGGGGCTGCGGCGGTGCCTGCACAGGATTCTGCGCGAACAGGCTGGCCAGCTCTTCCACGGCCCCTGAAGTCGTAGTCGTAGTCGTCGGCGGTGCAGACTCATCGAGGTCGATCAGCGAGGGGCCGGACAGCTCCTCGGGTATAGGGTTAGACGCGAAGGTGTAGTTGCCCGTCTTGAACGCCTCGTACCGCGCGAGGACGGTATTGATCTGGTCGTTTATCTGCAGGAACGTATCAAGCGACTCCGGGTCGTCCGTCGCGGCGTCCGATATCCACTTTTGTATCTTCGGGCTGGCTGCAACCAGGATCGAGGATACTTGCTGTGTGGGCGTTAGATGATGGCAATGGAACGGATAGATTCATCAGAAATGGACGCACGTCGTATGCATCTCCCGAGGCGAACCGTTCCCCGCGCTGTGAATCGACGTTGTCCAGCATCTCGTTCAGGAGTATCACCTTCTGCTCGAGTTTGTTCAGCTCTGTGAGCGATTGCGAGCGGTAGTCCGGCTTGGCCTCCGGATCGGCGCCAGCGAGCGACTTCATGAGCTCCTGTGCCGCCTCCAGATCGCGCGGCGTTCCGCGTCGGATGAGCTCCTGCAGCTTCGCAGACTGTGCCGCGCGGTCTTCTTCCTCCAGCTCATCCGCCGTTTTCAGATTCTGCGAGACAAATGAACACGCAGTCCGTCGGAATATGGAATGGCAGACTCACCGCTGTCACATTGGCAGCCGTGCTGCTCGACGCCCTGCCGTTGTCCCTGAAGCGGTAGCCCTTGAACGTGAGCAGCCGGTGCATATCCCTTATATTCCCGAGATCCTCCTTCCATCTGCTTTCGGTGCACATGCCCTCCTTCCAGCCGTGTATCAGCTCGAGGATGCGGGACATGACCGGGCCCGGGAACGGCGGCGGGCGCTCGGGGAAGCGGCGCACAAGCTCGTTGAGGAACTCCTTCGTCGAGACTTGGAGGTGAAATGGGTATCCGCACGACTGCACGAGGGTATCGAGGAGCGCGAGCGACAGGATGGCGATGTGCGGGTTCCTGTGGTTCGCCAGGCGGGCGATCATCATCGCCGCTTCCCTTGGGCTGACACACACAACAAAAGCGTCAGACACCCTGAAATCTCAGGGTTGAGCGGAGGACACGCACTTGTTCGCCTTTTTCTGATTGATGTACTCTGCGACCTCGAGATGTAGAGCGTAGTTGGGCTCATGGAGCGACGGCTCGCAGGCGCGGGTGATGAGCACCTCGAGGGGCGACACCTTCAACCACCCCGACGGGCCCGTGGGACTCTGCAACATGGTGGAGGGGGCCGCAACGGACGACGATGTGCAGGCGATGCAATATTGAGGTGGCTGTTCGTAATCAAGCGTCTTTAAGAGAAATCGGATTCGCGTGGCATCAGGGCTGTGGCTGTCCGCTGCGGCTGCGTTTTGACATCCATCATCGCCGTCTAGATTTTTCTCTTACTTTTACGTGCTGCTGCTTTCCTACTCTTTGGTGGCATCAAGAAACAGTATATCGGCGGTGTTGAAGGCGCAAGAATCTGCGTCTGACGAAAATTGTTGGGGAAACATGTTCATTCATGAGCGTTCTCAGCTTCAGACTCTTATATCACGAACGCAAAGGATAATTCAAGACAAAAGCCAAGGAAAATCAGTGAGTTCACGGTTTACGTGATAACATACTAGCGTTATTCTAACGAGTTTGAACCCATAAGGATTCATTCTAACCTTTTTCAAACAACTCTGGAAACATAATCAGGTCTTTGGACGTGTCGCAGTTGCGCAGCGAGTCCTGCGCACCGTGCATTGAGCTAGCGGCGGCGTACAGAAGTTGATGGAAATACCAACTACGGCTGCGTAGACGACCCAGGTTTCTGCCGTCGTACCGTCCGAGGGTAACCAGAGTTTGAACATTTCGCAAGGAAGGACTAGAATATGGCACTGGCTCATGTCCGCCGCTGGAAGATCACTGTATGTTCAGGCTTTATTACACATTTTGATCGCCACTCTGACTAGAACAGCCAGTCTATCCATTCACTCTCTTGGCCCTTGATGGCTTTTGCTATCTCTCGAGCAACGTTGCGGTCGGACTGTTCACTGGGGTGCAGCTCATCGTACCTGCCACAACAAGAGCTCAATACCCGTGTCGATAGGCCGCTCAAATGACCCGAGTGCTCACCAAATGAAGCTATCGCGGTCACTTCCCTGGGCAATCGTGCACACTCCCGTATCAGCGGTGGACTCATTCAGCTCGTAGACGCACGACTTGACGGCGCCCGTGGTGTTCAGAGGCGCAGTTCCGTTCAAATACGCGGACGGATGATCGAGCATGTCGTTGAAAAACGAATGTGCGTCGAATAGCCCTGTCAACGATGAACTTCAACACGATGTTCTAACTTTTCGGAGGGCGACGAATGCGGACCGAGATGTGCGCCGGGCATGCTCGGCGGGAGGGCTTGTAGCATGAGCTGCGCGAGTTCATTTCCGGAGAGCACCAGTTCGTTCATGACCACGTTCCACTCCGTCGTGTTTCTGACTGCCGTCCAGTAATGGTTGATGTACGAGTCAGTTGAATACAAAATCGTCCGCTGAAGGGGGATCATCTGTGCCAGCCTGCGCTTAGCTCAAACCGAAACCGATGCACGAAATTAAGCAGCCTACATTCGCGAATATGAAGTTCCGCCCCCCGTTCTGATACACGACCTTCACCCAGTTGATCATGCACTTCACCACGTCAACGAGGCTTACGCCTGGGGCGCTCTGCCCCGTCAGCAGACCATTGTCCCCGACATCATTCGTCCCGATCCACAGAAAATACAGCGCGTTCTCCTGGTCCCTTGCGTTCGGCCCGGCGAGGTAGCTCAGCGAGCCGTTCGCCTTCTCCTGTAGCCACAGCGGGAGCTGGCTCTCAAAGACACTGGGGAACGGCCGGCTGACGAGGTTGTTCGAGCACGTCGCACCCGAGCGCGCAAACGGGAACAAGGAAACGCCCTTCCCTGCGTACCCGACGGCGTAGGTGGGCCACGCCGTGCCGCCGTCTGCCGGGCTGAACGTGTCCGTGTAGCTGTCGCCGAACGGAACGAAAGCGGTTATCTGATTTGACCGCAACGGGTTCTTTGCGCTGGCGAAGACGGCAGACGCGAGTAGCGTAAATGAGGTGGGTAGGAACATACCGCGCATATGGAACTCATTGCTGATCGTTGACCTGCAGCTATTTGAGTGCAGGAGCTCGTCGTCTGGATTTTTTCGTCAGATGATATTCGAGCACACTTCCATCCATCATCGCCTTCGTATTCATTGAGAATCTATCATGAGGGCTCAGCTGACCTTGCCTTGGGCAGTTCCAGAGGCGGCGCGGGCCGTTAGCCGACCACTCTGATCATCATCTAATTCCTACGCCCCGAAACCACGAAGAAACCATTGATACTCCCGTGACTGTCCACTGCGACTCGTGTCTACGCAGAAGCACTTTCCACCGTTGACTGTTACAGACCTTCGTCAAAGCCGGGCCGCTGCAATGAATTTCTGCCGTGCATATCAAGGACACACTGACTGGACGCTATCATTCCGACGATATGCTCGACGCCTGAAGCAAAAATATGCATTTCTCACAGCGCCATAGATGCGCGCCTTTCAGCACTATCAAACCATATATATCTTGCTTTTTAGCGTACCAACTCTGCCGCAGGTACTCATGCGATTGGCGATAAAGGTCGGTGCCCTAGATCGTATCGCCTGGACATGCTTAACTCACGCGAACATCGAAGTAGAATCAGGCTTACTAGTTAAGCTCGTATGAGTTATCAAGGACATCGCGACCCGAAATCTGCGGACCTTCCTTGTCTGCACCTTATGTACATACACCCTGGCGTGTATGCTCTGAGTTTCTGGGCTTCGGTGCAAGCACCTGTAACGATGCGCTGCTCTGGCGAACGTCGTCATTTGCAAGTGCCCTGCAACGCCGCGACGAGCATCCATTTGCGACCCCCGTTGCAACAGCCGTCTCCGTCGCGTATTTTTTCATACCCGTTGGATATCCAGCGGTGAATGCCACCCAGTACGAAGAACCAGAGAATCAGGCGCAGAAGGGCTGGATTACCTTTGCGCTCTGCTATTAACGCCACGATCCGATCATGAACTGCGCCAGAAATCCTGCGACTCCCCTCTCGACGCGTCCGTGTCCGTGCCACCGCGGCGCGCGCTGCGGCACGGCCTGGACCAGGCGAGTGCAGCAGAGGGTGTTCCAGACTTCAGGTCTTATATGCAATGCACGACACTGGCGCCGCCCGCCACAGCGCAAGCACCGAGGACGTCGATTTAGCTTTAGCCTTTGGCGCATCAGGATTTTTTTCGACCGTCGATGGCGCTGTATCCTGCCAGTGATATGTCGATTGGTACCAGTCGGATATAGCCGGATACATCCGCCTCTTCTTCACAACACCCGATAATCGAGTTGGGGGCTCCGCAGAGCTCGCAGCAAGCCAGCACAGTAATTAATAGGTTTAGCTAACCTGTAGTTTTCACTTAGCTATCGTACAGCGCAAATAATTCTCTTCCGCCGACCGGCATATATCTCTGAGTCTCTATGTTTGAATTCCGAACGCAATCAACCATGCTGCGTGGGAACAGTGCTGCTTTCGCTTGTTTCGGTTGCGGCACCCACGTTCAACGTTCGACGTCAACGCTCACGCATGATACATCTCTTCTCCTCACCATGGCCCACCACATACCAGTGCCGGACCCGCGCCTACAACTTGTTGGCCAGATTCGTTATACGTAGAGTCTTACCAGAGGCACTGCGGTAACCCCATCCAACCGACAAATCCTATAGCGTGCGCCGTGAGGTGACTAGAACCAGCAGCATAATGTGAATTGACTCGGGTACCCTCGCAAACGAAGCGTTCATATCAATCGATGTAGGACTGCTGGTTTGCGAGGCGCTGATTGATCTACAAGCTTTGGAACATGGAGTCGAGCACCGCCGTGGTGCATGTGCCAGGTAACAATTCCCCAAGCTACTTATGACGTTGCATTTCATTGATGACATTCATCATTCTTGTAGGCCGAAAATATGCAATGCGACTATCTACAAGGTTCCAAATACATGACGAATGGAACTGAAATGGCTAGAATGTATATCTGGGCTGTAAGGGGCAAGATTGTTGGAGGAGGAAGTTTGTACGTCCGTTGCAGGTTCAGTTTGGGGGACAGGCCATGGTGGAGAAGTGCTATCGAGGAAGATTCGCCACGGTGGCAGTCTATGGCGCTCTGTGAGTGCACTTTCAAGTTCGGAATATGCTGATATGGTTGCATTTTCGCGCAGACGCCTGTGCTTGAGCATAAGATGACTGTGGACATCATTCTCCGCCGACCTGTCACATTCTGCTGTATCAAGGTTATTGTCTGTTGACATGTATTCCTGGTGTGTCTCTACCCATGTGCCCGTTTCGTTGGTCAGGATATTGCTTGGTGTACTGCGGGTGGCGGTACCTTCATCGTGATTATGGTCATCAGCATCCTCTAGGTGAGCATCGTTGTGTGCGTTGAGGGCACTCCGTTTGGCTGTTTTGCGTTGAACATAAACTAGGAGAATATTGATCAATATACTTATAGGCTTGGTACTGGCCCAAACGACACTATACCTTTCCGATCCACTGCTCGCTCATATCGTCGAAAATGGGTTGACTGATGGTCGCGAGAGTAGATGCCTTGATCTTCAAATAGCTGGCAGCTAGTTTCTGCCCTTGCGTCGAACTGCATTCCCCGCATGATACCGCCTAAAATTGTAAGCCCCACTCCATCGCGATAAACATTTCTATGTCCTTGTTCGTTTCCATTGCTGCTCGTTGGTGCCGCTTTCCAGATTTCATAAGGGATGTAGCTTGCAGGTTGATATATGCCCGGTAAGGCAAATCTACTTCCAAAGCGCTTGTCCTTCAACCACGCTAATTTAGTCGTCAGTTTTTCCCGTCATAGATGTTCAATTTTAAGTCGTACCTCGGGCCTTTTTCCCTCCGGCAGAAATTCTTGCATATGCGCCCTCAAGATCTTGATGAGGTTCTGATGATGCCAGGCTCAGCATAGCCTGTCGTACATCCTCAGAGATAGCTGCCTGAAGTTCTCGAACATTGCGTGTGAAGTGAACGAGACATAGGCGAAAGAAGCGGCGAAGATGGTCGTATGGGTTGAGTAATTTCATCTTCTTGGTGGGTTCGTACTGATCAAACTCTTCGTTGTCAATGCACAGGCTTTGACAAAACATCCCAAGACCTGAAAATTGGTTTGTCACTATACTCGACCTTTATCAGTAGTATATCAAAACATACCCAATGCTTGGCCTTTGTGCGCGTCGGCCATCCAGACCGAGAACCCATGACCGTGTATATGACGAAAGCAAGGTGCTAAATTGGTATCGACGCTCGCAAAATGGAAAATTCTTGTGAAGAGAATAAAATGTGCTTGGGCCGATTGTGACGTTGTAAACGCTCGGGTTAGAATAGTTGCTAGAGGCAACGTGGCATCATCAGTAAGATTCTGCTCTCAGTACCAGCAGAAACTTACAGCGCATGCTTTTATTATCCCAGGCCTCGATTTCGAACTCTTGCCATTTGTGGTGGAGACGCTTGAATGAAGTATCAATTGAAACATACTCCGCTTTCATTAGCCGTTTCGACATGGCGGGCCTCATACAAATGATGAGATCGAAGACTGTTCCGTCGTCCATGATATGACGCTCCGCGCAGCGCACATATTTGAGATTGTCAGGAACTGATTTATGATCTTCAGCGAGCACTTGTGCACCTTGATAATACGATGAGTGTTCCATTTCAGCAGTAACCAATGGCACTCACCTTCAAACCCTGTACCTTTCGGAAACAACTTTAATCGTAACTCGTTGATTATTCGACGTGTGTGATCACTATTCCCTAACGAGGGATGAAGATCGGATAAGGATGGTTCAATTGTGAGTTTCCATTTGAGATGGTCTCGTAAACCGTTCATAAACCCCGAGTCAATCATAATTTTCCGAGGTGTAGCATCAGCGAGTTTCCAGTCCATCTTGACAAGGAGATCGGAAAGGGTTTTACGGATTGGTGGCGGCGTTTTTACGGGGTGAGGCTGAGCATGTGAGTGAGGGTTTTTGCACATAACAAAAATCCTTGGGCATGCCACAAGATCGTTTGGCGTATATATTGAATAACTGGACGAGCATTTTTGAATAGAGCAGCTGATCTGTCCACGTCGAAGGACACCATCTGGATATCGATGCCAATGGGCTACGGGAAAACCAACGTTACCAAAGAAACCTCTGGATAACAAGTGATACATGAAACGTACGGCAAAGCTGCTTCTGGGCAGACGGTGATGCTTTGAATATACACCGTTGAAGAGGGCCGTACCCCCGGTCTTGGGCGGCTAATTCATATGATGCAACCACATTTGTGTTGTTGTCGAACAGCGCGCGGAGGTATGTCTGATCAAATTCATCCAATTTGTAGATAATAAGATGTGCAGTATCATTTCGCTGGCGATGTTCACACCTATATATTGAAAGGTAGTTAACAAACTGTCGTACATCAAGGCCTTCACAAACACATACTGAATAAATGGGCGATTATAGGTCGGATCTGTGTGGAATATCATTCGGCCTTGACATTTTTTGGCCTCTGTTTTGGATTTGTGGCGACTTGACGGAGAATCCTTTGACTCCGTTTCCGAATCAGAATCAGAAAGTTCATCCTCTGGAATGGGCGGGTTGCATTGGATGTTTTCAAACTCATCCCCATCGTCAATTGGGTCGAATCTGCATCCCTTTTCAAACAGAGTACAGAAGAATCCAAGTGTCCGATGGAATGTTTCTTCGGTGAGCTTGCTGAGACCCTTATCATGTAGTGGAACCTTTGAAGTGTTACTGCTAATAGTACTTGTATCCGGCAGATTATAGCCATCGCATATCTTCAGGCCGTTGCCTGGAAATGGTATATTGATTAGTAAGTAACGTGTATCGAGAGAGATAGGATTTAACGAGTGCTCTCACATGTGATTTTTTCGAGTGTACAGTCTGCTAAAATCTTGGTCTGTTCATTGCGAAGATAATTGCAAGTTACATTGTTTCGGGCTCCATGAGTACCACCCAACGAATACTGGATGTTTAATTTTGGATGGAAGAATTTGTCGGGAGAGGGGTCGACCAAGAAAAGGTGTCCAATAGAAGCACCTGGTGATTCCCCAGATTCAGGAAATTCGACAATCGCCGAGAGGGGGTGAGTAACAATTGCAACAATGGTCGTTTGTCGGTTTACAAAATTAGCGCGGCTTGCTACTTGCTCTGAAGAGAATTGCGTAGCAGGAGGAGCCTCATACCGAGACTGCTGACTCGTCGTGCTCGAAGAGGCCGAGCATAATGGAGCGGACTGCGGCGGAGTGACCAAATTGGAGGTTTCATCGGATGGTAATAAAACATATGGATTTAAGCCAGCATTTTCAAGTACACGTCTTGCTTCAAGAACAGCAGCCGCTTGTGAATCCGAGAGCTCCATGAAATAAGCAAGAGATACGGTATGAAGGAGTGACAGTCTCAATTTTCGACAAAAAAATTGACTCCTTCGATATATCTTACTTTTCGCAAGGCGCGCTTCAGTCGCACTGAATCTTCACTAAATCTTGAAATGAGGGTACAGTAGATCTTACAGGTTGCTCTCCACCAGCGACTCAAGTCTCAGGCAGCCTACTACACGTATTCTAAATATTATCTTCTACCGTTCTTACTTCCGCATTCCATATTAGTTCCACCCTAGTAAATTGTACGTCGGGCAGTAGAACTTCAATGGAACTGGCAATTTATTTTGCAGCTTCTGTAATTTATCCTGGTTGTTGTCCTTCTCCGTTGTCCATGGAGCCTCCAGCCTGAGATAATTCATGGTCGTCGGACATCGACATTCCTCTTAATAACTGTCTCCCGCTGGCGATTTGGTACACGCACCAAAAATCCCCTGCTCCCCTCGATATCAACTCAAAATGCAGTCAATGACACAGATTCGCGCCAATCACCCCGTCCTTGTGATGGCTCGCCGTATCCAGGACGAGCATCCCAATTTAGTCATATACTCCCGCCTCGTTGGAGGTCTTGTGGAGGTCTCTTGGTAATGTCGCTTGTTGTTCATTCACCAGGAATTATTTTGTTGATTTGATTCTGTAACAGGGTCCTTAAAGCAAACGGCATGCAGCTTCAGGCAACGGGTTTGAAAGATTGGCTTCGCGCAAGGGGCCTTTTCATCGAGTGCCTTTGCCCGTTGGTTGCCGAAGTAGGCGATCGCGTGGCTCATTCATGCCGCATTGTTCAGAGTGCCGGGAGCCGTGATGTGTTTGCTTTCTGTAACCTCGACCACGATGGGTGTGGTATGCGATGTAAGTCCTCCAAGTTTTCTTATTCTTAGTTTTCCACTGCTTAGTTTCACCTATTTGCAGTGAATATTACTCTTGCTGCAGAAAGTGCAACTCGATGGTCGAGATACAGTCATTTTGGGACAATGCGTAGGTCTTACATTATTCTTCTATGCTCTTAGGAGTCTCATCAACGGTTTACAGGGGGGGGGCTTTCCAACGATGCAAATGATATTCCAAAGCAGATGAATATAGTTCTCAACAAGTACCGCTCAGCCCAAGATGTTGCAAATCGCACTGTCGCGCCACACCTTCTCGGCTATATTGGGGAGCATGTCGTCTTCTACCAGACAGGCGCAAAGCAGCTGGCTGGCCTTTCTCACTATGGCGAGGTCACAGCAGGTGGTGGATTTGTTGCTCGTGGCTCGGGCTATGGTGAGTCCTTTGTCAACTTACGATACTGGAGTGCTGCAGAGTATTCAATGCTCTTCTCTTTTTTATATAGCCTCGCGTACTGGTACAGGCATAGAGTCTTTCCCGAGCCTTCGTTACCAACCGTACCACAACGAACGGCTCCCCAAAGCGAGTGTTCCCCTCAAATATGTTGAAATCGACGACTTCGACAATCCTTCCTGCACCCTTCCAACGATGCTCGACCGTCAGTCTTTCCCAGCATCCAGCGGGCCACGTGGGGCTTCGACTGCCATCACCCGCATCACGAAAAGAAAAGCGACGGGCAACAACATAAAAAATGAAGACGAAGACCCATCGGAATTGGCACTGGGTGTACATGATGAGAGCCATCCTGTTGCCGGACCCTCGCGCCTCCGCCATGAGCGCGCTATCAGCATTTCTAGCACTGAGTCTTCGACTGACCACGTTGCTGAGCGAAACATTAGCCAGTTGACTGCTGGGCGCGGTTTGAGTGCCACCCAGTTGTTTGGCATGACTTCTCAGTGCGAAAAGTGCAAGATGTTCTTCCTGGAGTCTGCAATTGAGGCCCACAAGGTCACCTGTGTCGTCATTGAGCTCTAGTAGTGTTATTTAGGTACTATACACTTGGTATTAGTTCTACATTACGTGTACATACTCGTTGGTCACCGTCGCTCCCCAAAAGACCAGTTCCAGATATCCTCATGTGCTCGACTGCGGGTAGCCTTGATAAAGTCCGCAATTTCCTGTATGTCGTGGCCCAGCAGCTGAGGAGTGGCATGTAGGACGGAACATGTGCGCCGTCGGACACTGGTAGCCAAACTGCGTTGCCGCGGCACCCTAGCTACGGCAGCTAAGCACAAGCTCAAATTTGTAAGTATTTATCTGACTACCAATAAATATGTATTATCGCTCCTACCATCTGTAAAGGAAGACCACCTAAGTCGGATGTAAAGGAAGGTGAGGCCAAAGCCGATCACATCCGACTGGTACCAATCGAGCTATCACTCTATCCTGCCGACACGTCAGCGGGCGTGCGCGGGTGGCACGGCGCACAGCACATATCAGATATCCTCGCACTGGCGGGCTTCCTTCCTGGTGTGGTTCCTTTCGCTGCCTTCGCGGGGCGCCTGATTGTCTCTTAGCCTGGGCGGATGAGTTACATCCGTCGTCCGATTGGGTTCTATGGAGGTGGGAATGTGTGACGAGACGAGCGAGGGCGTCTGGGATCAGCTATTGCTGCGGGCTAGTGGTGTGGCGTGCGCGGCCTTGCGTACGGTGCGCATCTGTCTCTTTAATCTGGGAGACGGGGATTCTCGCCTGGAGTCAACTTGGGCGGTGATGTCAATCAGAAGGAAACATGTGAGTCACGGAGACATGGATGGAAGAATCACCAGGAACATTTTAACGTGTCGTCAACGCTGTCGCCAAGTGGCACGCGTTCCGCTGCATTGAGGCCTCCCGGGGTCAAGAACTCGAGAATCCGAATCCCGCAAATGGTCGGTCAAACTTATGATTCGATGCTGCCTTCACCGCATCCTAGCTGGCTGTCCTTAATTGTCCTTCTTCGGCCGCAACGCTTATATAACACACCCGCGCTGCAGCCTACACTCACTTATAAATAACGCAGGGCCTGCACTTCGGCTTGCCCACCTCGACGCCCAGTCTAAAAGTTTCTGCGCCTTATCTATACCCGCGGCGCTTATATTAGCTGCGCCAACGACCTGCCCAGAATGCACTTCGTCGAAGCATATACCGACGACCAGCAAAGGCTTATTTTCGCAGGCGCGAAAATCCTGCTGCTTCTCCTGACCGCGGCGTCAGTTCACCGCTCCCTGTCGCCGCCTAACCCGTCCGTCAAAAGCGAGGAGTGCTGCTCGGGGACCGCGGGCACCGACACGCTGTTTGAGCGCGTCGTGCAATCCATTACATATTGCAGCAAGGTAAGCTCATACACTCCGTCTGATTACATCACTAGCTCATACATGAATGCCTTTGTAGTGCATGGTCTGGTTGGGGGCAGTCTGCGACATTGCATGCATCATCGGCCGGCTGTTCCTCCTTCCAGCGTGGACGAACGGCTTCGGGTGGATAGGACATGTCACTGAAGACGCGAGGGAGCACATCCCGACTATGATGCTCATCGGCGCGACGCTGGCGACGTTCGCAGCGGGCCTGCGAATATGGTACGTAGCGGCGTCCTTCCTCTGCGTGCGCAGCCCATGCTGAACCTGAGTACAATCCGATAGGTGCTTTAACGCGCTGGGCCCGTTCTTCACCTTTGAGATCACGATCCGGCCGAAGCACCGTCTCATCACGCACGGGCCGTATGCGTGGGTACGCCACCCGAGCTATACGGGCGTCTACCTCACGCTCGCGGGCGCGACGCTCGTACTTGCTGCGCCCGGGTCATGGACGGCCGCGTGCGCGGTGCGCACTATTCCCGGGGCGCTGGCCGTGCTGTTCTGGGCGGCGAAGTGTACGTTCGCGTTCAGAGGCATGGTGGTGCGGCTGCGCGCAGAAGACGCGGTGCTGCGGGACACGTTTGGCGCGCAATGGGAGGACTATGCGGCGCGCGTTCCCAATAAGTTTGTTCCAGGCTTGCTGTGATATGTATTGTGTAATTTATACTTCTGTATTTATCGTTTTCGTTTAGTTTTCGTTGAATATTTGTTCATCCGGAGGTTTTGCCGTAGGTGCGCCGGCCCGTTCGAGTCTTTGAAGTTGCTTTTAGGACGCGACGCGTCTGTTCCCACGCTGCGAGGTGACTGGCTGGCCACTGGCGGCGGCCCCCTTTCTTTCTCCTTCGTCGTGTTCCGTATCCTCCACCTCGGGCGTAGCGCTTTCCACATATAATCTGGGTACGTACATGATCACGACTCGAGCTTTCGCCATCCAGCACCAAGTTACGCCTGAACGTTCACCTGTCGATCGCCCGCTGCCTGCTAATTTTTTGGGTCGATGGATACTGCTGGGACTGCCGCACGACACGCACCAGTGGACCACCGCTCGCCCGCGCCGCTCTATGCGGACGACGCAGAGGACGACGACAGTGGGACGGACTACGTGAAATGGCAGGGCTCACAGACAACATGCTCCGCGCTCAACCAGCTCATCCGCTCGAGCACCCTGAGCGAGCTGCGCAGCGCAGACGCCGACGTCGACGAGCCCACAAGCAGAGGTGCGCCACTTCCCTTTGATCACCAACCAGCTCTGACGCAATAGCACATGCCAGGCTGGCAGCGCCAGCCTTCGTTCGACCAGATCCCAGGCTTCTCGCGGCTCAGTACGGTGGACACGCCGGAGCCCGCGCCATCCTCCACCACCTCCCAATCCTCGTCGGCAAAGCCACTGCGGCCCTCGCTTGCGCGCCCGCGGTCATCAACTGCTGTAGAGCCCGCTCTACCGCTCCTTGGGCGCGCGAGCCCAGCGAAGTTCATGGACATGCTCAAAGGCGTCTCCGCGCGGCTTGACCTGGGAGTCAGCGGCGCTGGGGCACCTGCACGTGGGGCGAAGCGGCCGCGGCGATCGAGTGCTGAGAGCGGGGTGGAGGCGCGGCCGGGGCGTGCGAAGCGGGGGAGGGTGAGCGCACCGCAAGACCTGGAGCGGCGCCCGGCGCATTCTCCCTTTCACGGAGACGACAGTACGTCTGAAGCAGGGGGGCTGGCTCTGAATGTGCGTAACTCAGCCGACGCGCCGGGCAGCAGCCGGATCGCGCCTCGCCCCGATAATCCACGCGCGTCGTCGTCCAAAGGTAGCGCGTCGCAGAGCAAGATGCCGCCGCCTGCGCTCCCGCTGACGTCTAAACATCCGAGCTCAGCGGCTCCTTCATCTCACATAGGCGGTGACGGTAGTCCTCGTGTCGCTGGACGACTAACCATAAATACGAGCGACGTGGAGGCGGCTGGCAGCAGGACTGCCACACGTCCGGGGAACACGCGCGCGTCGTCCTCCACAGACACCGCGCCGCAAAGCAAGATGGCACCGCCTGCTCACCCTCATAGCCACAAACATCCTGGACCCATTCAAGTGGCAGCATCCTCCAGCGCCTCCTTGATATCTTCATCTACTACAGCGTCTACTTCGCCCGCCCGCCCCGTCTCGCTTTCCCGGGACCACTCCACCACAATCTCCTCCGCACCCAAGCCCACACCCACACCAAAACTACACCCCCTACTCTTAGCTCAAAAAGAAAAGCCCGCTCCCGCCGTCCCCACCTCTCACCCTCTGAAGCAGCAGCAATGCGTCGCGCCTCCTTCCGTAACGCCTCGCCCCAGTGCCTCCCAGTCATTGCGCCTAAGTGCTTCTCAGTCCTCACGCCCACCCGCGCTCGGAATGCGCCGCGCCGCTCCTACCGTCGTCCCCGTGCCGAAAGCGCTCCCCACGACGCGCAAGAGCTTCCGCCCGCCGCTCCTCGCCGCACAGCCCCCGCGCCCGCCTCCCGCGGCAGTCCCCCACGCCAAGCACGCGACGCCGCCATTCAGCAATGGCTCCGCATCTTCCGGGTCGCTGCGCGCGTCCACATCATCTGCGTCGTCCGTGCCGCGCTCTGCGTCGCCCTCGCCGCCTGCACCCCGCGTTGCAAGTGCTAGCGCGCGTCCGGCGCCACCCGCGCCACGGTTTACGACGGCCGCGGCGGCGTTGGAGGTGCGCGCGCCGTCGCCGGTGCTGCCGGAGCCGCTGGACGGGGATGGCGATTCGTCGTTTGGGGACATGTCGTTCGATATGGATGCGCTTGAGGAGACGATGCGGCAGTACGACTGACGCCTACTCGCTGGCGTTCGGCATTCGATCAGTAGAACGCGCGGCGGGGGCCCGCCGCGGTTCGGCGCCGGCGGCGACCCGACCGCGCAGAGAACGCGAGGGCGTGCCGGGCTGTGTATTTGTGCCTTTTACTTACAGTTACTCCCGTTTTATTTTCTTAATCTGTTCTGCTCAGTATCTTAGGCTTGGTTGTGTATCTGTTATGCCTCGGTTTCAATGCACTGCCTGTAATTCCGACCGTAAGTAAACATCTATGTGTCTTTCGGTAAGTTCTGAGCGGTGCGGTGACGTCAGAGCCGATTGCGGAAGGGGAAATAATTACCCAAAATGGGTGCGGCGCTCCGGGGCTACAACTTCTCCCGTGCATCACCTGCATTGAGACATGTATTCGTACGACGTGGAATGAGAACATCGCTCGGCTAATCGATCCTTCCCAGGTGTTCGACGCTCGAATGTTCAGCATCCATATTCTGTCAAGTGTCCAATTTTATTTATAATTTTATTGCGAGCGAGCGATCATTAATTCATTCTCTAGGGGTGAGAGCGCTCGATCGTGAGCAGAGTGTTCTGGATTCTGGATACATATTCACTGTTCTGAGCGCAGCTCATTTGTTGGGTAGTTCAGATTGTGGCATCAACCGGACACCTTTCCGTCCGAGACTCCGAGTCCGAGTCCGCGTAGCTCTTGGTAGCCAACGCCTTCATCTTAAGGCACTACATGGTTCCTCATGCCGCCTAACCGACGGCGCACTTCGGGCGAGGAGGGCGCGCGGCTCATCGTCATCTTGTTCAGCTGGTTGCGCTCCCACACGCGGTGCAACCGCCGGCCCAGCCGCGGGATCGGCAGCGGAAAGCCGTATATTGCATCCCGCCCGCGGTCGACATGAGATCGGCTGTCAGCGGCTCCTGAGCGTCGGACGAGCTCTTACAGGCGTGCGGCGCACCGTTTCTGCGCGCTTATACGCGGCCCCCGCAATGGAGGAGCTGGAGCGATAGTACAGTGCTTGGATGGGGCGAGATGCTGATGTGCACGATGATTTACGCATAATGACGCACAAGGCCTGCGAGATTATTCCTTAGGACCGAAACGTAGTAAATAGCACGCTGGATCCTTAGAGTCTAAACTTCAAAACACAATTGTACGTCGCGTATTACTTATTGGTACCCTCAATGACCTTTGTATTGATAAATTTGAAGTAGATTAATTTGTAGCCGGAGGTGACAAGATACTCGGGGAATTGGCTGATGCTTTGCGTGCTGGAAAAGATGCTGGGACTCATCCACTACTTTGCAATGACTTGGCCTTTCAAAAAGTTCCAAGAGCAGTGCAACTCGGAGATGTAATTACCATGCAGCTTGCATGCAACTGGGACGGCAGGGCAAGCATCGTCTCCGCATGTCGCGATATCTATTGCTTGGGAAATACTCTGTATTTATCTCATCAGTTGATATGTTGTGCTTTTGCGGGCATTGTTTACAGAGGCTACTACGCAAAGTTTTAAATAGAACATATTTTCAAGAGAGTCTATATATAGACCAACGTTTCGCCCTGGCGAGAACAAATGCTGCCCGCGATTTTCTTCAACTCGCTAGCATCTCCTCAGCTACCGAGTATATAATTGGGCAGTTGCACCTAGGACGATCATGAAGACCAATTAGGAGCATACATATGCGCTCGATCGTCCTTACGGCACCAGAATTAGCTCGAATCAGAACGTCACAAAGATGATCCTTGGAGTTTATGATCTCCCCGGACCCCAGCCTCGGCTTCCCCGAGGAGGCAGTGCCAATCGAGTACTTCTAAAGTCCCGAGGGGTTAGAGAACATTGACCATGTATTTCGGCCCAGGTCAAGTCCAGATAGTCTTCAAACCATCAAGGAGCGCGCAAGGAGCAGCCATCCGGTATGAGAAGCGGGACCTCTTCCGACTTCCGCAAGAATCGATATGCAGCCTGGGTTGTGCTGCGGCTCGAGGAACCTTTCTAGAAGGTCTCCGACTACATTTAACTCGATGTAGCACGTTGAAGCCTCTTCTCTGTAGCCGCCATATACTCGGCACTGGTCATCAGGGTCCTGGAAACAAAGCCAGGCAAAATGACGTGCACCCAGGTAAAAAATGAGTAAAAGAGCTGCAATCGACGATGAAAGCCTTTGGCGTATGTGGGTAGACTCAGAATTTCTTGCCATTCAAGGAAAACATGTTAATCCGGGTACCCAACTCCTTATTCGTCCGTTGATTTTCCTACCTGCGGATCTGCGGCCGAGCTGAAACTGGAACGGTGCATCTGTGAGCCGCCGTGAGAGTACTATGGCCTCCTACTCCATTGTGAAGCACGCTCGCATGCCGCAAGGGAATATTAGAGACTCTCTGATCCAATGTAGTTATATTGATTAAAGCCTATTGGGTCAGTCGAGTGAATTGATGACTGGATGGATCGTAGTCAACATATTCATCCTCAAGCTCTCTCGGTATGTTTGCCGAATACAATACACAGCTGACTCCAGTCAGAACATTCATATGATAACATGTGTCTGAGCCCTTTCTTGGCTACATCAGATAGTGTACTTCGTGAGAGGTACACTAACCTGCACGATGAGCGCTGTTTCAGACACAGCGAGTCAGGAGGTCTGTTGGAGAAGCCAGGGATAGCTTTTGCTTCCCTTGCTGAGTAAGTTTAATTTAACCTCGGTGTGCTCTTTCATCGAATAGATTGTTACCTTACTGCTCTACGATAAAGCGAGATAATTCGAGGTGAAATGGACCGTTAAACAATATGTCAAATAGAGTTATAAACGGAATAAAGCACATGCCTTACGGTACATACGAGCTTTAAAGGTTCTGGTTGGAAAGGGACAGCAACTACCAGCGAAAGATCAGGAACTATGGCAGTTATATTTATGCCTGAGTGAAAAGAGTTTAGTAATCTCGGTCATTGAAAAGTGGAGTCCGAAACATATGCTGCAATTGAGATTATTGACCGGAGAAAAGGATTTGTAGGATATCTTATCAGAAGCTATTAGCAAAAGAGAATGGGGACAATGTTTTTCTCATGGAACATTCATAAGCCCATTCTCATTCTGCAGGGCTAAAGCATACGATATTCGTGAGTCAGGGGGATTTCTCTCTCGTCTTGAAAGTGTTCGACTAGCTTTACATCATAGAGTAACCAGAACGAAAGCGAAGATCAATGACATGGCTTTGACAACGAGCGACAGCGAAGAGTGCTCCTCCTAAGCGGAGCGGAGGTTGCAGTGTTTAAATATGCTACGAACTTGTCATAAAGCCCCTTGATACTCGAGGCTGCGCAAGTACTCCAACTGCATCATTCAGTGCCTACGCTCAGTGAAGTCAGTCCTTAATTGCGCCTATGTATGTAAAACATTCGTCATGAGGTAAAAGCAGCGACTGAGGTCAGGGAAAATCCCATGACTTTTTTTCCGTTGGCCCTCATGTCAACGGCCTTTTCCACTCCATGCTGCAAATCCTGAAACGCGATGGAGACGGACGAGTGTTCAGAGTTCCTTTTTCATTGCTGAGAAGTCGTTGGACCTTTGCTGAAAGTGCGAAGGATCGTCGAATCTTGGTTAATCCTTTCATCAATCTATGTAAAAGGATTTCCTTCCAATATCCATTAGGGACATTTTACACACTGGTATTACGGACGGCTTACTATAACCTGCAAAACGTGCTGCTCCTTGCTCTGTCTTTGTATCTTGGCGCAGTCTGTTGGCCGAGACTGCCGAGCTATCTTTGGCTCTATATTTGGTCATCAAAGAGATTAAAAACAGGAAACGATGTACGCTTAGGTTAGTGCTCATCCAATACAATCACGATTGGTGGACGCAGAGTGCCTTGATGCAATACGGTGTGTGCTTACCACCATCTTCCATTCTTGCATCTCCGTCTCTCACCCGTCGGCGTGAAAGAAGCGAGCTGGTGTGTTTGTGGCTTTGCGGGATCTCGAATCACCGGCGGCAGAAGCAACCCCGACCCTGACCATCCCACATGGCCCAGACCCTAAATGGCACGGGATGCAGACTACTTGCCTGGCTCGGTATTCAATTGCTACTATTACATCCACCTATCAGCACATTTTCTCCCCCCGGTGCAACCCTTCTGGGTCGGACTAAGAACCTACTATGGACCAATAGTGTCCGAAATCGATCTCCAAACCTTTCCATTATCCACTTTGCAGGGATATAAAGGTCATCGTTGCGCGGACCTTAAGAATTGTACGTTTTCTTGTTCATCCCTTTCTTCCATCCAATCCATTCTCTCCACCTTCACCAAACTTATACCTATGGGAAAATTCCTCGAAGAGATACCCGAGTATCTTGCTGAATGGATTTTACAGCAGCAGATGTTCTGGGTCGCGTCTGCGCCCCTGTCGCCAGATGGCCATGTCAATATTTCGCCGAAGGCCATTGAGGGCACATTTCATGTCGTGAACTCTCGTCGTGTCTGGTATGAGGACCTATCGGGAACAGGTATGCGTCATATTGGAGCGCTCGGATCCCCACTGACGTTACGCTGTTAGGGGCCGAGACCGTTGCCCACATTCGTGAAAATGGACGAGTGACTATTCTGTTCCACGCATTCGAAGGGCCTGCTCGGATCGTTAGACTGTACGGGAAAGGTATGCCGGCATCTTCTTGATCTGCCCTTGACCAAATCATACTGATGACACCTCATAGGATTTTTTCATGAAATTGGAACTCCCGAATACGACGCTCTCATTGGTCCTCACAAACGGTTGGCAGGATCTCGCGCCATCATTGGATTGGACGTACACAAAGTCGGCACGGTTAGCTACATTTTCATTCCATCTTCACCGCAGTGCTGATTTATTTATATCTGCTGGAAATCAATCAGACATGCGGTTATGCGGTTCCATATTATCAATTTCTTTCCCACCGGACGCAGCTCATGACATGGGCCGCCAGGAAGGAAGCAAAAGACCACGAACTCGCAGATATGAACAAACAACCTTTACTTCAATCTGACCAGCACCCCGTACCCAGCGCTATCGATGAACATGCCCCTATCAACCCGGATGGCATGAAGCAGTGGTGGCAGTCGCACAATCTCCTCAGCTTGGATGGCCTTCCTGCGTTCTCAGTAAATCTGGGGAGAGGATTTCCCTTCAGCTCGATCGTGAAGTCCAAAAGAAATGGAAAGGTACCGGAAACAAGTGCAGCACGCTCCGCACTTTCCGTACAGCCCAATTCAAGTTCCATGCATATCCATATGGGTACGCCTTCAAAAAATAGCCCGCCAACGGCTTGGTCCCAAATCCAGACCCAGAGAAAATATTTGGGGTTGTCGTATCCGCACCATGATATACTTCTCCTGCTTCCTCGCATCTTTCCCTATCTGATAGTTCTTTTCATCGGCATCTTCATAGGTCGCATATCTAACTATTCTCGTTACTTCGCCGCTCTTGGCCTATGGCGCGATGCTGCATGATAGATGTTCCCCAAAATACTTAGTCACAGTTTTTCTCGTATGTTAAATTTTATGTGTGTTATAGGTTTCAGTTGAGATGCTTTAACGTATTCTATCTACATAAATTGGCATAAGATTTATAAATATTATGACGTACATAGCTTGTATGGCTTGTGCACGCCGCCGCGCGTCGCGCGTCGCGAGCCACATTAGAAATGTCACGTGTGAGTGAGCGTCGGGATTCGGCGCGTCGTCTGCTACCTCACTTTCATCCCTTCCATCAACCTTGCCACATGTTCTTACGATCCCAAAACTTTTCGTCCTTCCATTCTAGTCGTCAGGCGTGAAGATATATGCCTTAGAGTGGTTCATATACTTTTTAGGTACCTTCGAAATCATCTTCAAAACCGCCTCCACCGGCAACTTTTTGATTCGACTACATGATCCCGACATACACGCCGCAGCTCAAACAGCGAACGCTGTCGCTAATCCCCTTTGACTACTTACGAGGGTCGCGGGATGTAAGGGATCAAGCAGGCAGGTTCTCTCGCATTACACCCACGCCACCTCCGCCTTCTATCCATTCTGTAAAGTGAGCTTCTTACGTCTCAGATCTTGCACAGTCTGTGCTACCCCTGCAGAACACTGTAGAGGCTCACTTGGCGGTTCCCACAAGCCTCTACTCGACATACACTCTGTATGCAGGCTTCTGTCTCACCGCCTCGTTTGTGTACGCTGTCATTGCAATCACGATTGCCGCCGGCTATGTAACTGCAATAAGGTTCACGTCTTTTCGATTATCTTCCTCTGTCAACATTCTCTCTTACCCTCTTTCAGCTACCCTCTGGTTTTATCTCATTCATCGGCTGTCTTCTCCACCGTGATATTCGCTTGTACGTGGACGGTCGCTTTCCCACCATGTCTTTTCCGCGCCACTTCCGCCGGCAACTTACTGCCACCATGCTGCGTCTGTGACGTACAGCAGCGCACAGCGCAGAAAGTCCTAATGAACCTGCAAACGGCGCCCTCCTTCTCATGTCACATTGTCCGTATGTTACGTACTCACCTTTCTAATATTCTCGCAGACGACAAAGAAGGAATCTGTGGACTTGCTGTGGACCTACTCTTCCGCGTCTCCGCCGATTGTCAAGCTGTGTTTTGTGGGTTTGTGTGTCCGCAACCGCCGGCTTCCCATTGTGTGGATGTTCTAAACGGACAAGCCATGCGGCGCTTAAGTCTTCAAGTCTTCCGGGGCGTGTGGTTCCGACTTGCGGATGATCGCAGATGATCGCTCGCATCTGTGGCCAAGCGTCGCTACTTCACCTCGCCTCTCCGGTGCTTGTTTATTTTTGACCCTTCGCATGCTTATGAGAAAACGCGCCCTAGCGCGTTTCGAACAACACAGACGGTTGTATTCAAAAATTGCGTATGCTGCATGTCCCTGCTGGTATAGAGCCCGACGATATCGTAAGTGTCTGAGCCAATACATACCTTTGAGCCAATACATACTGACAAATATTCTCTGTGCCCTCTATGACTCTCGCCCCTTGACACCGCACTGTCTCTGTCCCTGCACCCCTGAATTATCTTCAAAAGCACCTAGCGCTCTCATTTATCTCTGTTCTCGGAAATAGCCGTGAACCTCAGCTTCAGCTTGCCGACTCATGTACAATCTACAGATAAATAAACTGATGCACTCTGTGGCCTCCGAACAGGAAGTTTCAAGGATGTGTCGAGGATGACGATGCTGTCCAGATTCTTGGTTTGGCATCTGGCATCCGGCAT
Source organism: Hypholoma sublateritium FD-334 SS-4 (assembly GCA_000827495.1). Classification (NCBI taxonomy): domain Eukaryota; kingdom Fungi; phylum Basidiomycota; class Agaricomycetes; order Agaricales; family Strophariaceae; genus Hypholoma; species Hypholoma sublateritium. Next base: position 155,209 of record KN817549.1, read on the forward strand.
TCGCGCAAGGAATTTTCAATAGAATGGGGTACAGTAAGTTTGCTGGTCATTCAAACTCTGGTTACGTTCTAGGGAGCTGATATTTTCCCAATTCACTTGTTCTTAGGTAGACAGGTGGGTGATGCAGAATTTTCCAGTCGCGAGCCAGGTTTTTCAATGATTCAGGACTTCCTCGGTACGCTGGTATATACGAACACATTGACTACATAGTATTGATATAAATGAGAGGTCGGAGCAGAATCTACCTCGAAAATAGCTGAGAGTACTGGGGTGGAGGGAAGTCCTCTGATCTGGGTACAGAAAGATGTCCGGTATCGCGATTACTTGTACTTGCAGGACTTGTTGGCGGCGAAAGCGCGGGCGGATGTCTGGACGACGACGACGCTGTCAATGACGGTGGGGGAGGCGATGCCGCTGTCGAATCTCTGCGTAGATACGACCGGCGTTTTTCCATACTACCGGCAGACGGGGACGTACTGCTGATTAAAGCGCCCGATTTTTCTCCGTCTGAGGAGGGGACTGTGGCAGGCACTACGGCAGGCTCAATTACAAACGGCGCGACATAGTCTGCGCGTGGTTGAGCCATTGACTGCTGGAGTCTAGCCTGATCGGCAGGTAAAGTAGGCTTCTGCCTGTGACGGTGCAGCCGGAGCCAAAAGAGGAGGAGGAAAATGCAGATGAGGACTACAACACCTCCGAACGCACCGCCGATGATACCGCCGAGGTGAGATGACGACGACGACGACGCGGCGGTCGCGCCTGGCGGTGAGGCGACTCCGGAGCTGCTGACGGAGCTAGCTCCAGATAATGCTGTTAATGAGTTGGTCACTGCCGCAGGAGAGCCGCTGGCTGGGGTAATATTTGAGGAGGCCGTCGTCGATCCTGACGAGCCTGAGATAGCATTTATTCCGGAAGCTGACCGTGAGGTAATTGAAGTTGATGTTGAAGATGATGTAGATGTGCCGCTGGCTGCTGTTGATGATGTTATCGAAGTTGTCGTGGTAGGTGTTGACGGAGGAGCCTGGGGCTGCGAAGTGGTGACGGGTGGGGTGCTGGGTGTATTCGAAACAATCACCTCAAGGACAACGTTAACCAAGGTCAATTGAGAGTTTCCCGGCGGAGTTCCACGAGGATCATTTTCGTTCCTCATTGTTATAACGTGTATGCCGGGCTGAGGGAACGATGTCGACCAAAGAGCGACCTAGAAACCGAGGAATTGGAGATGTAGGCTCGGATTGTAGTGCATGCTTACGCACCGGCGGATTTTGACCATTGTCAGTGGCATTGAACCCGTCGACTGGGCTAAACGACGCCGAGTTGCTGGTAGGATCACAATCAATGCATACACCGAACTGCCCACCACGCGACCTGAGCATCCCAAAATATGTGAATGAAATGGCCGGCGCTGAAATTCAGATACTTAATGTCAGCCTTCAAGCCAGTCCAGGCAAAGTCCACGAAGATATAAGCAATTCTGAACTGACTTGGAAATGTCTGAATAAGAATAACGTGTACATCCGAATGAGTGGGCAGTGGACCGCATTATTGGGAAGATGGATACTCACGAAGGACACGTATGCGTTGGGGTCATTTGTGACGGACAGTGTACCAACGTCGCCTGCACTATCGCTCCAATTACCATTCAAGGTCCAGGATCCGGAGTACTTCAGATCGGCGGTGTCTCCCTGGTCGTAAGTATGCGTCTGAGTGGACATGAGAGCTGAAGGAGGCGACGGGAAGCCACCTGTCCGCTACGGACTGCATCATCATTGTAAAGATTCGGACGGCAATACTTAGCCACGCCGGCTAGACGGCCTCGGCGCCCAAATTTAAAGTAAAGTTGTAAGTATCAGAAATCACTGATGCGTTTCTCGAACAGATGTTGGACGTACTCCATATGTATAGATTTCTGTTGGATTTCTGGCTACGTCGTTCAACATTGAGCAGAATTTTTGCAAGGTCGATATGCACGTACTTCAAGTTCAATCCCCTAGGACACTTTCAAGTGGGCCCTCAGATGTCAGAACCTTAGGCGCCCCGTGAGGTTCTTACCGTCTCAACGTTCCCAAGGTCTATTTTTAACAAATTGATCTTCAATGTACCAGCCTCGCTGAAACTCGACTCTCGAGCCTTGTATTGAGATAATTTTGGGAGTAGTCAGTTATACTTAGTATGAAGCAATTTATTGTTGTAACGTCTCCCGGTTGCGGTGATAAGGAACACCAAAACAGCAAGTGCATTTCAATATCTCTGTACCACCACTACCTCCTAGTGTTGCATTATGTTTGAATCTGAGTACGACATTATCAAGACACGCGACACATACACGGTACAGCTGACCTGATGTCAATGCATGCAGAGCTTGTTCGAATATCGAGGTTGAAGCATGTGAAGTATGATGAAAATTTAGAGATAACACGCATAAATATATTAATGGGTATACCGGAAAATTATGTTGAATATAATTGGGAGTACAAGGGAGGCGGGAGGTCTTCCTCCTCCTCCCTATATGCCGAAAGGGGGCCCGCGTCGTGTTCCCGTGTCGACGGAGAGGAGGTGGACGCATGGACAGAAGACGACGAAGACGGAGAGTACAGAGCCGACTGTCCCCTCTGGTGTGACCGACGTTTCTCAATGCTGCCCATAGAGCTACGTGAAGTGGTGATAGGCATTGCGCTGGACTTCTCGCTCTCGGATACCGGCGCGGGGGAGGCAGCGGCGGAAACGGGGTCTACGAATGGTTGGACGTGATTTGAAGGGAGGGAGGGCCTCCGGGGTGCCGGGCTTTTGGCACGGAGCGTGGCGGCGGCGGCGGCTGATCTACGCTGGTGACGGCGAAGACAGAACGCGACAAGGAGGATGCAAACTATGCCCACAAGGCTCCCAACTACTGCACCGATAATGCTGCCAATGTGCGGGGATGGTGATGATACACTTGTAGCAGCCGCAGACTCCGACGGTGTGTCTCCTCCAAGGATAGTGCCCGAACTTGTTCCAGAAGAGGTCGACGGCAAGATATTGGCTGATAACCCGGTCACAACAGAGCCGTCAGATGTGGTCACAGCACCCGAGGAAGTTGTGGAAGTGCTTGCACTAGATGCAGTAGACGTGGAAATAGACGTGGAAGAGCGTACAGTAGACGTGGATGCAACTGAGGAAGACTCCACATTATTGCTGGATGTGACACTAGTCGATGTCGTTGTGGAGGTTGTCGTAGGTGAGGGATTCAGAGAGACCTTCTGTGAAGTGGTAGTTATTGCTGGAATGGCCACTTGCAGAACAATACGATCCAAGGTTAGTTGAGAATTTCCAGCTGGTGTTCCCCGAGAATCAGCTTCATTCCTCATTGTTATCACATGCACTCCCGGCGACGAAAAGGTTGTTGAGTAAAGAGCGACCTATAATTATGTTCGTGAAAACATTTATTAGACGTGGTTTGAAGTATGTATACGCACTGGTGCACTATTCCCTTGATCAGAAGCATCGAATCCGTTGACAGAAGAAAAGACCGCCGAGCTGCTGGTAGGATCACAATCAATGCATATCCCATATTGGCCACCTCGAGACCTAAGCATCCCATAATATGTGAACGAAACGGCTGCCGCTGCGGTATCACAAGGTCAGGCTCTACTAGTAGGTTCCAACCGGAAGCGGCTGTAGAACATACTTGGAAACGTCTGCAGATGATAGCCATTATCATCAACCAAGTCATAGTACCAAAGGCAAATCAATACGCACAAAGGATACATATGCACTGAGATCGTTCGTTGAGGACAGAGTACCGCTGTCACCAGACGCGTCACTCCAGGTACCTGTTAAGAACCAGGTACCAGAGTAATGCAGAGCGTTGGTATTCCTGTCATCGTATGTGATCGTCTGAGTGGACATAGAAAACGAGGATGTGGTTGTCGGTCACAACCATGCAGCGGCTGAGCAGCCCAAGGCCAGTCATTGCAGTTGTTTGGGCTTTTGCTTCCGGGCCAGTCGTACCAAGCAATTTGTCCAGAGCCACGGATGGTTGGGTGTAGAAAAAAATCGGACATCAGTGATGGGATGATGGGATATATAGCGTGCGAAATTCGAACATTGATCTCTCAATCAATCATCAATGCATCAGGCCTGCCTCAGGTTCCAAATCTATCGGTGGAGCAGCCTTGTTTGACCTCAATGCCCAACGTGTAATTCCTGTATTCGATGAGGTATGTCCAGATCAAGCGCTCTCGTCTAAAAATTATATCGAGAAAATGCCCGGGACGTTGTGGGCCCTGATCTTTTTCAAGTTGCACTGCTGCTTACTATGCACTGCCCGAACGTTTCAACAAATACGTTTCATCGCACTTCTAGTTTCTCCGCGCAAGTATCATTTATAAACGTCGTTAATATTATCAGAGTAATCACACATGTACTACTTACAACACATCCAATCAGATCGGTTTTTTGTCTGAATCTTCACACCATGTTTATTTATAAAAAATTGTGTTCGAATGCATCTTAGTTCAAACAATACCAACTCAGTCGCTTTAAGAGCCATCCCGAAAATCTCTCCGATTATCAATGTCTATCACAACCCCTCTAACATTCCCTCTCGCACCCGGGGACGACTATGATAAAGCGCAAACCTTTGCAACAATCGCTTCAGCATTTGCTTACGGGATGGTCATCGTTCTATTTCTCAACTGCTTTCATCTCCTAATTAGATCCAAGCACATTTATTCGAGCAAGATGCGACTATCTTTATCAATGTATATGCTTGTCATGTTTGGCCTCAGTACATTGGCCATAGTGCAAGCTATTCTATACAACAGAAGAGCGATATTTTGCAACTCTGAAGGGTTTCAAGGGACACCCTTTGCAGTAGCTAACACAATATCGGATCTCACATTCTCCCTCAATATTCCCATGTTGGTCCCCCTTACAATATGGGGTGCCGATGGCTTCATGGTAAGAACTGCTTTAAGTGGCACTCTACACCTCGCCTTACCTAACCGAACTCATTATTTTAGCTCTGGCGCTGCTTACATCTATACCGCGGACAGTCAGGAAGACCACGGATAGTTCTGCTATCAGTTCTGTCAGTTCTGTGTCTGATTTCAATTGGTAGGTTGTAAAACGAAATGAGTGACCTATGCGCTAATCTTAGCGTTTCTCTCAGGATCTGGAATCGTGTTCTTTCTCACAAAACAAATTACTGTCCCAATCCTGCCACCGTATTCCAGCTCAGACCATCTATCTGCTATAACAACTCTGCAAGGACCAACCTCCCTCGCAATATCTGTGACTCCGTTTGTAAACTTGATTTTAGCAGGATTAATTGTCGGTCGTCTGTTGTACCACCAAAGGCACATCCGCAAAATATTGGGCGCACAATATGCTTCCCCTTACAACAAAATCATTGCAATGTGTATTGAGTCTTGCTCAATGATTATAATCAACAGCGTCATCTACATTGGTTTGTACTACGGTGCCGACAAGGACGGTCAAAATTTTGAAATCTTGACTATCTTGCTGATATTTCCTCATATTTGCGTAAGCTCTCTTCACTTGGGTTGAAATGAATTTCACATCGCCATTGCGCCAGGTTATATCACCTTTTCTCATTATATACCGAGTGGCTCGAGGAAGAACTGTGACGATGCTCAATACGTATACGTTGAAAGGAGAAAATGCAGCAACAAACATGGGCGCATAGAAATTTAGAACATGTACATAACGATGTAAATCATTTAAATTCAAAGCCAATCGAACTCAACGAACAGATGTCAGAAAGAGAATCATCGATTTTCGTTATCGATCACATTGAAGATGTGCGGGAAAACGCTGCTATTCCAGGTACTACCCGAGAAAGTAGGAATATGACAGACCCCTGCAGTACCACTGGATGATGTTTCAGCAATTTGGCATTGCCTTCGTCAAGGTATTAAGACGTGGCATGGAATCAGATCGCGAACAGTAGTTTTGATTTCTTGATTCCGAGAGTCCTTGAATGCACTGCAAAGCACTGCTTCTTTGAAGATAGTTGCCACAATTAGCTTACAATTGTCCCCACAAATGCATCGCATAACAAACATCAGTGACAGGTAAAAGAACGACTCGTGGGTGATTGATAGTGCTTGTATTCGGCCCCCACACGTTGCTCGCTGTCATCCACTGACCGCGCACTCTGGCAGCCGATGCTCTTTCCAGATGCATGCCCCCCGTTGTATCGCTACACCGACCCAAATGTCCTGCAGGTGGAAAAGCAAATGTTTGGAATAATTAGCTCAGCGATGGCATATGGAGCCGTAGTCCTCTTGTTTGGTGACTGCTGTAACCATCTCCTCAAAACGCGACATATCTCATCACGGCAGACGCGGATACAGCTATTTATTTTTTCCCTGTCCATGACGCTGCTTTCTACAGGAGCACTGGTACAGGGAATATTATATCTTCTCTTCCAGTCTGGAATGTTCAAGCGTACTCCGACAGAGGCCATGCTTGCAGCGCCAGGCGAAAGAGTGCTTGCCATGCACCTCATTGATCTGGGCATACCTCTGACCCTTCCATTTCTGGTCTTGGGTGCCAACGCTTTTATGGTCTGTATCTATCTCGTAACTCGAATTATTGTTTTATTGATTATAGTATGGCTTCTGTTGCAGTCATGGCGCTGCATAGTGCTCTTCAGAAGCACTTCTAAAGGCACTCGTATAACGATCACATTTCTTCTTAGTTTCCTGTTTATTATATCTCTTAGTGCGTCTTTTTTTTGTCGATTTTTTTTTCTCTCCACTGATATTTAAACGCGACCTAATTGACAAAATCAAGTTGGAGCGGTCCTGTTCTTTCTGCAGTCTTCGCCTTCGCTATCTGGAGCGATCGATTTTTTTGTGCCTATTCAGACACCCCTCGTCAGCATTGTTCTGTTCAATGTAATTCTCCTCCGTCTGTTCCTCCACACAGAATTCCTGGAGCGGGTGACCGGCTTCCAAGACAGAATAACGGACATGTTTGTTGAATGCTGCGCTTTGGTCATGGCTGTCAGCGTTCTCCACCTGGTCTTTGCCTCGGTCGAGTACAACGGCGCGATGATCACACTTCAGCTGCTGCCCCATGCATGCGTATGTATCTGTCCCGAATGGTCCTGTCTTTTGACTGACAGGCCCGCATAGGCGATATCTCCTTTTTTGGTGATTTTGAGGTTAGCGGAAGGAAAAGGAGCCGTTATATTGCGCCCAGGCGAAATCCATAAAGCTGCGGATAAAGGGGCGGGGAGACTAACGACAATTGAATTCGCTAGGGACAGCCTTACATCGGATAGTGAGGATGACGTAGAACGCAGTCAAAGCCCTCCTGCTAGCATAGACTATAGTATCGAAGGATGGTAGTTAGTTAAAAATATATACGCCACTCACTCGGAGTCGCAAGCGCAAATAATGCTCTCAAATATCTGTCCGGCCCTTCACCCGACTTCTATGCGATTTCCTGAGATACGCGCTTTGTGCGTACTGACGTCTGCTAAAACCTAATTGAACGTCATCAATATTCACTGAGAACCCGGAACCCAAGCTTGACTTCCCTTCCATTGGCGCCAAGAACTCATGATAGAAGTAGAAAAAATCAGTATGATGTACGAATTGGTCGATTCCGCGCCGGAAACCGTCCCGGACACCAGTGCGGAGCGCCCGCGCACGATGCAGGGATACTGCTAGCGCCGGCTTCCAATTTCGCCAGCCTTAAGCTCGATTCTAACTGTCCACCGTCAACGCATCGACCCTGTCTATATAGTATATAAGGTGCTGCGTATCTTAACTTTGAATCTCACTGTATGGAAATGTCTAAACCCTCCTGAGCGCCAGGGCCCAAGTGCGGCCGCTGCTTGGGATAAGTGCTGATAGATCCAAGATAGATCCATGAAAAGGTGCAGACATGCATTTGCAGTTCTTCCATGCAACTCATCTAAAATTAGATATCATGTTCTAGAAATACGTAAAGTTGCACGCCGGAATGTTAGCGAGCCTTTGTAAGGTTGTTCGTGGAGTTTAGTCTGCCGAGAAGGTATCACATAATACCATATAATGGCCTCTGCTCACCGCCGCTCATACCCCACCCAACTTGAACCCAATCGTTTCCCGGCCTTGCTTTTCACGGTTCCGCATTCTCCCTTCGACTCCCCGTTCTGAGTTCCGAGAGAATTGCACGATGCTCGATGGAATACCGACGCGCCTGTTTGCTGTAACGTCCGACGCGGACAGCGTCTACCTCTTTCAAATGGAACTTCTGGGGACCTTTCTGGCGGCCGTTGCATTCGGTATAATTGTAGTCCTGGTAGTGAGCACCATCCAGGTCTTATTGGGGGATACATGCATCTACGGCAAGCCCATGCGAACGACATTGCTATGTTATATTTTTTTTATGCTCCTGCTGGCACTCCTGGCGTCCGTGCAACAGATTGCGTTTGTCATACGACGCGTGTTGGTTTTACCGGGTGCCGCGACAACGAGCTCTGCATCACCTCCTCAGCTACACCAAACGTTTGCTCTGCCATTCTGTATCTGGGGTGCGGATGCGTTTCTGGTACGTCAGGTCACTACTTTCGATCTGAGAACGACTGCTAAAACTTGACTAGATCTGGAGGTGTACGCTGTTGTATAAAGGAATCTCCAGAGTATGGACAGTCCTACTATTTTTGCTGTTGTTCATTGTGTCTATCTGCTCGTTAGGTATGTCACTGTTCAAAATATTATACTGCAATTGGGAGCTAATGGCAGCGGCTGGATTCTAGGAACCGGAATCTTGTTTTTCTTCAGCGAAAGATTTATCTCGACCAGGCTCTACAACCTCCCGACTATACTTGCCGTTTCAAGTAGTGGGCTGGTGAACATCACCCTTCGAACTGTAATTATTGGGCGTATCGTATACCACCAGCAGTATATCCGAAAGGCCATGGGAGTCCACTACGCATCAATATACACGAAGATTATAAGCATGTGCGTTGAATCGTGCCTCATGACATCCTTTTGTGGCGCGGTGTTCCTCGGCTTGTATTTCTCGAACGATCATCGGCGAGAATTGGCGTCCGTGGTGCCCTTAACACTCTTCCCTCACACCTGCGTAGGCCTCTAACTAATTCCTAAATTACGCGACCAGTTAATGAAACTTTTACTCGCAGGTTATTACTCCACTCCTTCTAATTTACAGAGCCGCTAAGGGGAGGAGCATCACTGACCTTGCAATATCCGGGCCCATCACGGCGAGCACTATTGCCAGATCTGATGAAGATGCGAAGGAAGGAATGGAATTCAGTAACCACGTCAGTATTGGGTCCACAGGAATGCTCTCTTCCTTCACCTCCAGCCTACCATCCACGGACGTCGACCGATACGCGCATGAAAATGCCGAAAAAGGACAGCGCCTTTAGATCCATTTCATACCCATCCACTCTTTCCTTACACAAACTTGCAAATTTTCATCCATGGATGTTTACATATCGGCATTGAAATATCAGAAATTGCGCAACTATAGGCTGAATATTAAGTACTTACATATACAATACATATGTCTCATGGGATGTGTTATCCCCCATGTCAACAGTAGTTAGATTGGATTCTTTCGCCAGGAATATTGGCAGGACGTTCATTGATACTTCAAATACACAATATATATTGCCCAGGTGGCCCACACATACAATCAGCGCACGTAGTCTAGATTCATCGGTGCAGGTTACAAACGATAGCGAAGATACTCGCAAATATGGAACTCGGAGGCGTAAGAGGAACTACACCTAGTCAGATTCTAGTCGTAGAAGACAAGAGCACGAAGCTCGATGGATTGACGGAGGGGAGCTCCTTCCGGCGTTTGCGGATCCTTGAATCCAGTGTGTGGAGTGAACACTGCAACGCTGCCATCTTGAACCGAGTCAAAACTGTGTATAAACCGTCAGAAATTTCGCTAAATATTATCTTGAATAATTGCTCACCATTTAATGAGCACGATTTCTTCGGGCGTCATCCCATGGAGGTACGTCCACTTGTGGCTTTTGTTGTATTTTACGCCGTACGTCTCGCCTTCGCGATCAGGGTAGACAAGCGCCACTGGGAACGGATCCTGCTTGGCGTCTACGCTCCTGTAGTCGCACAACGCAAGTGGCCAGTCGACTGCAGGGTTGTCGATCGGACGCCAGAGATTGATGATCTGGAACCGGCCCGCGAGTAGCTTCGGCACGTCTGACGCAGGTAGGTGGCGGTGGACGCGCGCGATGGAAGACGGTGTTGTCTGGTCGACATGCACTTGTGGCACGGGCTGGCGCTTATCTGGCGTGTCCTCAGTAGCGCCAGGGATGTTACGGCGGATCGCTAATAGATTTAATGAAATACGTTAGCCTTCCATTCCTCCCATGGCATGTGCTAATGGGGACGCACTGTGGTCAAACAGCTCGACGCGGCTAGCGCCGGTCAGCTTCTTGAGGAGTTCGATGCTTTCGGGGTAGTACTCTGCGCGGATAGCGGCGTCGTTGGTGAAGGCGTTGAACTTCGACTTGTGCTTGTAGAATTGATAACCGGTAGTGTCGAGCGAGTAGTTGGCCTCCTTCCCGCGCACGTTTTCGATCACCACGGTTTTCTCTTGGCGGGTGAAGTTCCGCTTTCGCTCGCCAGTGGCATCAGAATTGATATGCTGATACGCGCGCTCGCCGCTGGTTGGGGGGACGAGATACAAGAGCGTCCCGGTCGTGGAGTTGGGTCCTGAGCTTGCCATTGAAGTCGTGTAAGGGTTTCGTGAGGTGGTGAGAAGGATTTTAAGGATGCACAGCAGTGTGTATTCGAGTTTTCTTTTATAGCTATGAGCCGACCGAGGACTGACTTCATCCTTGGGAACTCTTGCGTGATCAAGGCGCTTCCTTTTGCTGACTTAGAACGAACATTACAAACATAGACTGGAGAGCTTTTGTAATTCACGATAAACTTGAACAGTTAGATAAGCGGCTTACAGAGGATATTGCAGGATATTGCATACACTCCGCTCGAGCCCGTTGAAGTACTAGGAAGAGTCTGTGAGCGAATTCATCAAAACTTGAACAAAACTTGAACTGGTGATGAACTGGTGATGACCTTAACGCAAGGGATCATTATGAGTAAACATCTTCAGTCTCAATAGATCAGACAGATTCAGATGGTATGGAACGGGCTGGAGGCTAGGTAGGAAGTTGGTAGTATGACTTCAACTGGCTCTCAGGAAATCAGGGTTCTGTTTCCGTCCACAAGGGGACGGGCCTACCACGTGATCTCTCAGGCTCGCCGTCGTCGCTTGTGCGCTCCTCCAAGGACTCGGTTTACCGCAGTTTGTCCGCAGTCGCCCCAAAATCCAAAGATTAAGGTTCCTGGTCGAGGCTAAGCTGTGAATTGCGCACGATCACCTTTGTCATGACGGGCAATCGAGAGAAATTATCTGATAACATGGCAAACGCGTAAGTAGTATCAATTCATTCAAAGAAACAGGATACATGGACATCAATTATACTGATATTATACCTGACTTAAACATAAGCCTGCTCTTCGTATCTTAAGGCGGGACTGGTACTTATTTAATAACTAGTTTCACCCCAGGTAAAGCCGAATGTCGATGCCAAGACGAATGAAACGACGATTTTATGGAGGTAACGATTGGACAACAAAGGCTCGGACGTCATATGAATGTCTGCTAACAAGAGTTGCCTAGATGCGTGCAGTAGCCGACATTATAGCGAATTGGCGCACTCGACTGACCAATTTTTTGTCTATCCTAGTTAGACGAAAGGTGAGTTGGGAGCACCAATTATGTCGGACGGAAAAGCTAACTGACGGGCCAGACAGCGCAAAGAAGATTCGAGACTAATTCGAGACCGTAAAGCTTCACCTGACATGTCATATTCCAAATTGCCAGGCAGAACAGATTTCGATACGCACTCCGGGAGAGCAAAGGCCGAATACAGAGGATGCCCATAGAAAGTGAGGTCTACGATGCAGTTTGATCGCCGTTCGTGTCCTCGACTGCGCTGCAGCGACCAGTGAATTGGATAGCCTCCAACAAGCCTCCAAGCGTGGAGCCCATCAAAAGTCCGGACTTCCTCCAGATGCCAGCCTCGGTCCGTCTGCGGTAGAATTGCTCACTTGGTCATTTGGCAGTCGATGTGGGAGATAGCTTTTCATGACAGAAGAGCTTCAAACTTGAAATTCAAGTTGAACTGAAGTTGAATCGAGCTTGACTTGCCGCTTTGTTGGTGACTGATTGTGACTTTCCGGCATAGAGAACGGGGCAAGCCGACGGAAAGATATGATTGTCAATCAAGTCGTTATGGCGCGATATAGTCATATTGGGACACGCAAACCTGTGCGGTGATTAGACATAATGAAGCGAACTTGAAGCGAACTCACCGTAAGTAGCACCATCGTTAACTCACTGGGATTCGTTCTGTACGGGCAGAGAAGCCATGATAGGTATTTTGAGGCATCAGCGATCTGGCAAGCTGGGTCAAAACATCGGTGTAGATGAGGAGAAAAGGCTAAATGGGATGTTTGGAAAACAATGGAAATGTTTACCTAAGCGGGTCTTGTGGCTGTCACCAATCACCCTTTTTTTGCTCTTGCACCTCCTTCGTTATGCTTTGAATTTCTCTCACTTGTATTATATCTTCAGTCGTCCAGTATCTTGTAATTTCCTTCAGAACGTCTCATTCCTCACCGTTCTTACTTCGTACGCACCCTGAACGACATTGGATCCGCTGCACTCCTAACTCCGCCCTCGCATCGACCTTACGCAGTCACTTTTGTCCACCAGCATGGTAGCAGTAGAACGTATTTCCAGCAATGGAAACTCTACTTCGTCCAGACCTCCTCCATTGACGGTATGTCTTTTTGTTTTCTAACACCGCTTCTGGGAAGGATATGGGAGGATATAGGAGGGATCAGGGTCTTGCTTACTCATAAGTAACAACAACTGACTCGTCATTGTACATTTTCTAGCAAACGGACGCTGTTACCAGCCTTCTTTCTCTCAGTATCGCAGCAGCAGGCGAAGCTGCTGTGTCTGGGGAAAGTCCTACTACGACCTCGACTGCAAGCTACGACTCTGCGCTTGACACAGGCCCTATCTCTACTACGGCTGGTGTACCTGGAGGCCATGGAGCAACAAGTTCGGCCCCGACAACTATCCCAGTGATTCCAACGACGGCAGTACCTCTATCGACCTCTATTACTTCTAGTGTCAACGGGAAGCACCATCGTAGACTCGGGTCTACAGGCCAGACGAGGAGAAGACTCAGCGATGCTCGCGAAGCAACTGTACGGCCAATGTTCGTCCTTCCTTTCTCTCTTTGTCCTCTCAGCTTCGATCTCTTCTTCTATTCCCCCATATCGTCTTCAAATCATCCACTTCCACTGTTCCCCATATTCTGATACGGTGTGACTGCATAATTATTTCTGCACTGCATTCCTTTTTTGGAACGTTCATATTTCCTGCTGGACGGCTATCTTGTTCTTTGTTTGCACGGTTATGCCGTTCAAGCGATCCTTCCTGTTTTCGCATGGCCTTCCTGTTTTCGTGTATGGGCCGAGACACTTCATATGTCTACTGCTATGGATAGCGACGCTGTTGTCCCCAACTTTTTTTTTTCGCTGCATCAACGATCAGTGATCATATTGAGGCTGCATAAATGATTCGCTTGTTCGGCATGTTTGGTCCGTTCACAGCTGCACTTCTTCTGGCCAATGTTTTATCATACCCGCCAGAAGATCGACAATTTCTGTGGCGCGACCATCCATTTTCAATAGTCTCATTAGATCTATCGCTCTATTTTATTTTTTTGTAATTGTTTTGGCGCATTTTCTAAATTTCTCGTTGAACCGTGGTCCTTGTTTCTAATTTCGTTCCGTATCTATTTATCTCTACAACCTGGCTTCACAATCCCTTTAACGATGTGCTAATTGGGTAAATAGACTCTCAGCAACCGCAACCGCAACATCAAGCGCCGCGCTTTCCCTTGCATCACTGTCACTGTCGACGTCGCCGCCGACCGGGCACGCACACACGCGTTCACTATCGCAGTCCATGCAAATTCTCGGTCATGGACACTCACAGTCTTTGGGACACGGCTCTTTACCTTCTTACTCTTATACTCAAGGTTACCCATACCACGGCGTGCCAATCGTCTCTGGTTCCCTAAACAATAGCGGCGCGGTGCCAATTCCCATCTCGAGTACCGGTTCGGCATCCAGCGATGGTTATAAACTTGAAGGTCTAAGCGGGAGTGTTGCTGATGGAAGCGAGGCCGGTGGGAATGGCGAGAAATCCTCTAAGCCAATTTCGATTTCAGCCAGTGCCAATGGGAAAGCAAAGAAGCGAGGTGTTGATTACAAGTGCGAAAGCTGCGCGAAGGTTTGTCTTCTTCTCGTATTCGCTCCTCCATGGCTAATTGAACTACTTAGATCTATCGTCATCCCAACTGTCTCAACAAGCACCGTTGGGAGCATACCCGTCAATGGCGAGAAGCGTCTAAATTTGTGCTGAGCAAACACCAACAGGTACAACTACTCGAGGTACGTTGACCGTTCTCATGCTACTTGCCATCGAGCTTGACGGCTATTGGCACAGGCCGCTACCATTCTCTCGTTTATGGGCACCACCTCCACGTCTCTTCCGGATGACCGCTCCGAATGGCCATCCTTCCTGTCGGGCGGGTCTTTACCCAAGACAGAGGCGGATGGTTCTAGTACTGCTAACGCAGTAACCGCACCGTCTGAGTATTCCTCCACCCCTGTATCTTCTGGTCTGGGGCACTCGCATTATGCTCCGCAGCAGAGAACGACAACATACGCACTACAGCCGCATCTCGTATCGAGCTCGGTGCCAAACGTACCTGTGGGGCCCCGGATGCATGATTACGCCCTGCCCGCGGCCGGCACCCCCGTCAAGGTTACGCAGGTGCGGCCAGGCCTCTTGGGCGTCCCGACAAACTCGTCGGTGGGCGCCGCGAATGGTTCCGCCATGGTGCACGGGAGCCCGACCGCCATGCCTACCGGCGAAGGCGGTTGGTCCCTCCCGAGCTCGGCGCTGCGCTCTGACTCATACGCGTCCCGAGGCCGGTCGGGCAGCCGCTCGCGATCCCGCAGCGGCAGCGGGAGCCGCAGCGACGAGAGCCTCGACATCGCAGTCGACATCGAGGGGATGGACGAGGAGCCGGACGTCCGCGTGGCCTCCGTCAACAGCGCCGTGCGCGGCGCATATGCTGGCTATCCCGCGTACGGTTCTGTGGGCCTGAGCAATAGCCCCGGATACGGCTATGCTGCCCACGTTGCGGGGTATGGGTACGGCCATGGCTACCCTGGCCGGCGCAGTGTGGGCATGAAGCGCGAGGAGGACGAGATGAGCGTCGGCTTCAGCGTGCGCGAGGAAGATGAAGAGGACGAAGAAGAGGACGACGTGGCGCAGGCCATGGGCACGCACGAGAGCAAGTGGGACGGGATGGAGATGGAGCTTGATATGGACATGGACTGAGCATCGGGCTGATTGGCTCGCCGCTCGGGACGAGGCGACCGCGCGCCGAAGAAGAAGACGAGAAGATGTACGATCGCCTGCTGACGCCTGGGGGCGGGCAGGCCTGGACACGAAGATAACCAACGACGCCCATTCATACCTGACAGCTTCCGCTGTCTGTACATACCTTCGAAGGACCGTTACTTCGACGGCGATGCGAGGCGATAAGAAACCACCCTTTCGCCTCGTGTCTATATAAGATATCAATATATCACCGGGGACTCTGCTCCTTTTCTCTTTTCTTTTTTATGTGTAGGATACGTCGGGTTCGGACATTTTCCTGTCTGATTTCTCGTGCGCTTTTCTTGGTTTATATCCTCGATCTTTCTTCGCCCTTCGTTCTTCTATCTTTTTTTTGTTGCTTACTGTCGTCCGGATCCCGCTGGCTCCATTACACCGACCGCATCGCTCTCCAGCTATTCACAAACAGCATCACGCCATCATCACCTGCATCATCGGCATATTTATCTCTGCACCTCCAATTCGACACAACCGAAATTTATCTGTCTCCGGTCGCCGTCTTCCCAGTCGTCTGTTTCTTTTTCATCGTTCATCTACCTTTCACGACCCCATATCTGTCTGGCTCTAGCCTCCAGCTATATGTTCTTTCACTGTCCAATATTTCCCCGTTCGGATGAACGGCCTTCTTGATTTCTGCCACATCGCATCTACGTTTTATATTCACCTTTTAAACATTTCCCCCTGTTCTTTTTATTGTGTAACGTGTCTTTTGTACGAAATGTCAACTGTACCACCATCATGTTATCTGTTGTTCGCCTGAAACGCGCCAATCTTGGTCTATAGGTCTTTACGCTCTCTAGCAAGGGATAATTCAGGAACTACCTCGTCGGGGCAAATTCCATAGGCTTAAGCTAGAGGAAAGCATCGGTGGTTTAGAATAAAATACGAATAATTAAGGTAATTTATGTATCTACTAAACGTTGCTTGAGTTTCAAAAACCAGTATTATCTCCGCTCTGAGTCCGAGTTTTGCGCCCTCTGCCTTTCCTTTGGCCTCTCCTGCAACATGGTTAGATCAAAAGACAGTGACTGTCTTTCCGGGCTCATAACTCGAGAATACTCCAGGAACAGCCTACAGAGACGAGCACATGCAATAGTCAGAAACAACGCCATCATTACTCGTGTCCAGCGAACCTGAAATTATAAGCCACCATGTCCTCCCTTCTCCAAAATGTCTTGCTCCATTCTCGCCCATCTTCTGCGATTTGCTTGGCCATCTGGTCATGGGCGCCTTTCTCTGAGGGACCACCACGGAAGAAGACAAGGGCGTCCCACAGGTCAGAAAGATCGACTTGTATGGGGACGTAATGCACCCATGGTGCGACACGATCGGTGTACCTGCACCCAGTGGATGATCAGACCTTGTATGGAACAAATGTGGAACAGAAATACCATTCAGGATAGACCGTGGACTTGAATACGAGCGCGTTGGACGTGATCAGGCGTTTGAATCTGCTTGACCATCCGTTCCCGTCGACCTATTCAGCATGCAGATCAGGACTAAAGCGACGAAGGTGCGCCAAGTTTTCTACTCACGTCGATGTAATACTTATACCGCCCTGCAGTCACCACATCGTGGCGCTTTCGATACTCGAAGATGTCTGCTAGCCGTCTGCACATGTCCGGCGCGCAGTTGATCTGGTCGCCCGCAAATGCAACGTCCACCATCGCCGGTGCCCACTGCGCTTTGCGCGCGCGCATGGGGCGCCCCACCCGCACATCCTCGTCCGCTGGCATCAGCACACTCAGCTCCTCGTCGACGAGGCCTAGCCCCCGTGCGCCGTCGCCGCCCCAGCCCACGAGCCGCGCGCGCTGCGCGAGGTCCCAGCGCGTGTCGTCCGCGTGCCAGATGCCCGTGTTGCTCCCGCGCCACTGCAGCCGCGCATCGCTGCGCGCGTCCCACGGCGGGTCGTCCGAGCGCGGCAGGATGTCCTCGACCCAGTTGATGGGCATCGCGGGCGTGATGTCGTGGTGCAGCATCGTCGGCCCGTACGAGAACTGCGGAACCATGAAGCGGTGCGGGATTGGGCCGCGCTGGTGGGAGATGAACTGCCCGTGGAGCAGGAGGTGGGACGGGTGCAGACAGGGGTCCATGGAGACGCGGTGGTCGTAGATGAAGGATTTAACGCGCGTAGATGCGGGCGCGGTGTTTGGAACACCGCCCCAGTTTATGACTTGGTTTCGTGCAGGCGACCGGGGCGAGCAACCGGAGATCCAGCCGTCGAGCTTCACTTCTGGAGGATTCTTGATGTCGATGACTGCCCAGTGGCGCCCCAGTCAGTCTAATTTTCTTCCTCGTGTAATGGTACTTACATGTTCCGGATCGTGCAGCTTGCAATGCTTTCTCTTTTAGCTCGTGATCGGTGGGGAGGTTAGGATTATCGTGCGGTGAAAAGACGGCGCGGAACGGAGGCAGCATGTCCGCGACTTCTTCCATCATTTCTGTCATCTCATAGGCCCCCTTTGCCAGGCCGTCTCGACTGGTGTCATCGTTGGGGATGGAATAATTCTTCAAGGTAAACACATCGTCGTAAGAGTCTTTTCCGATGGTGAACGAATCAGTATGATCTTCCCAGTCGCGCTGTAGGGTCTGTAAGTCCTTCGGATCCATTCCCCAGTATGGCTCAAGGTCGCGATATATTTGATCGTACTCGTCGGGCAGCTGGACATTCTTGTCTTTGACATATGACCACCTTGTCATACTCTTAGCACTTCCGCACTTGACTTAGAGTCGATATATGCGTACCAGTCGTCAAATCCTTTGGGGGGTAGCCTCTTGTACCGCCGTCTGTACTCTTCCACCGCTTCCTCAAGCGTTTTACTGGCCATTCTAGTCTTCTGCTCCCAATCCTTCTGCGCTCTTCGCACGAGCTCGTATATAGGATGCGGCCCTGCTGGGTTGACCTCTACCAAACCATCGTCTCTGTAGTGGTGCGTCCCCATCTCGTCATCTACGGCACTCAGCGCTAGCACGCCTTGTTGGCCTCGCGCTTTCGGTTGAGCTAGTTCTTCGACATTATCTCTGATCTTCTCCGACGCATTGGCTTTTACGCGTGAATGTATGCGCGAAAATGTGGAGGGTGCCTTCGCTGTAGGATTTACTTTCCCCAGGTCCGTTTCCGAGCTCCTGAACGGAGCTCCCAGAAGAACAGTACAGATGATGGCGCAGAGGATAATGATTGGTCGTCTCGTCGATCTTCGGGGGGCGATACTTTGGAGAAGCATTTAAGGAATTGACGCAAGCCGCGACGATATGTAGGCTAGTCGGTCGGCGCACACTGGTGGTAGAGGGAAGTGGGAGCAAAGGAGCGTTAGCCTGCGTTAGCGATAGGGTGCGGAGCGTTAGAAACGAACAGCTCCGCAAGAAAACTTTTATGAATGAATGCGGCGGATGTAATGTAGGAGAAGTTCATGCATGGCGATTCTTGAATGGAGACGCGCACTGACATGCAAGTGACGGCCGCTTGTCGCCTTAATTAGGGACTTTTTTCCACTTTTGGTAAATTGGGTGATTCTGCTTCCGCCTCCCATTCCACGTGCACAACCGGAACCCAATGTCTGTCTATTACAAGTCTAGGGCGAATACGACTAGATCCCAAGGCAGTTGCAATTTATGATCGTATCACTTGATGGACTGGACATGTACAGAATTTCCCATCATCAACTATGTCATTCGTTTCGTGGAAAACGAAGCTTGGAGCAGTCAGAACCCAGCTATCCACGTGTCCTAACTTGCGGACGATTTACAGTAAGCGATTGCCTGTCATTTCCAGGTCTCCCCAGCTTGACTGCGGATCCCAATAGCTTGACAAATTCTCCTGCCAAAAATACGGTTCCATTCAATCAGTTGGTTGTGCTGACTGAGATGACTTGTAAGACGGAATTATACTTAGTTGCTACACATTCCCGTTCCTTTTCTCAGGTCATATTTCAAGATGGTACCACAATCACGACCGACGATATCTGTAGAGGTGTTAACCTTCTGGCAAGACTTGAAAGATATACAATATCATTGTGCCCGGGTTGGCATTCATAATTTACACTGGACCTCGTAGAGGTTTGAAGTCTACCCTGTCGTTGTACTTTCTCAACGGCCTCCTCAAGGAGTCTGGACTGTATTTCTTTATTTTTATTTGCCCCGCAAAAGTAATTTAAGGACAGCAATAGCCTCGGACCCGGATATGGACCAGTTATATAGCCGGGATGTTATACCGCTTCGGACGTTTTATCTGACAGTGCCACTAACACCAATTAATAGCACGGACAATTTCAAGGCATTATTTCGCTCGACGTTTGATGGATATCCATAAGACACGTGTAGTGGACTGTTGCGCGCCTCTTCTGCCGCCCCCCACATCCTCAGACAGCCACCACACGAGCAAGACACCAATGGGATGGCTCTGTCTCCAGATGTCGCAATAGCGGCCTCGATCTGGGTTGAGGTATAGTTCTCGGTGGTTCTCTCTTTCGTTGTATACAAATGACGTCTTTATCCCGGATAGGCAGTGCTATATGGTTTGAACGTCCCATGTTCTTCTAGTGGATTTAAACCCTTACAATCCTTGGCAGGCGTCTATGTATGCCTTTTCTTCGAAGCCTTCTACATCATGGTTAAGAAGCAAAATCGGGGGGTGACCTCGGCAAAGGTAATTCCTCTCACCATTACGGCTTGTGCTCAGTGAACGCGGTGAAATTTCAGGTCTTTCTGGTCGGTACCTTAGCAATGTTTCTGGTAGCCACTGCAAATATGGGTATGCGAAGCCACTGGTTTCGCAGTGTGTAAGAAGCACTAATCTATCAAAAATCAGTCGTGAATCTGTACCGCTTCCTTCGCGCATTTGTCTTTCAAGTCGATCCTTTAGGTCCTTTTTCGTATTTCTTTGACTTTACAAGATGGGATAACCTTGCGCACAACGCCATGTTGTGCGTTATGACCTGGCTTGGAGACGCTCTCGTCGTACGCAAATCTCACTGCTCTTCCATCCGCTGGGCTCAAACTATATCGACGGATACATTCTAGATATACAGGTGTTATGTCATCTGGGACCGCCAGCTCTGGGTTACTGTTCTCCCAGTGATTCTCTTACTTCTTAGTATAGGTACCTGCTCAAACCTTCTTCCATGTCATTACTTGCTCATAAGCCTGAACTACACCAAAGCCACAAACGCCGCATTATTTTTCTGGTTCACCCATCCAAACGTCGAGTCGCCCACTGGAATCGCCCACTGGATGGGAACCATTTACCCATTTGCATTCGCACAAAATATCATAACGACAGGGATGATCGCATTCAAGATATGGAGGCAGCATCGCCGTTCGGTCGATTCGGGAGTCGTCAGCCACTCCCCCCTCGACCTGCTCACCGTCATGCGCATCATTATCGAGAGCGCGATGATATACACGCTGCAGCTGCTCATCCTCATTATATTATTTCCGCTGCACTCACTCGCACAGCTCATCGTCCAGAACGCAGTCATTCCGAGCATCGGTGAGCCAGCGCTTATTTATATATGTACCGTGTTGGATCTGACTTTAGCATGTGTACATAGGTATAATATTTGTCTTGATCGCCGTACGAGTACACTTCACCCGCGCGAGGGCGATATTTGGACCGACCGCGCTACCGTCATTTCCCCCATGGCTGCCTACCATCACCAGCGACCGCAACTCAACATACACGCCACAGAGTTCTGAAGCTGCGGACGCAGTCATTACCAATGAGCCTGCCATGGTTGCCCCACCGGGCGCCGCGGAGAATAGAATCGTGCTGACAAGGACAACCCGGTATTCGAGTTCTAGGCCAAGAGGGAAGTCCGCGAGCGCGCCGTGATTCAGAATCAGATGTCCATATTTACTTGGATAATTATTGGAGCTCTGCCATAATGTAGCTATTGCATATCGGGGTGCTTTTCATACGTATATATGTAAAGTGCACATATCATACTTGTAAGTACTATCATACCAGGTCTTTACTTCGCGCACCGTGATCGGCTACTTAAGTGGTAGATGCTTGCTGCGCAGCGGCTCGGAGGCATTACTTACTGATGCATCGGCGGGTGCCGGTCTGCAACCATGTCGGGAGATCGCGAGATTTGGTAGAGATCCATAGGCTAAATGGAGATGAAGCAGTCCCTGCAGTGCCTCGGTGGACGCTATTTCTCTGCAGGTCGGCGCAGGTCGGCGTCGCACGACCGACGACTTCCTCAATCGGGAAAGTAGATAATTACACGCGATTTCACTTTCCAGACAAAATTCTAGGATAGAGCAGAAGGTGCGGGCGCCAGTTACGTTTCAACCTGGAGCAAGCACACTCGCATATGGCGCAGTATCGATAACCGCTGGCGTCGGGTGACTGGATTAGCAACGGTCAGAATGTTAGGCTGTGTGGTTAGAATCATCTCTTTCACGCGAGACGCTCAAAGAGCGCTCGTGTATGAGGATATTAATAATCTCCTACAGTCCTCTCGCTCAATCCGTGCGTGCGTGTGCTTTTTACCTGAGGTCTTCGCTGAACGGCCAGGACACCCGGGCGGATATACGGTTTATAAGACGATAACTAATACTACATCAAGCAAAAAAATCTGACAGCTACAGATGTATGGAGAGAACCCACACCAGCAGAGCGCGTGAACCCCATACCCCATGCTGAAATGTGGCGGGACACCTCGGTGTCTATTCTTCAATTTGTCGGTGCCGCCGCCACCGAGTCCCTACCGCCCAATGCCCGCTTTGGAGGCGCGCTCTGGGAATCGGCGCCTATATCAACGCGCGCCTCCGCGATTCAAATCTGCGTCTCAACAAACTGGCCATTTCTTACCGTTCACTAGTTACAAAATCGTCTTTAGATTACAAATTTGTTGCCAGTGGGTCTGTAAGCCATTGCGTTACCGCCGACGCGATTGGAGCGTACATTGGCGCAGCACCGCGTCAAATTTTCAAATTTACATTGCAGTCGCCCAGAGTCGAGACCAGACGTCTCAATCAGCCTGCACCATCTTCGCACTGTCAGTCAGTTGCAAGCCTATTCAAACGGGGGTCGTAATGCATATGATACCCATGCTTTACTCATCGCTCACTATCTGAGTTTCGATGGCCATAAATACTCGCCCCCGCGCCTTCGTGATTACTATATAGCCGCCCCGTACTGTCGTCCAGAGACCTAGACTCGCGTAGAAGCGCCGGTGCAGGTCTGGTACGCGCCGGCCGACGGCTGGAGAAGTAAGGCGCTTTCTTAGTCTAACTAGCCTCAGTTTTTCTATTTTAATCCAGGACGATGATCATTAAAAGGAGCTCCCTGAGCCTTTGTGGGTCTTTGTGTAGACCGGAATGATCCTGAGGGATGAGTCGCCCTGAGCCTGGGGATGTAAATCTCCATAACACGAGGCAATTCCACCTTAAATATGCTTACGATCGGAATCCCGCAGATTTTTATAAACCAGATGGGGGCCGTCTGAATTTATTACCAGGGAATGTATTAAGCACGGGTCACGGTGCTTGCCTGTTCCAGCTCTGTTAATACAGTCGATAGTACCCTGCAATACCTCCCAGGCATTCTGTCACTTGTTGCTATGTTAAGAGCGCACGTGAATCCAGTTTTGCCACCATGAATTATCTCATTGCAAGCCTCAGTACTTGGCTGGATTACAATCACTTTGCCAGAGCATCTACCACCCATTCTTTTCCTAAGCAAAAATGGGTTAGCCGATTGAGTGCGCCTTTTACAGAAATTAGACAAGAATACCGCCCTAAACCTCTTGCATCGTATTTGGGGATCATGCAAAGCGGCGTGGAAACTGTGGGTTAGACAGCTGCGAGGCGCGAGAAATGAACTAATTTTACTTTGGTCGGCTCCAGGGGCTGGGTGCTGCATGATGGTTTGGTGATGGTGCTAGATCCTCCCCTAGACGACAGTAGAGAGTGTCGACCACGATTCAGTGGAGATATGTTTTTGCAGCTTGAGCTTGCGGGTTTTGAGGTGTTTAATTGTGTGCCAGGCGATCACAGGAACGAAGTTGCCGGCATAAAGTCGGGAGCTCGGCGGTTGATGATGGTGGCTCCTGATTTGATCGGCATTTGCCGTGTACTTAATCAAAGTCCATCCGGAATTCTGCAGGTCCCTCAGCATACGTTATTTCGAACTCACGTTCTACTTTTACACACACATGTAAATGCTGTCAAGTGGTGGCCCTTTCCTGCTTCCCTCCCCTATAACCCCCGGCTCTGTTATACTTATACCTTCGCAAGAGTTGGAAGAACGCTTATTTCCACGAAACTTCCCTTCACTAACCACGTTGGCTCAACCACAGGGGGTCCCCAGCGCTGAGGCAGGATGTCGGCGGAGCTTGAGTTTAGCGGAATAAACATCGACATCACCTATACTCTGTCCATATTCGTGGAGGTACGAATTTCACACCATTAGTTCTCGTTTTGGAATGTTCATCTCTCTGACCAGACTCTGATCCATGGTGAGTTGAGACCCAACGCATGGGCTGTTCCGATCGTCTCAATCGCGCAATAGGCATATATACCTCCTTGTTTCTCTCTGCTCTACCTGTGATGTTCAAGTCGCGGTCGCAGAGGGTGTCGCGGAGGATGTCAACGAATTGGGTGAGGGCCGTTTCTGCTTTCTGATCGACGTTTCTGTTTACCTTGCCTAGGTATTCCCCATTGCCACTGTGTTGATGTACACTGTTTCTTCCCTACACGTTGGTGAGCACGCACATTTTACGTAAATTTTCAACCCTAGATTAAACCCCACACCACCTTGCAGTCCTCTCGCTCTACCGCTTCCTTCGGGCGTATATCGTTGAACCGGGTATTGGATGGTTATATTTCTGGCAATTCACCAGGTGGGACAGCTTTGCCAACAGCATTGTGGTCTGCATCATGACCTGGCTGGGCGACGCTCTTGTGGTACGTTTTCAATTAATATTGTCTGACAGGGTTTCATTTAGAGTTCTTTGACAGATATACCGCTGCTACTGCGTCTGGAATAATAATCTCCCTCTGGTCATCGTTCCCCTGCTGCTATTAGGGGGCTCAATCGGTACGTCTATCCAATGCTCTTTTCTCGGCAGTTCCTTCATTATATGTCAACCTAGGCGTTAATATATATACCCTCATATGGTTCTCCCATCCTCTCGACTTCGGCAAAAAATCGGAAATAATGTCTTTGAACGCCATTTACCCTCTTTCTCTAGCCCAAAATGTGATCACTACCGGCCTGATTACGCTCAAGCTATGGTCTCAACACCGTCAATCGTCCGCATCTGGGGTCATCGATAGGAGCTCCCGCCTAAGCCTAATTAAAATCATTCGTATAATCATCGAAAGCGCCATGGTCTACACAATCCAACTATGTATCCTCATCGTTCTGTACTTCCTCAATGACACTTTCCAGTATATCGTGCAGGCCGCGATCGTGCCAAGCATCGGTCAGTAACTACCTACGAAATGCATTCTTACCCCTGATTATTTACATTCAATACAGGCATCGTCTTCGTGCTCATCGCACTGCGGGTACATCGCGCCAAGCAGCAGGATGCAGACATTGGCAGCAGCCTTGGTGTCATCCCTACAGCTTGGCTGACAGACCGTGACAGCACAATGGAGACTTCCCAGCAGGACAGCGCATCCATGGACGACCAGTCCTTCCCCAAACCAGTGGCAAAAAGCGAGAGCATGGAAATACAACAAGCCCGCGTAACTTTCGAGCACTAGTGCAGTTTGCTCGAACACTTAATGATCATGACCCTGCGAGCCTGTCGATCATGTTACGGCGGTGCTGGCCGAAGGAACCACAGAAAGCAGAGGCAGACACGCGCCTGTCGCACTTAGTCATTCTTACGTGTGGCCTTTTTGCTGGCGGTTTCACGTTGCGCGCCGACCCCGTTCTTGGTTCAACAGACAAGGCGGGTCATGGGACTCGGAAGCAGGTACAGCGTCGCACGGCTCGCAGCCATTTCTAATACAATTCGCCGAAGCGTGTCATTCCTTGTGCCATATCCGAACTGCTATGTACGTCGAGAAGAATTAGTAGGAGGGCTTGGGAAAATTTCTACCCCGCAGTTTGATATACTTGTACTACCTACATTCTTTTAAGGGGAACTTTAATAGCACTTTGCCCGCGAGCTGCCTATTTTTAACGGCTTCGGTGACTTCATAGGTAACGTAGGATGTACCGGTTATGCCGACATCTGCTCTTATTATTCCAAGCCGCACTCTTCTTTCTTTGCTTGGTGGCTGTATTTCAGCGGCGGGGAAAGGCAATTGGCCTACTGCGCATTTTCCCGCACTTTCTGCTCTCAGTAGCTGTCTGCGATGGGACAGTCTAAATGAGACAGTTGCATGGATGATAATATCTAGCGCGAGGGTATTCGTGTACTAGTTACTCCGACCACACATTCGGGAGATATAACATGTTGATTAGGCGGCCTTCTGACCTATGCACGGTCCCACCGAACCACACACCGGCTCCGGGCAAAGAACCGCTCATGTTCTTCTTGGCATCTTGACGTCGTCAATTTTGCGGCGGGCACAACTTGCCTTCGGGGCGCGTTCATGTGACGGCCCCGGAGCTTAAATTGTGCCACTCCATGTTGTGGACTGCCAGTCTGTGTGGTTCGGTGTGGTCATGCGGATTTGCCTTGCCATAAGTAGGTGTCGGTGACGAGGAAGAAGATACAATCCGCCGTCTCCGCCGACGGTTGAGGGTGCTGTCTGCGTCTGTTGCTTGTTGCCTCTTAATTGACGAAGTTCGCTAGCTATACACTGCCGAACGAGTCCGAGCTACTGATAAAACCCAGAGCAGTCCCCGGTGGGAAAGGTGGGGAAAGGTGGACAAGGAATGAACACACGGCTATGTTCGTCCTCTATATTTTAACAGAGTTTGGCAACGTTAAGCAGAACTGGGAAGGATTATTCTTGTTTTTGGCGGTCAGTTTAGGAAGTGGCTGTTCTTTTTTGAGGTCGGGTGCAAATGCCTATTACAAGTCTCTAGGAGCCAATAGTTCTCGTGAGTACACAGAAGACATCATGATAGAAAGAAACATACGAGAGAAACATAGGGAAGACTACGCTTCATTTAATGATGTACATGAACAATGTTGGCCAGAATATGAAGGTTTAATACTTAACTTGCCATTAGCGTGAGTCGAATTGACGATGAAGTTCCAAAGAAAGGGTCGGGCTTCCTGGTGTTCATTGACGAGGTCTGAGCTGGAAGCCGACCCGGATACGAGCAATTCTCAACGTACCGTTTCTGTCGATGAAGCGGCCAGCAGTAGACAAGAATGGCCGTCGCTCTGAGTGATCAAGTGACTTTGAATCTGTGCCTTCTGGGCTTTCTTACACAGGCACTTGTAGCAGTATCGCAGATAGTTGCTCAGTGCGTGAGTGTACCCAGCCAAAGGCGGATACAAGCAGAAATTCCTGGCCCTTGGAGCACGTCAATGGGGAGCCGGGAGTCGGAATATACTTACTTATCAACCCCTTAACTTCAACTATAGCAAGCTTGCCGCGTATTTATTTGGCATCTGGCCCAGATTTCCGCAGCGCCACAGGTGCGCCTGTGTAAACACCTCACCGAAATGCACAGGGACCGCAAACAAGACCAGTTTTTCAAGTAGAGCTCGAGACCAAGATTTCAGATGCGTCCAATAATGGTACTTCAAGGCGCAGTGTACATGAAGGGTTAGATCAATCGTGGCAAGCGTATATCGACCTCCAAGCAGTTCTTCCCAAGTCAGGCGGATAGGAAACTAGAACGTATTCTGGTGCGAGTCTAGCCACGCCGGATGTCGTCCGGCCATTGAACTTCGCTTCGCATCATACTTGTAACTTAGCTCGCACCAAGCGCCACATTGTGTGCGTATGGTGCCGTATAGTGTCGGCCCTTCTCGATGGGGAGACGAGCGTCGCTTCTTGTAGTAACAACCATCAGGCGGTGATCTACATGGCTTGCAATGTGCCTGTGCCGCTGTGCGCCACTGCATGTACTAGTAAAGCAGGCGATTGTGTTTCAGAGTCGGTGAGGTGAGTGAGGCCTTTCGGAGTTTCTCAGTCAAGCAGAAGAAGCATCCAAGGATTTTGAGCGAAAGCCAAGGTCGTAATTCTACCGACAAGGTTGCATGAGATTGAGCGCCTGCAGAGCCATCCAAGAAAGGTGCAGTCTAGCCTGGAGACAGGCCGCTAAAACAGAAACGGCGAATGTCAGTAAAAGTAGAGGCACACTCAGGCATAGTGGTCATATTCCTCAGTTCGAACGATCCCAGAGAGTTGACGGTGGTCAGGTACCTCGAGTTACCCTAAAATCGACGATTACTCCATGTTGCGCAAACTTGCAAGTGCTACACTGTAATAAGATCGCGATGTTTGCGACAGTCGGGGCAGGCTTACCTCCCTGTAATATCCGCGTCCTGTCGGAGGTGGTTGGAGGGGCGTGATAGAGAGCTTGGTAGGTAGAGGTAAGTACATCGGGTGCAGAAAGGTGTGAATCATCGCGAGAGTCGGGTCGAAAGGGTTGAATGAATGTACTGACGCGGCGGCCGTACGGCGAATTATAAAGGAACCGAGCTTGTCCGGCACCGGAGCCGTAGCCCCGAACTAGCCGGCATGCGACCGGAGGCCACCCCGGCCGATGTACAACACGTGACACAGAATCTCAACGCCGCGCGACCGCACTGAGGTGAGCACTGACCGGTCACCGGTGAGCACTGAGCAGTGTCCAACACCACGTACATCATGGCGCTCGTTTCTGGAACACCGGATGGAACCCTTCGGCCGGGCGTAAGGCAGCCGTCATCCATATCGCAAGGAAATACGGACCCTAATGAAGAGGTGTTGAAAGCGCTCGACACATACAAGAAGAAAGACAACTCCAAAGGTGGGCCTCATACACGTAACACGCGGATTCTGGTCTTGTTGACGCATTCATTGCGTTTTACAGTGGTTGTGCGGTTTAAGGGCGTTGGAAATGCTCCGATAATGAAACAGAACATGTACAAAATCACGGCGACGAATCGATTTCAAGCTGTCATTCAGTTTTTGAGGAAGGAGCTGGGGTGGCAAAGTGGGGAACCATTGGTATGTGATCGTCGATAGTCTGGCGTGTATCATTGAGCTCATACCTACAGTTTCTGTATATTAATTCTACCTTTTCTCCTGCCCCGGACGACACGGTGCAAAATCTATACAAAGTGCGTCCTGACATATAGCATACAGTTCTTACCAGTTGACCAGTAGCAGTCCTTCGCCACGGAGGGCTTCTTAATTGTTAACTATAGGTATCTTATGGTTCTTTTTGTCTATCAATTGGATTTTTGACATCATCTTCAGCACGACGCCAGCTTGGGGCTAGCAATTTGATCGACACTCTTGGACTTGTACATTATTACCTTCTAATTCTGCGCTCTCTTCGAAATGCAGCACAGATCGCAGTCACTATCAATATACCCCATTTCATCGTTTCGAACCAGACAGGCGCAGGCTGAACATACCACGTATACGGGATCCATGCTTGCAACATACACACGAACGGTTCTTATGAGGGTTGAACGTTGCCGGTTCGTAGTGCGAAAACTGATGAAATTGCATGTTTAGCAGTTCGAATGCGTGCTCTAGGAGGTACTGTGCTCAGGGAACACGCTAATCTACGAGGCAGCTTTCATCGAAGGGGCGAGGGTCATCAATTCCAAGTCAAGGCCAGAATCAGAGAGCCGAACGCGGTCGTCACCTTTCAACTTGGTCTCGCGGACCCGGAAACAACTCCAGGCTATTTCAATCGCTACCAATCCCTGATTTTCCCGATTGAAGCACGCGGCATAAGAGCACGCAGCTTGGGCATCGCTGGAACGGTCACACTGGTACATTACTGGGAAAGCGCCTCGTGCCCTAGCTGAAAATCTAAGCTGGAATCATCACGAACTTATGTGAGGACAATGAATTTGGGCAAGGCGATGCCGTACAATTGGATGTCTCATTGCGCAGTTGTCATTTAAGCGTCCGATAGCTTTCTCTGACTTCATTATAGGGCTTTCACCGGCGATTGGAAATTGGGGTGCGATTGGTATTCGCATAATATCAACTTATTGTCTATACAATGCTGATCTTATCGCCCTGACAGAAAATACCCACCGATCGACATCGCACATTTCTTTTAGGCGGGGCGGCTTCCTAATTGTCGATTTTGGTAATGTACAGCGGTTCTGGTCAATTCGACAGATCCTCAGATTATCAACTGTATAGCCCGAAGCCAGTCTGGTGCACGTCTTTCATGACTTCCTATCTTTGTCGCTAACAGAGCGTATTCTCTGCAAAAATAGCGTCCTTTCAGCTTTGATCACTGATTTGGGGGTGGAGTCCAGGGGTCAAGATAATGCTACCACGTATCAGCTGTCCCGATCGAAACAGAGTACTTAGTATGTCCGCTACGGATCGAAGGCGAGTGCCTTTGTTATTTCATGTACTTTCAGTGCAATTCTGACATTCGCCATTCATCGTTGGTCTGTTTTGCGTCATATGATGAAAGAGAAGTGATCTATGTCGGACTTTATGATGTCTATGAAAGGTCTATTCGACATATCCAATATGTTCCCTTCAGTATTTCGAGCCGGGTGACCACAGAAGTTCCAGGCAATATCTTATTTTATCTGCCTACGTCTTTGCAGCTCCAGTTCCTGTCCCGAGAAGCAACGCAGAACGCTCGATCATGGACTACTATGTGAACGAGACCCACGAATCAAGATATCTTTAAAGCCGGCGAGGTTCGATAATACGGCCATCTTGATCAGTGACAGAATAGCCATATGAAGCCCTCCCAGGCTCGAACCGACTCTGCGTCTGCATTGTTCTAGGCCACACGTTGCGCACGACCGGTACCCGTCAAAGGCAAGGTCCCCATTCTTTTTTATCGAGGCGAAAGTAAATTTACCGGCGACGATATGGACGTTAGCAAGACACTGCGCAGCTAATGAAATCATTACCACAAATGAAACGATCGGGCCGGAGGAGAAACAAGGGGCGCCGGAACGCTGACAGAATGCAGCGATTAAACTTACGCGCGGGTGCAATCTCCGCCAGATTAGATCGCATTGGGACAGGACCCCGGAAAGTACACCAAAATGCCTGATCCCAGATCGCTCAAATTTGGCAATTTTTAGCCAAGGCCGTTTTGCCAAAATTTAGCCAGATTTTGCCTCAGGCCTCCGGCAGATCCAGTTTTTAGCCAAATCCTGGATCAGGCCTTGCCTGGTGTTGAAATCGCTGATTTTTAGCCAAATTCCGCCTCAGGCATTGCCTAGAGCCAACCTAGAGCCGCCTGGCGCGCATTCTCGTCAAAAACACAGTTTGGAACTGAGAACGTTGTAATACTATTAAGATACTGTATTAGGATAGGCTATATAAACATAACTACGCAGTTCAATTGCAGTTCAATTGAGATACTTAATCAGGCTTTGTAAGTAAAGGTCTGTCATATTGGCTATAGAGCACAACATTATTCAGGGTGTATAGTTGACTTGGTAYGTTGCCTTAGCTTTACGTCTGCGGTTTCTTCCGAACTTGGAGTTCGAACCTCGGTGGAGCTCATTTTTAGCCAAACATTGGATCAGGCATTTGCTCCAAATCMAATTTTTAGCCAAGTTTTTGACTCAGGCCTTACCTCTCAAAAAGTCGAATTTTTAGCCACCCAGACCTGAGGCATTTCACTAAAAAATCTCCAGATCTTAGCCAGATCTGGATCAGGGATTTTGGTGTACTTTCCGGGGTCCTATTGGGACCCAGTGCGCGGGTCGCAGTAGGCATTCCCGCGTGTGGCATATCTCGTCGAGCTTCTGGGGCGCAGTCGCGGCGCGTGTATCGTGCGTGATGTTCAGCGCGTGGACGGGGCGCAGTGATTTATGTCGGGCGCGCGGGGCGCTCGCGTCTTCTAGAAGAGGTGTGCGCATGGGCATCGCGCTGCACTGCGCGCGCCTGCTCTGATCTACGATGGCAGCTCCGGGTGCTCCGAAGTTGTACTGCGGCGGAAGCAGTTCATTATTGTCATCTGTCATCTCGGGGAGCGCACACGAAGACGGGAGAATCGTCCCACATACGCGCTCAAGCTCTGTCCCGAAGCTGCCCATTACGCTGGCTATTTCGGTGGACGGCCTCGTGATGATATCAGCGTACGTATAATGGGCCTCGTTTCGCTATCTGTACCCATTACTTACAGCGCCATTAACACGGACAGATAATAGATGTACGTGCACGCAAGAACGTCGCTCCGGCGTGGCTGCCGCTTCACATGCCAGCCATAGCCCAGACGTGAATGGGAATGCCAAAGCATACGAACGGCCGCACGCAGGCGCGCACATATAGGATCTGCCGGCACATCTGCTGTAAGGCCTGTAAGTCCGCTTCTACAGGCGCGCTTCGAGGCGCTTCGCAGGGCGGTGCAGTGGATAACGCTGATAACGGCTGCCACCGCATGAAACGCGCATTAACTACGCCGCGCGCAGGGTGGGCGCGGCGGGCGCGCGTCTGCCCACACAGAGAACCGGTGCGCGGGCGCGGGCCCCGCCGCGCTCGTAGGCTGTTGGAACCGCGGCCTTGGGCGGCTTATACCCTGCGCGCTAGGCGCTGGTTCGATTATGGCAGTTATATTGTGCAATAATAAATTATCTACGCACCTTGCTAAAATCTGGACATTTCACGCACATAGGACCATTTTTGTCTGGATATCACACCACTTTCTGACTTTTCAGAAGTTTGAGAACACGTTGATGGAGAGTTTAAATGTCGCGCACACACTTCTAGCCCATCAGCTTCCTCTGCGCAAGTGCGGCGTTCTGGTCAAAAAATCGTGCGCACGCAAGGCGCGCGTCGAGAAAATACTGCACGCGCAAGCCGATCTGGATGGGCTTGTTTGGCAGAACCTTTAGGCGGGCCATCATTCGGCTAATTTCGGCAGGACTGCCGCTCCTCCAGTCCTTCACCCATTCCTCGTCCCACGGACCACCTTCGCACCCAATCTAACATTCTCATACCTCTTTCTGTACTTCTGCTCTACACTTACGAATCTGCATCAACCTGGACTCCCGGGTGGATAGAATGAGACGAAAGGATAATCCCAGTTCCTGATTCCGTGCTTAGCAGCATCCCTCATGTGCCTCCCTCCCAGAATCAGACTCCATGCATTAGGAAGGAGCTTTGAGTATCAGCGTCCGCTCAGGTATATTTTTGGGCGGCGTGAGTGCCGTCAACAATATCGACGACCGGCGCTGGCTGGAGGCTGGAGCAATGGTGTAGCTCACGCCGCATGCCGAACGTCGATCTCAGATGCCGTTCAGATAGCTGTGACAAATAAAGCCAAAACAATGAATTTTATTTTGCGTCAGTCCATATTGTCATGAAAACACCAGTGATTTTTGTGCGCAAGTGCATTCAAGATCTTGGGGTGTGTGCATATTTGCAGAGCAATGCGCGTAGAACCTGAGCAGACGCGCGTGTAACTTATTTTCCGCGTGCACGCAACTTGTGCACCAACTTTCATGCGTGCGCATACTCGAATATGTGTGCGTATCAAGTGCGTATACAGAAATAAACGTGCGTGAAAAGTGCAATACTTTCTGCACAGTATAACTGCCATATTCGATCCGGGGGAGTGGGCGCGCTCGAGATGGCATCATAGCGTGGACGCGAGATCCCATCTACACAGTGTGCGTCCCACGCACGGTGATTGGGCTACGTACGGGAGCGTCTGCAGGGGGAGCCGCTGGGAACCGCTCTCTCGGCCGCTCGCGAGCAGATGCCGGGGCCTTTGCTTGTTGCAGCTGCGCAGCATGGCACGGGACCGAGCGCGCGTGGAGCGTGGTGCGCGAGAGCACTCAACAAGCAATGGGTGGGCAGCGATTTGCTGAATTCGGTGCGTCGTATCATTTAATGCATTGTAGTAACTGCTTCGGAACGCGAGGTGGGCGCATGACGTACCCTGAAAGGAATATGCTTCTAATAAGCTTTGCGCTCCCATGCGCGATCGACGTCTTCTCGCGCGCGCGGCGGCGTGGGCGTGGGCGTGCATCTTGTGCTGTCGTCCCCGCAACAGCGACGCGCGACGCGAATAGTCTGCACGCGCGTCCATTGGCGCAGGCGCTGGGGTGATGTCATTGTGAATGCAGCGCCAGATTTCTTGCCTGCTTATGAGAAGGCGGGGCGCACTGGGTAGTGCTCTGTGAAATTGGGCGGACAACTGGGCACGCGCCCATGCGTGTGGGGAGTGCAAGTGGAGAGCCGTTGTATCCCCAGACATGACGCAGTTAGACCGTGCGCTGCGACTTAATGCGCTGCGAATACACCTGCCCGCCTGCCTATCTGCACGTCCGGAAGGCAGGACGTGGGCACGCGCCGTCGCGGCTGTCGTGTCAGCCTGGGGTGGTGTGTGGGGGTGCAGCGGCGACGGCGACTACTGCTGCTATCTACCTGGCCAGTCGCCGGAGTCGCGCTGGGTGCGAAGTACATAGTGCAATATACCGTAATAATATTAATTAACCCCCGGGTCATCCACCCGCCTTCCGGTTCCGCTTTTCGCCTGCCTGCCTCGCCGGCGCGCCGCCGGACGCGGGTGGACAAGCATATGTATATGTATTTACTTAATTAGATTAAGTACGGCATTGAGACTGACACGCGCAGGGGCGCCGTGCACAGCCGCGCGTGGGATGCTGCCTCAGGCGATACCGTCGTCCGACGCCGGTGACGCGGTTCCCAGTGGCACGCTACCCGATGCCTGATAAGTAGGCTGCCTCGCGCGCGGGCTAACTCTATTGTACAGGCACAGAGATAACATTCGAATAGAGTTTAATGTACACCGCGAGTAAGTATGTGTACATAGAGAGACATCGCGTGCGTCACCGCGCGTCATCCGTCGGCCAGCCGCGGCGCCACCGGCCTGCCATCCGCTGCATGCGCCGCGCGCATCGCCGCCGCCGCGTCCGCCGGGTGCGCGTCCGCCGCGGGGTAGCGCGCGTTAGCGACATGGACCCGCGGTGCGCCGTGCGCCGCCTCTCGCGCTTAGCGCGTATCCGTAGTATGATTGGCCCCCGCCCCAGGCACACGGGCGCGGGCCCGTGAGAGCGCGCCGCGTGCGCCTACTGTTGCTGGGAGGAACCTGGAGGAACGCGCCCGGGGCGCACGCGGCGCGGCCCGAAGGGGCAGCGTGCGCCCACCTGCGCGTGCGCGGCCCGGGTGAAACGCGGTGCATGGCTGATTGATCGGTCGGTAATTAATTGAGTTTTGAAGCCTGTGCGCACGGGCTGAGTGGCATGAGTAAGTACTGTTGATCAGTGTGTTTTGTTGATTTTGATTGCTCACCGCGTGCTGGACTCGGGCGTGGTGTCACGAGTCGATGTTGTTCGACAGAGTAAGTGTTACATTTATTTATATCTAGTGGACATCTGCAGCAGCTGATGAAGCAGCAGCAGCAGTATGTAGCGCTGCGTATCAGCGCGCCTGTGCGACTGCACGCGCCGTTGCCAGGGCGTCAAGCGCCCATCGGCGCTAATTTCGCGTCGACGGGGCCGCAACCGCAGCCGCCACCGTTGCACGCGCGCATGGCGCGATGTCAGGTAATACATCGTGTATATATGCACCCGCTGCAATATCTTGCCTTCTTTTATATCTAATTTGCACCCGCGCATCGGCGCAAAAAACGTGGTTATGGCGCCTGCCCTGTGATCTAGCACGGATGCGGTCGCGTATGTATAGTCGCGTATCCAGCCATGCTAATTCAATAAATACACGACACGCTTCCGGCTTCTGCGCCACCTCCCTCCTCGAATTTCGGGGTAGCCATCTTCAAATGTTGAAGCAGTCCTTTCGCAGTGGTGACAGAGTTTTTGATGTACTGGAACGCTTGCACAAGGTTTGTTCGGTCTACTATGCAGTTCTTCCTTCTTTCCTTTTGCACAGTTCTCTCTGAGCACTGTGATATATGAAAGCACACATATACAGAAAAGGAAAAGTTAACCCGATCGTGGATTGCTAGCCTCACCGCGTGTTGGTCCCGGGCATCACAACCACCATAGTATGTCCACCCCATGTATGAAACCTCAGCAACAAGCGTAAATGCCCGATGGAAGAGCCACGGTAGCAAGCGCAGATGGAAGCTGAGTGCCTCATATACAAGGCCCTTCATGGTCTTCACTCCCTTCCATCGTGCTATAGACTTCCATCAGTCTGGCATTAAATGCCCTCATTCATGAGGATCTCTCCATGGAATACCGCGCGATCCATTTGGTACATTCACAGCCACACCAGTCACGACCTGGGGCGTATATAGCTACATAGCTCAGTAGATGCTTTTCCTCATACACCACTGCTCATGACCCTTTAGTATTATTTAATAATTTGTCTAAAATTCCAGTAACGTCACTGACCTGCATGGAATAGCGTGAACCATCAATGAGCGTCATGGAATAGCATGCGCCGCATCAACAATAGCAAGCGCCATGGAATATAATACGCCGCATCAACTACGTCTGATGGCGAACACCATGGAATATTTTACACCCCATCAACTACATTTGATAGCGAGCGCCATGGAATACTGTGCGCCCCATCAAATGTAGGTATGTTTCTATATTTTTCCTCCTCCGTGGCGCTCGCTTCCAGTAATGCTGTGCACCGCACCGAATGTGTGTTTGTCTGTACATATTTCTTCCTCTACGGCGCTCGTGTCCGTCACACTGCTTCCATGAAGTCCATTTGACATCATACCACTTCATGGTCATAGAACATATATCAATGAATGAGCTATTCCATTGCATTGCTTGTAATACATCACTATAAGTATGATATGTTGTAAAAAAAAAAAAAAAAAGCGACATAATTGTACATTACTTTGTGCATTGCCTCCTATTCCCCTCAGTGCCCAGCGACTGGTCGTATTTTATTTTACCTGAACACCCGTTAACCTGATTCGGTGTGTTGTCGTGCACGTAATACTGTAGTTTTGCATATAATCCACCGCTGTATACCATCGACAGTCCGTTGAGCGCAGATCAGCCCCCGCACACTGGTCCACGCAAGACTGAATAACAAATTGATAGCTTTTTCAACAAATTGGGCAGTCGAGTCCTTGACGATCCTGATAAGCTGGCATCTGACATTTACTTTACGATGTTCTGTTTGTATGTTCTACACTGCCATTTATTGATCTCGACCTTTTTTCTGTCAAACGTGCACTATGAAAATGCATAGAAATAGGTGAGAGGTATTACTACAATATATCTTTGATAGCATTTGCATTTAGCATGGCCGGTGGTCAGTCTGTCGTCTTTGGTAAGGTGAATTTATTTGCGACCCATGAAAGTCAGTACCAAGCACGTTACAAATTGTCTTTGAGATGGCGTCGTTTGATGACTCGTCTCACTTTTATTTCCTTGCCTATAGATATATCCCGCAAGCTATGTAGGATAGAAGAAAATATTCTGACCGCTTTATATGCATAAATTTTGAAAAAGGTCTGCATACAGTACGATTTCTATTTCATTTTTTCTGTTTTTGAATTTGTATCTATAGATATCAATATATGTCATATATGCAAGCTTGTCATGGCGGCACGTTTATCTATTGATGCCTCGTGGATGAGGTATACTCATGGAAGGTGGGTTTCATGTATGAAGTACTACGCATCATGGAATGTAGAGTACGCTTCATGGAATGTGTGCTTCATGTATGAGGTGCGCATCATGTAATGCACGCTACATGGAATCTGCGCTTCATGTATGAGGTACGTATCATGGAATATACGCTATATGAGTGCGGTATACCACCTGTAATGCGAGAGATCCACTCTGCAGGACCGCACCACATATTTCTGGGAGACGGGTGCGCTTTGTATTTAATCATTATGAGAATGAGGCGCACTGACATTAGATACTATTGAAATAGGTACACTAACATTGGAAGTGGCTCGATGGAAGGCGCACGGCTACATGTACGACCGGTGGTAGCCGTAAATTTTGATGGGGCGCGCTCGATGGACGAGCGATTTGATGGGGCATGCGTACATTGGAATAGGCTCGATGGAAGCGCATGGCTGCATGGACGAATAGTGGTAGCCGCGAATTTTGATGGGGCGCGCTAACGTTGGAATGGGCTCGATGGAAGTACACGGCTGCATGGAAAGACTACGAGGGCGGTAGGGCTTAGTTAATGATGGGTGCTGGTGGGAACTAATTTGATGAGGCACACTAGCGATGGAATAGCCGCAAGGAAGCGTACGGCACCATGTAAGCAGGGACGCTGCGCTTGCTACCGTGGCTCTTCCATCGGGCATTTGCGCTTGTTGCTGGGGCTTCATCCATGGGGTGGACAACATGGCCTGTCACAACCGGGACGCACAAGAAGACTCGAGAAGATCAACAGCACATTACTGATCATGCAGCTATTTTTGTATCAACAGATGCGGCTGCGCAACAGAGTTCAATAAACATGGACTGTAACAGATGCTACAGAAACACAGACGCATCATCAGCATCAACATCAACATTGAGCTGCGCTGCCACCGCCATGTATCAGCATTATGCAGTATCAGTACCAGCATCATCAACAGCGCCCGTGCTGCCCGTACATCTGGCGTCTGGCGTCCTGTGTGTACGCGTATAGTCTAGTCGCCCTTATGTTTGTATTAGTACACATCACGCCGCAAGCAGCGCCGCTGATACGCTCTCCGTGCGCGTCGCGTCAGCGCCAACGCGCGTCATCATGACGCGATGGCGCGGTGATATCACGGCGCGTCTCCAATCTGGAAAAAAACGGTGATGTGCCCAGCGACGATCGGCGCGGAGGCATATCTGCGCTATGGCAATTTACACCCGCGAAAAACGTGGTCAGGCACAGGCGCCGCGCGCTGCGCGCCTATTGCCCCCTTCGCCGCGCTCTGCCTTCTTAACCCTCCTCCGCCACCACGTGCTGTATCTCTCAGCGCTCCTCCAGTGCCGCGCGCGCCACGCTCTGGAGCACATGTCCTGTCGCCCCCGCGCGTGCTGCTTGCGCCCAGGGCTTAGGATCGGGCTCAACAGGCTCAAGCTTGAACCCGGCCGGCGCCGGTTGCACGCTGCGCCGTCGTCTCTCGGAGCTGCGGGAGCCCGCCGCGTCGCCATCGCGCCGGTGTGCGTCGCGTTGTAGCGGGCGTGCCATTGGACGGGGCGCGGACGGAAGTGCGTCTGTGCGGGAGAGGGCAGCGGGAAACCCACCGCCGCGTTCCTGGGCGCCTGCGCACGCCGCTTCTATCCATCTATCCATACCGGGCAGGCGCAGTGCGCTAGGCTCTGCGCGGGGGTGTAATCAGCGCCTGTATTGATACGTACATCGCCGCCCCGCGGCGCGCGCGGGCGCCTGAGTATCTGCTGCCATGTAGCCTTCTAGGGTGTGTCTATTATTCAACTGGGGTGTGTACCCGAGAGGCCGGGACCATGCGTCTCCGCGCCACACCCCCGGCGCGGGAGCGCACGCTGCTGCGCGGTATATATGGCGCACTGCGGTCTGTCGTGCACTAGCGCATGACGGGCGGGCGGTCGGCGGGCGCCTACGCACACCGCTTCCATCTATCATCCATCCACTCTATCTATCTATCTATACCAACCGGAGAAGCTCGCGGCTCTGAGGCGCACACCCGCGCACACCGCGTGGGCGCTTATACTGAGAATAAGAAAGCACACCGCCTGCGCCTGTATGAGTATATATGTACCCTTCTTCTCCTGGTGCACAGCGCCCAGCGCCAGCACACCTTCGTTCTCCAACCCCACCGAGTCGTCGCACTCAGGCGCGCAGGCGGTCAAGCACGTATGCACACTACCCACTTGCTTTTAGAGCGCCTCGCCGTTCATCTATCCATACCGGGAGCGTTCTCGGCTCCATGACACGCTGCCACGAGCCCAGCTGACGGCGGGCGGTCGATCGTCGGTGTGCACATACCGCGCGGGCGCCTATATATATGCACATTCCGTCCGTCCAGCCGTCTGTCTAAAATAAGAACGCTCCAGGCACTGTCCCCAGCTTTACTCTGGCTCTGGGTTCTGGTGTGGCTCTGCTGTCACGGCGCTATTTCTGGTTGTACTAGCAGACGAGCAGCGGGCAGTCGGTCGTCAGTGCGCAGATGCATGGCTATCCGACAATTATATCTTTCTGTGTATTATTTGCATGCCATGCACATCCCGCGTGTCCCACCCCGCGCGCGGATGGGCGCTTGCACATGACCGCTTCTACTTACAGTTACACCGCCTCTGCATTCCCAGCCTTCTGTTGGTATCTATGTACATACACCTCGGCGCCCCACCGCACACGCGGGAAGGGCGTCGCTTGATCGTCGTTTGATCGACCCCAGTCCACCCCGCTCCACGCCATGACGCGATGAACGGACGGATATTCCCGGACATGGACGGACGCACGGACAGGAGACTGTGCGTACGGAAGATGGATATGGACAATGAACAGCATTGGACATCGACACGCACGATGCCGTCGGATATTGAAGGCGACGCCGAGTGCGCACACCTGTCTCGGGTGGGCCGACGGTGTATTGGGTGGCTAGCTTGAGTGGTTATATGGAGGAGGGCAGACGCGAGGGTGGGGTGGAGATGATGGGCGATGGACGGCGAACGCCGAATGACGAGCCACGAAAAACGCACAACGCACAACGCGCAAAGGTGATCTTCCGAGCTCCAATGTGCGGCGGGCACCTAAAGCACACCACCTCAGTGTGAGTTATTTATTCATTTATTGTCTACATGATATTCAGTGTAAGTGAGCACCGAGCACATATGCCTAGCAGACTCTGCGCGGCGGCCGGCCTATCTTTGTACTGTCTACTTATATCCTCTGTGCACCTGCTGCTCACCGGCCAATGTGTCACTGCGCCGCCGCCCGGGAAGCGGGCGCCTACTTATGTACATTGTATGCACCCCGCGTCCACCCGTCGTTCACCTGTCCGTCTGCATTTAGCACGCTGCTCACTGGCCGTGGCCCTGCGCGGCGTGCGTGCGTGCGTGCATTAATTAACTGCGCGGTCCACCGCGCACGCGGGATTCAGCCCCACTCCACTCCCACGACGGACGTGAACTGGCGAGTGACGGTGAACATGGACGCGGGCGATGGAAGGCTCCGATAATTGACAAGGACCTCCCTTTGCGCCCCTGCCTCGGGAGCCGGGCGGGCCGGCGGGGCGGGTGTAAATGCGTCGCAACAGGCTACTTATGTCGTCCTATGCAAGTCCTATGATTCCAATCGTCATTGTGTAAGTGCACAAAATGTCGCCCAAACCCATCGGAATCCACAACCTCCGGAAGGCTGTCCGCGCCATTCTACCTATCAGACAGATATTTTACTGCTTTTGGCCGGCTCGACAATCAAATCACTACGGGTGAGGCGCCGAGGATAAATATAGGCGCTCTATTTTAGTCTCCCTGCAGCCACCTGACGGCTGCTTCAACACTCGGGAGCCGTGCATATCCGTGTCGCGAGTCTGTCCACTCATTATTCATGTGGAATTCACAAGAAATCTGTAACAGTTTGTCAAATTTGTCAAAAAACCTATGCGGAAGTCGGGATTCTGGATTCTCCGATTTTCTTTTCTAGACAAACCAAGGGTCTCATGTCAATTCCAGCGTGTATGGAACTAGGGCATTGTATCGATTAGCCGAGGATATGGGGCTGGATAAAAACCAACTACATTTACGCCCTCCCCTACAACCAGCCTCCCATCTGCCTCCCATCGCATCAATGTCGTTCCAGAACACTTCCCGCAACATCGCCATTTCCAGCAGCTTTCTGAATGCTGAATGCCGTGACTGGGACAAGAACTTCAAACAATCATCTATTGACTTGAATAAGTATATCGGAAACTCTGACGGTACATTCACCCTCACGGAGGCAGGCTTCGCTCAGACTGCGTCGAGCCTCAGCCTCCGCGGCGCCGTGTTATTTGCAAGCCTGAAGACCCGGTCAGGCAGCTTGAACAATGTCTCGTTCGACCTCAACCTCTGCATCGCCAATATGAACGGGAAGCTCGAGTTTCAGAAGCCGTATGTGTAGCTCCCACTTGCGCGACGTAACCCACACTAATATGTACATCAGGACCGAGTCTTTGTTGAACACCGGTGCTTGCTACTCCCTGTCGGGGTCGCTGCTGAAGGGTCTTTGCATGGGCTACGACGGCCGCCACTATTTCTCCCAGATCGACCTGGACAATTTCTACGCGAACAATAATGGATCTTTCAAATCGGGCGACAATCACTTCTACAACAGCTCGCGCAATGTGTCCCTCCACGCGTCCAGCAGCGCGCTTACACTGAAAGCAGAGCTGAAGGCCAACCACTGGCCCACTGGCGACGCGTGGGACGCGGCAGAGACTGACCTGGTGACATGCATCGTCATACGCGGCGGGAAGTTTATCTTCGAGAAACAGTACGGCATCGAGCTTATTTTGTTGGAATATCGTCGCTTATTGCTCTGTTTTGCACAGCGATGGCCCGTTTGATAGGGAGGGCGCCTTCACCAAATTCTTCGAGCGCGTTCCATTCGTGGGTTTTGTTGTCGCCGGCATACACGCACTCGCGGGTAACGAAGTAAGCGCGATCGCGTCCATACTACATTATACTAAATGCCCGCTCGCTCTGCCCCCAGGAGCACGCGACGCGTGCCCTCGCACTATGCGCCAACTCGAGCATCGTCTGCGGCGGCATCGTCATCGGCGCGCTCCTCGGCGGCCCCCTCGGCGGCGCCATCGGCGCCGGCCTCGCCACGCCGCTCGGCATCCTCGTCGAGACGCAGATCGCGGGCAAGATCAAGGACCCGCAGCTGCAGGCGCAGTTCGAGGAGGCGACGCTCGGGCGCTACATGTACGAGACGCTGCGCAACGTGCTCGCGGCGGGCGCGGCGGGGTACTTTGCCGAGTTCCTCGGCGCGCAGGTCGTCGGCGAGGAGGCGCTCAAGCAGGTCGCGGCGAAGTTCGCGGGGAAGGCGGTGGAGACGGTGTCGGAGTTCGCGGCGTATGCGTTTTTGAAACGGTTTGTGTGGCTTTTGCTCGTCGACATAGCGTTCTAACCTACCTGTTATGCAGACTTGCAGATGCTCTGAAGCATTCGAAGATTCCTGAGGAATGGATTGCAGCGGAGGAGAAGGTGAAGCGCTTGTGAGCCGATGTCGCGTGCGATGCGCACAGACTCGTCCTCGGGATGTGTTATGGTAGGACACGCCGTCCATATCATGCAGTGTGGCATACTAATCCACGTGGAGTCTATAGGCGCTCGTACTTATGAACGTTCACGCACACGAATCATGGCGCGTTCGCCCGCCCTCCCCCCTCGCTTCCCAAGAGAATCCGCACAATGAATAAATAAATACACGTCTGCATGTACTACTACAATCCTCATACAGTGCGCTTGCCTGCGCACCGCCCCTACCCCTTCCCACCGGGTGCTGTTACCAGTAAGCAGGTGCTAATATAAGGCAGGGTGAGGCAGGGTGCTGCATCAATAATAGGCAGATAGGCGCGCAGCATCGCATGCAAATCACACCCGGGCGCCTATACACCTCCCCCCCGCTTCCAGCGGTTGATTCATCTATTCACGGCGGGCGCCTTCAGCTCTTCCACGCGCCGGGCGGGCGATCGTCGGTGTGTGCACACCCCGCGGGCGCCTGTATATAAATGCACACTCCGTCCTGTCCGTCTAAAATAAGCACGCTCCAAGCTATACCGGGTTGCCTTTAGCCTCCGTACCACGCTTCCACGAGCGCAGCTGACGGCGGGCGGTCGATTGATCGACCGTCGGTGTGCGCATGCACACCCCGCGGGCGCCTGTATATGCGCCCTCCGCCCGTCCGTCCGGCTGTCCGTCTGAGATAAGACGCTCCAGGCCGTGTCCCCAGCTCTGGGTGTGGCTCTGGCTCTGGTCTGGGTGTGGGCTTGGGTGGCTCTGCTGGGAGAGCAGCGCAGTCAGCGTCGGTGGGCGCCTACTTAAGGTTACCCCCCGCGCCCAACCAACGCATCGACATCAGCTGTCCGTCTATAATAAGCACGCTCCAAGTTATACCGGGCTGCCTTTGGCCTCCGTGCCACCCGCGCAGCTGACAGCGGGCGGTCGATCGATCGTCGGTGTGCGTACACCCCGCGGGCGCCTGTATATATATGCGCACCCCGCCCGTCCAGCTGTACCCAGCTGTGTCCAAGATAAGACGCGCAGGCCGTGTACTAGCTCTGGGTGTGGCTCTGGGTCTGGGGGTCTGGGTACCTCTGCTGAGCGAGCAGCGCAGTCGGCGTCGGTGGGCGCCTACTTA
This sequence comes from Hypholoma sublateritium FD-334 SS-4, assembly GCA_000827495.1. Taxonomy (NCBI): domain Eukaryota; kingdom Fungi; phylum Basidiomycota; class Agaricomycetes; order Agaricales; family Strophariaceae; genus Hypholoma; species Hypholoma sublateritium. The sequence goes on from KN817549.1 coordinate 199,081, forward strand.
AGGTTCCCCCCCGCGCCCAACCAACGCATCGACGTCACGATACCATACCCCCGGGCGGACGGGCGCTCCGACGTGCGCGCGCGTGCGATATCGGGTAGTTGGTTCTGTTATTTTCTTTCCAGGATGTTCTATCTAGGTACAGGGCGCGCGCGCTGCGTGGGTGCATGTTTTCCTGATCTATCGAGCGAGCGAGCGCCCCACCGCGCACGCGGGAACGCACCCGCCCCGCCCCGCCCCACGCCACGCCATCACACCACGCACGCACGTACGCGCACGAGCCGGCGCTCCGGACGCCAACACGGGCACAAACGCTAGAAGGACGGACACGTCCAGTGTCCAACGACACGCACGATGGAAGGGAAGGACGCACGGTGGAAGCCCTGACCGCCGTCGAGCTTGCACGCGGCGCCGGGTGCGTGCGCCCCTGTCTCGCCGGGAGGACGGGCCGGCTGTGTGGAGGCGACGGGTGACGCGGTGGTGAGCGACGCACTGGCACCACAGTGCCAGATGGCCGACTCGACAATTCGACGGCGCAACGCACAACGGCGCACAACGGCGCACAACCGACGGCGAACGACGCACGACGGCACCCGCACGACGCACAACGCACCACACAGCCGCCGCGCCAACCCTCCAACCCACCCTCCAACCAACCTTCCAACCCTCCTGCTCCTGCTCCTCCTCCGAGTCATCCCCCGAGTCATCCTCCGAGTCTCCCTCCGACGGGCGCCGGCCGCCGCGGTGCTGGGTACCAAGCGGGCGGACACGCCTCCGTGTCGATATGCTTCCCCGCACGGACATCATCAGTGACTCGGAAAAAGATAGAGAAAAATAGACAAAGATAAACAAAAGATAAACGCCAGACCACGATCAAAACACAATAGACAAAGATCAAAACCACCTGAGATACCCACGCCGCGCCGCAGAGCCGCATGCGGGGAGGTGCGCCGCGCTGCTAGCTACTAAGTAGTGGCGGTACGTAAGCTCCACGAGAACGCACGCAGTGCTTAGTGAGTAGGTGCGTGCTAATATAGGGACGCGCTAAGTGATATAAGGAAGTGCTAACACCAGTAAGCGCATCCTGATATAAGTGCGTCCCCCAGCGGGCGGCACGGCGCGCTAATTATACTTGCGGGTGCTGCATCCATCCATCCATCCGTCCGTCCGTCCGTCCAGCCAAAGATAGATGGATGGATGGATTGGGCAGGCTCGCAGTGTCGCATGCTGCGCGGGGTGCACGGCGGTATCGACAACGCAATTTCCAAGCAAGGCGTGAATCAGCGGTGTCGCCGACGAGGGCGGCGGCAGCGGGTAGAGTCAGTAAGTACTCGAGTTAGCTTTACCGCTCGAGTCAGCGCTGTCCTCCGAGTCACTTCACAATTCAAACATTCACACAGGAGTAGGGAGCAGCAGGGGCAGGGCCCGGAATGTATGCATGCACGCATGCACCATTCGTTCGTTCATTCAATTACCAGCGTATCCTACAACCGACCAACAAGAAACCAGCGAAAAACAGCGTATGTACGTAAATAAGATAATAGGCCTAGCGCAGTAACCGACCAACCAACCAAAAAAAGGACCAAGAAGCGGGCGAGCAGCAGTAGAGTAGAAGCATTGTGGAACGGCGAACAGGGAGGAAAAGTGCGGAGGAAAGCGAGATGGGTGGGTATGTATACAGTGTACAGCAGCAGCAGCGGGTGCGTCTAGGCGGAATAACGATTAGGGGTCTATATGCGACGATAGCGGGATAGCGGCGATGGTGTGGTGGGGTGAAGGCGCATAGCGCTAGCGGTGTGGGTGGTGGTGGGGGGTGCCAGGCGGGGGGCGGGGGCGGGGCACGGACATGTCCGCGGACAGGCGGGGCGCGGGGCGGCGGCGGCGGCGGTGCGGCGTTTTTGGGCGGCGCATGCGGGCGCGGCGCTGGGTCTCATGAGGCGAAGCGGCTCTTCTACACCCCCCCATCATCAAATAAGTAACGAGCCCAAACAAATTTGAGAAAAGAAGCAAACGCACAGTGCGGATCGTAAGCTGCGCCGGGTCCTCGCCCGACGTCGGCGGCGGCAGCGCCGGCGGCGCGCGGAACGCGGGGAGGGTGGCGGTGGAGCTCGCGGAGCGCGAGAGCGCGAGCGCCTTGTTCAGCTTCGCGGCGGACTCGGCGGCGCGCGGGGCGGGGGCGTACATCCCCGGGTGCAGCGCGACGCTGTGGATGGACGTCGCCTGCGGGAGCGTGTGCAGCGACGAGGACACGGACGGGAACGCGAGGAGGTGCGCGGGCGTCGGCTGCGTCGTCATCCTGGGTTCGTCCTGGCTGGTTGCTGATAGCTGGTAGTTGGGTGGTACGGCGGCGCGGGGGTGCTGCACTGCCCACCCACCCGAGGGCGGATTTATATGCGCGCAGAAGCCTGCGTGGGGCCGATGCATCTCATCTCGCACCCCCATTCGGCGTGGGTGCGCCATCTGCCCGGGGCGCCGCCCAGATCCCTCCCCCGATCACCATCAAGGTGTGTGTGCATGCACGGAGGCTGGCTGCCTCGCGACGCGCGCTCCCACGCAGGCGATCCGCCGGGCATCGCCGGCCGCGTTCTGGGGTGCGCGGCGCTTTTTGCGCGCGCTGTGTGTAAGTACATAAGGACGCAGAGCTGAGAGCGTGGCGCGCTCCCATCCGCGGTGCAGAGCTTAGCTTCCCACCGCCCCGACGCGGTCTGTGTCTGCGTCCCCGGCCGGGGCCGGCGCGCTCTGCGCTGCGCAGGGTGGTGCGAAATCAATTGATATATTATCCATTATTTATATCCCTCCCACCGTCGCGTCCCACGCCGTAGTAAAGCGTAGTAAGCAGAGTAGCGTTTTACGCTTTAGCCTACGCCCGCCCGCCCGGCGCCGTACGTACGCATATAAAACGCGAATAGCACCCCGCGTCGCGTGCTACTGCCCCCGCCGCACATTCAGTTCGTTGCCTGGCTATGTATACCCACTTACTTACCACTTAGAGTGCGTTTGAATTGACCGCGATCGCGTCCCACGCCGCCGCCCCCGCTGCCCCTGCCTGCCCATGCCGACAGCGTCTCGATTCACGAAGAGGGGAAGAAGGAAGGAAGGAAGGAAGGAAGTGCGGGGCGATCGAGCTCGCGCGTGCGCGTGCGCGTGGATTTGTATTGCGCGTGCGCCTGGTCCTATTCCTATTCCTCTTCTATTACCCGCTTGTGCCGTCCCCGCTGGGTAGATCCGCACCCGCCCTTCGTCTTCGTATTTATTTTAGCGCGCCGATCCCATCCATACCCTCCCATCGCGTACCCCCTTCCGCCGACGATCAACGCAGCGCACTACCCCGCTGTGCGATTGCCCTGCCCCCCCCACTGCCCCGCTTCATCTCATCAGTGCCGTGCGTGCGGCGCTGGGGTGGGGTACACGCCGTTGGTTGTGCCTTTCACACCTGTGTGTGTGGGCGATCGTGATCATGATCGACGGGACCCGCCGGGAGGTTGTTTGAGGGTGGTGGGTAAGTTGGTGGGGTGGGTGGGTGTGTGGTGGGGTGTGCGATCGCTGTGTGTGAGCGCCGTGCGCTGTGTGCGATCGCGCTGCGCAGAGCTGGCGCACCGCACGCCCTCCTCCGCGCCCTGTGCTGTGCGCTGCGCTCCGCTGTGCCGTCTTCGCCTGCCATCGACCCGCGCTGCGCCGCGCCGCTCTACTGCAGAGTAGCCGCGCAGAGCTCTCGGCGTTGTAGAATGCAGACGCACAGCGCACCGCACCGCTCGCCTGACACGCCTCCTCCGCGCCCTGCGCCCTCCTCCGCGCCCTGCGTTGCGTTGCGTTGCGCTGCGCTCCGCTGTGCCGTCTGCGTCGTGCCATCGCTCTGCGCCGCGCTGCTAGTACTAGCCGCGCAGAGCCGTGTGCGTGGGGCGAGGACGCACAGCGTTGCGATGCGTTGCGATGCGCACCGCACCGCGCTTCTGATACGTCTCCTCCTCCGCGCCCTGCGTCGCGCCCTGCGCGCGCTGCGCTGTGCCGTCTGCATCGATTCGCTCGGCGGCGCGCCGTGCTACTAGTACCAGCCGCGCAGAGCTTTCTGCGGCGTGCAGTAGACGCACCGCGCTGCGCATCGCACCGCTCGCATGACGCGCCCACCTCCACGCCGAGCGCACGCCCGACCGCCCGCGCGCGTGCGCGCGAGTCGCCGCCGTCGCGCAGCGCAGTCGCTTCGGGCGTGCGCCGCCCTCGGTCGCTCGCCTCCACGGCCCGCGCCGCCGCGCCCCTCAGGGCCGCGTCCAGCGCCGTCGCGCGGCGTATCGCTCCGCGGACCCTCGTCGTACAACGCGCCGAATAGGCGTAAGCAGACCGCGCCTCGCGCCCCGCGTTGGGTAAGTTGGTAGGTAGGTACGCAGGCGCAGCTACCTCCCCACCATACCGACGTACGCACGGCAAGGCGTCCTCCCAACCAGGGCCGCGCACGCCGTGCAGGGCCGCCGAGGCCGCATCAGCACTAACATCACAGCTAGTACCGTGTCCCGCCGGATGCGCGGCGCGTCCTCCGACTCCGCGCCCTCCTATTTCTATTCGGTTCTAAAGGCGCGTGCAGGGTCGCGCGCCGTGCGCCGTTCCCTCCTCCCCTACTTACCTAAGTAGCACCAGCGCGTGGCGGGTCGCATGTAACGTAACGCCGTATCCATGCGCCGCCGCGGCGGCACGGCATGCGCTCTACTTATTAAGCAACTTATGGCAACTTATGGCATGCATGGATGTACGGGGGTAAGCAAGACGCGAGCGGGCCAATGGCGCGAGCCAGTGGCGGCGTGGGACGAGCGGGATGCGACGGGGGATGGGATAGGCTGATAGGCTGATAGGATAGGCTGGATCTGGGCTGGATAGGCTGGGAAGGCAGGGGGGAAGGGGTGATGCGAGGGGTGGGATGGTGGGATGGGCGGCCGCCGGCGGGTGGGTGGGCCGGAGGCCCGGAGGAGGAGATGCGACTGGCGGTCGACTCATCCGCCCCCGCTGCGGTGCGCGAGGATTGGTGTGTCTGGTGCGGTACGCAGCGCGACGCCACAAGCGCATGCGTGCGTGCACATGCGCGTCGGCCCCGCGCGGGCGCATAGCCCAACGCAGCCGTGCGCTGCGACGCACGCTCTCATGCCACCGGTGCAACCTCGTAGTTTTAATGCCAATTAATCCCATACTGTCTTTAAATCACATATCTACTCCCATTGAACCTCGCATACTGCTCTATCCCATTCCCATCTACCCAATCCCATCCCATCCCATCCCAGCGAGCGGAGCCAATCGCGCAGCGCCTCTGCTACAACTGCATCAGTGCATATATCCTGCCACCCGCGCTAGGTACGCGCGCGGCGCGCGGGTGGGGCGATGACGCACCAGGGCAGGGTACGCGGCCAATGGGTGTTGCGATGTGCGGGCGCGTGCCGGAGCGGGGCCGCCCCCACCTCCGCGTTCAATTCGACGCGCGGCGGGTCCATAGCCGTGTCCGATATCCCATGCAATCCCATGCTACTATTTAATCTGCCTCTTTTCCTGCTATTTAATCCCATGTCGGTATTAACCCCCAAGCTGCTGTTTTGTCCCATACTACTCGTTGTCTAATCCCATGTCAGTGTCACCACTAAACCTCAAATCAATGTTTAACAATCCCATACTGCTGCACTTTTAATCCCTCCTACCCAATCCCATCCCGCGCCGCGCACCAATCCCACGCCGGCGCCTCCATCTTGCATACAGTGCCGTGCGTCCGAGTCTGCCCTGGCGATGCGGTGTGCCGGTGGGTCGATGACGCGCCTGCCCATCACCTGCTCGCTCGTCCGGCTGCAACTAAGTACTGATTGGCAGCGACAGCGCGGGGGCCGTCCACTTCACGCTGTGTACCTCCTATGTGCTTAGCTACTCACTTACTTGGTGCAGTGCCTGCGCACGCCAACGTCAGCGGCAAGCGTCGTCCCACCTCGGCCCGCGGTGGGGATAGCGGGTCAGCTGGGCTGTGATTGGACGCGCGCGATGAGGCGCGGTGCGATGTTTCTTTGCTTGCGTGCTAGCGCGAGCCGCGCTGTGCATCGACCACTAGTGCGCAGGGCGGCGACGAGGCGCCGCTGCGAAGACAGCCGCGCGCCGGGTGCGCCTCGCACGCTGTCGCCGCCAGCACTTGGTCTGCCAAGCAACCATCGCGTGCTCTCCCACCTCGGGCAGCGCACGCACGCAACGCGCGCGCCCCAACAGCCATCGACACTGGCAGCAAGTGAGCAAGACAGGCGCGTACCCCGCGCGCTGTCCGATTGACGTGCACATAGGAGACAGCGTGCATATAGGAGACGGAGAAATAAGTAGTGCTCAGTGGCATACCGCTGGCGCACGCGGCCCGTCAGCCTGCCACGGCCGGCCGGCGAATGGAAGTTCGGAGGCGGGCCCGGAGCGGGCCGGGAAGTCCTCCGTAGGCCGACTCCCGTCGACATCCGTCCGTAAATCTGCGACCCGCCGCTCCGCCGCCGCCGCCGTGCCAGCCTCACGTCCCCCACCGCGCCAGCTTCAGCTCCGGCTTCGCGTCCCCCGCCGCGCCACCGTCCGTTAATATTCGCCATTAATGATTCATCTCCCCTATAATTGCCCCCATTAAACTCAAAATGACGAGCGCCATTACATTAAGCAATCTCCCAGGCCCGAATCGCACTATCGCAGCCCTAACGCGGCGTCCCCGAGGCGGCCGAGCACCCTCGTTCGCCTCGCGCCGCTTCCGCCCTCGGTCGCCCGCGCGCGAGAACGCGCGTGATAGCCAATTTAATTAATCGCGTGGCCTTGGCGTGCCCCGTGCCCCACGCGCGCCATTCATCCTCGTTCATCTCTATGCGCCTAGCTGCTATGTAGTGTACGGTGAAACGGGGTGCGCGCTGCAGCACGCAAGCACGCCGCACATGCACGCAATCTAATCATTAACATCCCAATCATTAAAGCATCCCAATCATTAAACGTCCACGGGCCTGCAGGGGGCGCACCTGCGCATGACGTCCCGCTTACATAGGCGCACAATTAACATTATTAGGCATACGATAGCCTTCGCGCCGCCAGTCGCAGCGCGCTGCGCCGCGCGATCCCATCGGGCGTGCGTGCGTGCGTATATTTAGCGTGCGTGCCCTGGCCCCGCTTCCTTCGAACGAGTATAAGTAAAGCGCGTCTGCAGCTGGCTTAATTAATTTTGGCCCGTAATCTATTAGGGTATGATACGATACGATGTGGTAGGACGTGGTGCGATACGATCGCGATATGTCCTGAATCGTGATATACCTCCGCGCTAACTATGGACAACCCGCTGCCCTGGGATGCACCTACACAGACGGGCGTCATGGGAGCACGCCGGCCGCGGGGAGGTAACAAGCCTGCCGCCGTCGCTCGCGATCGCGATCATATCATATCATGGATGGATGGAATCCTGATCATGATCGCGCGCGGGGGTACAAGCAGCGGCAGCATCGCTGTCAGCCCAGAAGCAGCTGCACGATAGTATCAATATCACCGCACCCCGCACACCCATCCATACGCAGCTATCACGCCCATAGATAGACGCGCCGCGATACGACGGCGCACGCATGCACCCCGTAAATTTTATACAGCCTGCGCACGTATGCGCGGACGCACATGCGCGTACGTACGTACGAGCATATGCACCGCCGCCTCGTGCCCCCGCGCTCGCACGCTGATACCCATCCTGGGAGCGCGCCGTGCTGGCTGGTGTGCTTATATTAGGAGGGGGCACAGGGCATCCGGCGCGCACCGGTCCTGGCTCCTATCTCTGCTTCGCTCCTTGCGTATCGCGCCTGGGTACATGGCGACGGCGATAGCGTAACGCACTCCCTCCCGCACCCGTCCCCGGCCGCGGAACGGGCGTCCGACGCTCTGTGCAGTGCGCGTACGCAATACGCGCTGGGCCTGGCTGTGTGCATAGTCGCGATGATGATAGCGTGGCCGTACGCGTTCCCGACGGCGGGAAAGGCGACCGATGCCCTGCGCAGCGCGCGTTCCCTCGCGCAAGTACTCAGGCCCAGCGCGTATTGCGGTACAGACGCTATATATACTCGCATCCTCATCCCAGGAACGCGCGTCTACGCGCGTGCCGTGGCGCACCCCATTCCCAAGCCGAACGCCATCCAACCCGTCCGGACGACGTTAGACTGCATACAGCGCGCTCCATTCAGCCCACACCTTGATGCATTCATCCTTCCCATTGGCTTGGTCTACGCTGATAGGTGCAGGCTGCGAGCTGTTAATTTTGTAGCACGAAGGCTGGACGGGACGGGTATTCCAGCGCGTGTTCATCACGCATTCTCCGATTTCTCAGTACTTCTATCCTTATCACGCCCCGAGGCGCGCGCGCGCGCGCACGCGCGATGGCCTAGTAGGCCCAGCGCGTATACGTCCCCGTCCCAGGAACGCGTGTCCCGCGGCGCAACCCACTGACCGCCATCCACCCCGCCGGACGACGCTAAACTGCATACGGCGCGCTCCGTTCAGTGCGCCCTTTCATATGTTCATCCTTCTCGCTCGCTCGGTCTACATGCGCTGATACGAGCAGCGCGCAGGTGTTATTCACTGATCACTAACCTGGACGGGTGCCCCGGCGCGGTGTATTCTCCTATCTCCACTTCTGTCCTTGCTGATCGTTGCCGTTGCGCCCACGAACTGACGTCGCCTGCGGTACGCTTCCTCCTAGCGGATCGGACGGCCGACGACGCGCTTCGTGTTGGGTCGTGCAGCGTATCGCAGAGCGCACATAGGCGCACATACAGGCGCGGCCAATGAGGCGGCCGACGCCTCTAAATTAATTAAAATACAGATATGACTGGGCCCCGCGTCCTGCGGCCGCAACTAATGCAGATCCCCCAGACTTGCTCCCAGGCATTGTGATGTCGCCTGCGGCACGCGCTTTCCTGGCGCGTTGCGCCGTGCATGCACGCGCGGTCGATGCGGCAGGCCGCTGCCTCTGAATTCATTATTTATAAATGCAAGCTGCCATCTAACCCCCCGCGTCGTCTCTAACTACAAACAGCATCCTCCATTCAGCCCTCCCTTTCAGCCATCCACATACTTCCACATACTCCACTGCACTCCATCCATCCATTCATTAACCTATTCATTCATTTGTTCATTCATCTCGCACCCAAGCTCAAGCCCACTCGCATCGGCGGCGTGCCTGTATGTATGTGCCCGCAAACCAAAGTAATTAAATCTAACTCCAGATGTGTGTAAGTAAGTGCGCAAGAATGCACGCCCGCGCGGGGCACCGTCAGCTGACCCGCGCCCATACATCCACCCCGCGCCGCCGCCCATCTGCCCGCTGTTCATCTCGGGCGTAAGTGACAGCTGAATACCGACCTACTCAACGGCCTGCACGCCGTCGTACGCGGGGAGGCGCTCGCACGCCTGCGCCCAGTCCATCGACCCGTTGACCAGCTCGATGAGTACCTCCACCACCTCGTCGATCCCGCCGATCCGCTGTTCCATCGTGTCGCGCTCCCTGCACAGCACAGAAAGAAATCACCGCGCGTCAGCGGCTGCACAATAAAATCGCGTCCGAGGGCTTACCGGAGCGTCATCGTCCGCTTCTGGATGGCTGGGGAAAGCGTCAGCCCATCGCGCGCGAAAGAGGGGGAGGGTGGGGGTGACGTACATGCAAAATCGAGCGTGACGCCGTACGGCGTGCCGAGCTCGTCGTTGCGCGAGTAGCGCTTCCCAATCGACTGGTTCGAGTCATCGACGCGCGAGAAGATACCCGCCTTCCGCAGCTTCGCATCTGCACCGGAGAACAGAATAAAGGCGTTATCCGATACAGATGGTAGATATTAAAAGGAACAGGGTAAGATGGAGATGGAAGATTGATCAGTCAGCGATGGCGGCGAGGCACGGCGAACGGAGTGCTACGCACGGACTTCCTTGACCAGCGGGTCAAATACGCGGGCACTCAGCGGCACGATGAGCACCTTCGTCGGCGCAACAAGGGGCGGCAGGGATAGGACCTAATGCATAAAAAGGCAAAGTTTATTCAGAGGCACCCCAGAGTGCTGTTCATAGATTAAACTCACGCCCCGGTCGATGTCCTGCTCTCTGCTCCAGAAGCTGTGCTCCAGCAGCGTGTAAAGGATACGCCCGAGCCCAAACGAGGGCTCGATGACGTTCGGCGTAAACTCGCGGACTGCAACGGGGGGAAAAAGGGGGAGAAAATTAGATTGGCCATGTAATCGGCCATTCGATGGCCAGATCCACTGACTCACCCCACTGCTTCGTCGTCTTGAACTCAATAGTCAGTATATCAGGGGTGAGCGTGAACGTCTTCCCGTCCGCGGACGTGATCGGAGCGGAGCTGTGGGCGGAACGCGATGAGCCCTAATCGTGACGTATCAGATAAGTCCGCACGCACCCTTGCGCCAGCTGCCCCTTCAGCGCAGTGAGCTGCGCCTGATCGAGCGCCTCAACAGTCTTCGCGATCGTCGCCCCGTCCTGCTTGAACTTCTGCCCGAGCGCCTTCCTGTTCCACTCGACCACCTCGCTCTCAGTCACGATCGGCTCCTTAAGCGCCTCGCGCACGATGAGCGGGTGGCCCGTGCGCGCGGAGTGCACGCTGAGGTCGTACGCCGCGCGGTCCGCGCAGCCGACGCACTCCGTCCAGCCGCTCGAGTTGTGGATCTCCGCGTCCCAGCAGTCCGCTGCATAGTGGGCCATCTCGTTCGCCATGTGCTGCCGGAAGCGCAGGCGTGCGGGGTTGATCCCGATCTTCGTGAGGAACAGGTAGATGCGCGCAACGAAGTAGCCGAGGGTCTCGTTCGCGATGACGCCCTTGTCCACTGCGTCGCCGACGGTCATCTCCGTCGTCGTGCTTTTGCCGGCCTCTTGGATGTGGCGGTCGAGCAGCGTCAGCTTGATGTCGCGCACCTCGTCGAAACGCTCGTGGCGCTTATTCTCTGGGTCGACGAAGTGTTCGATTTCGGCCATCGTGAACTCGCGCACGCGGAGGAGGCCAGCGCGCGGTGAGATCTCGTTACGGAACGAGCGCCCGATCTGCGCCGACGCGAATGGCACGCGCCCGTTGTTGAAGTCGAGCAGGCGCGAGAAGTTGAGGAAGTGGCCCTGCGCGGTCTCGGGGCGGAGGTAGCTGCAGCAGGACAGAATGAGTGCCGCACGCATGAGCGGAGATACGCGACGATTTACCCGGGATGTTGGCCAGTGGGTCCGATGCTGCTCGCGAACATCAGGTTGAAGAGCTGCGGCTCGCTGACCTCATTGCCAGTATCCGGGTTGCGCAGGTTGTGCTTCCGGCAGAGCTCGCCGATGTCGGCGCCGCTGTAGTTGTCGAGCTGGTAGAGAATTAGATTTAGCAGTGTATCTCGTCGCGCTACGGAGCGTACGCACCTTGGCCAGGATTGTCTCGTACTCCGCGACGACCTCGTCCGCTAGCTGCACGGCCTGCGCCTTCGCACCCTTGCCTTTCTTCTTCTTCTTGTCCTCCACCACAGGTGCCGCTGCGAGGCCGCGCGCCTCCTTGTCGCCGGCGAGCCGGGCCTCGAGAACGTTCTTCACGAGATGGTCCGCACGGAGGACGTCGCCGGTCTTGGTATCTTTGACCATCCAGTCGGCGAAGCGCGCGACGTGGCCAGACGTCTCGAAGACGGATGCGGGCGTTATGATGGTGGTGTCGAGCTCGAGCATGTTCTCCTCGACGATGAAGTGCTTCCGCCACTGCTCGATGATGTTCGCCTGCAGCGAGGAGCCCGGCGGGCCATAATCGTACAAACCAGCGACGCCTACATGGAATCAAACTATCCGATCAGCACGATGCTCCCCCATCCGATGTGGCATGGCCGTACCTCCATAGATTTCGAACGCTGGGGCGTAGAAGAACCTGGAGCCGAGCAGAGAGTCGAGGCGGGCCTTATCGAAGGCGTGCGCCGTTTTGTTGAGCACGGTAGACATGCTGGAGACGAACCGACGATTGGTATACAGATAAGATGGAGTTCTGGAGAATAGATTGCGCGCAAGCACACACATGAAAGTTTTCTGGCAGCGTTCGAGTCATGCACATCGTGACACGTCCAGAATTGGTGACCGCGATAATTTCCCTTTTTATTACCCGATAACTCCATCGGACAAAATGTTTTCTCCGAGTCGCGCTGTCTTTCTCTGCGGACACAGCGGCGGGACAGTGGCGGTAGAATAAAATACGAGCCGCCACGCAGCGCAGAGGTGAGATTCATCACAAACAAATGTCGGAAGTCATAACAATTAATTTTTTTAAAAAAGTATTTTACTTTCATTATTGTCAAATTATTGTAAGAAGTTTTATAAACAGGCTCAACGAAGAGAGAGTATGTCGGGGTTGTCCCAAGGAAACTAAGGATAAAAAGATTTGACCGAGACTGCTCAACAACAGACTGGATCTCTGAAGTTCGAATTAGAATAAACTCAAACTATGCTGCATTGCCTCCGATCCCCTCTTCATCCACTCTTCCGGAGTCCGGCGCACCTCTGTAGCCAAGTTGTTGGCAAACACCAAGTTGTTTTCCGGGGCGAAGGCCCACGATGTGGGATCTGGGGGTGGAGCAGACGTCACTGCCCGAAGCTCGTTTCCTGTATCATTGATTTAGTGAATGGTACACGCGTGGAGCGATCGTGTTTCAAGAATTGAGAAATGAGGTGACAGGCAAGATTACACAAATGAAAAAGCCACTTTGCCTATGCGGGTTTGCTCATGGAGGGGGTTTGCATGCCCATACAAGGAAACGCGGAATTGTAAAATAGAAAAAAGTAACTCACTGATGATGTCGTGCGTGAGGTGGTCGAGGTTGAGGTCATTCGCATCGTAGCCAAAGGGATCTAAGAGATGTATGTTATGATCGATCTGTCACATCGAAGCGAAATAGCTCCTGCTACAAACCCTCAATCTCCTCTCCAGCCACAAGAAACCCGAAGAAAATAAAACTCTGCATTAGAAAAAGAAAGACTAAGGTATTATCTCGAGAAATTATGTGGTGATCTTACGACTATGATAGTGCTGGGGATCGTTAACCACTTGAGAGTGGTATATGTTTGAAGCGGCTTTAGAGAACGCGGGTTAACAGCAACCTTTTGGCGAGTAGCGTTGCGCATACCAAAGCTAGACAATATATGATGGTGACACTCCAAAGATGAGTGGAGTACCTACAATCGAAGGTCAATGAGATATAATTTTCAGTTCTCATTGGACCAACGCACGAGAAAGGGATGGGCGTCGTCAAGATTCTCTCTAGGCCTGTGAGGCTCTCGACTAGTTGGTTTAGGGATGCAAACAACAAATCTAAAGCAAAGAGAAAATTGTTATCAAACGACAATTGAATCTACGAAGAAATGAATGCGTACTAGTAGTTGGAACATCGCAAATTTTGCGGCTTTGCAGTGCAGCGATATAAGAGCTCTATAAATATAAAACCAGTCAGCGTCAATTGAATATACAGGAAACGGAAACCAAACGGAGGACTGAACGTCGACAGAAGAACATACGCACGATGTATAAAGAAAGTTCCAGTGGCAGATTGTGCGACCTTTGGCTGGCGGCCATTTGAGCACGGATCCTACCAGCCCTCCTCCCATTCATCTCGCGCCCATGGCGTGTCATGAATTCAACCATCGCAGGAAACAGAATTACATCCAAGATGCCCCATCTCGGCGGCTTGTAAGCAGGCATCAAGTATTTCTCATCATCAAGTTCGAGGACCATGCGCCCTTCGCGTTTGTTTTCGTCTCCGACAGATGGAGCGCGGGTGCTCAGGTATGTCGCTTTTCTTCCCATACTACCATGAGTGGCCGGCACTGGGAGATCCTGTTCGGGCAGGCCATCAACGTAACCATTCCGGTGCATAAGAGTGGGCAGAGAGCGCCTGGCATTGGGCTGTCGTCTTTCTTTATAAGACTCGGAAGGCGAGGGCACAGCTTGGGTGTATTCCACGCTCGGGCCGGATTTCGAGGTGCTCATCTGCGAATGGTCCATGAACGCGAGAGATTGCTCAATGGAAGGCATGCTGGGCGGAAAACTGTATGCGGGCAGGAATTTGACAAGGTAGTAGAGATCACTGGAAACATGTATGTATGCATTGAGAATGGAGCCAGATCATGAAAACGATCGTACATACTCATAGTAAATGCCATCTTCGCCCCGCAGGTAATGCTTGATGGCCACACAGAAGGCCTCAAGCAAGTTGATCACCGACTTCTTCTCGATCAAAGTGCGGCTTTTGGCTTCATCGACGGTCTCGTTGGTAAGGGGAGGGGTGGCTATATGCTCAGATTAACTCAGATTTACCAACTGTATGTGCAGTTGGGGATACATACTTGGGACATGAAACCAGATGGTCCTCCCCATAGTCCTCGTCGCTAAGATGTTCTGCGACCAGAGCTTCCGACCTTCGTTATACCGCTCGAACGAAGCTGTTGTGCGGTACGAGACAACAAACCCGAGGACTGTACCAGCGCTATCAAATTGTCAGTCCTTCGTTTCTCACTAGAGTAGGCAAAAGGCGTACGCTGTCAAGAGTGTTGGTTGCATGACCACCTTGATTCCGTGCTCGTTCAAAAGCGTTATGATTGCTGACCACGCCGCAAAGAAGCACAGTATATGCCAACATCTAAAGAGCGCAGTGGCCAATATCGCATTGATAAACGATGTACCGAAGTTAGTATGTTTTGCAAACCTATTAGGGGGTGAGTATATGCGTGTTATCCTAATATGAGGTGCCTTACAGAGGTGGTCCTTGGACATCTTGGCGGGGAGGGGTGTCCGATTTCTGGCATAGGAGGTGAACATTCGCTTGGAAATTCAGAGATCAAGGTGCATATACTCACCGAGAAAGATGGCAGTATAGACTCCGATTTCGACGTTGAGATAGGCATCTTCACAAATGTCACGGGTAGGCCAAGTATAGAGTTGCGAAGCCTGCTGCGTAACGAGACGAGGTAATGGATCTGAAAGTTGGTGAACGAGGAGAAGGTTTTAGCCAAAGTAGTAACGACGAGTGGTACAGGATCAGCACATGGAAGCAGCACCATAAAATATATTTATACTTGAATCACGACACAGTGCTGTCGCGCATGTTCCAAGCACCATACTGTCGCAAGCCACATGCGCGCCTCAAGGCCATAGGTGATACAACTGCGCATATCGATCTATGTAGCAATATTGTTAAAGCTTTGCAGTTGTAATCCGTTCAACGGTTGTCAGAGGCTGCTAGATTGGCACAGAGATTGCAGAATACCGCCACAGCTACAACCTACAACCAGCAGTCAAAACAGCATCCGCCTAAGCCAATTCCGTCTCTTTAGACTCAGAGTCAGCCGTCCGTAAGTCTGTTGATAAAAAGAGCCTGGGAAACCTGTCGAGAAGTCCCCTAGGTATGGCAGCGACCAATGGACGCAAATTGAACGCTGAGTAAGTATTTCTCAAGGTAGGACCAGGCAGAGCTGCGTTGCGGAGTCGGATACGATTCTTATGCTTTGAGCTGAGCAACTCTTAACCGTAGGGCGGCGGACCCTCACGGTCGATTGCAGGACTGGAGGTTGGTAGAGGTGGGTTGTTGTCGGGTGGGTGTCGTGGTGAGTCGGGACTCGGGAGAGTCCAACGAAAAGTAGTACGTGACCGGAAAGGGTAATAATAAAACTGCGACGCTTTGCGCCGAGACCTGCCGAGCTAAATTTCTCCCGAGTTCTCTTGCCGAAGTCGGATCAGCATTCAATTTACACCGAACCCACGCCGCTCACCGTGCTAGCCAAAAGTGAGACCTTACAATAGACTTTTACTTGTTAGAACTCACGCCTAAGATATTAGTCGCTGCAACGTTTTTGTATTTCGGACTAGAGATCTACGGAAAATGTATGTATATAACTTTTGAAATGTAGGTAAAAGCGGTTGAGCGCTTGTGAGACTGGGGAGTGTAAACAAGAGCGGCGGGGATAGGAACAAATGAGTGTCTTCGAGACCCCAGGCTCTACTCACGATTAATGTCTTCATTCAAGCTTTGTAACAACATTCAGTCTCTCGGCCTTTTTCTGCGAAACAAAGTCCAATATCTGCCGGAACTCCTCCGTCGCCTTTATACCTCTGATATCAATGGTCACCCTCTTCCATGGCAAGATATTCGGCATAGCAGTCCCCCCATGCTTTCCGTTGAGGAACAGCTGCAGTGTGTGATGGGAGAAATAAATCTCTCCGCTGAAAGTGATGTACTGCAGGCGCGGACAAATAACACCAACATCGCTTTTGTCGACAAATGTTTGCAAAAGCATATTAGCATCCGGTACTTTCGATGCTTTAATGCTGTGGCCCCATGCGGGGGGGTGGAGGGATAGTACAGTGAGTGAAGGGCAGTGGCGCAGAAATCCTATTGTGTTTGTGAATAATGTGTCTTCTGGAAAGTAAGGGAGAGAAAGATTCCAGATCTTCGGCGATCTCTGCAGAAAATTGGAAAATTGGAATTTAAGGAMTATTGAACTGATGTCAAGTTTTTCTAGAGCCGGAGCAGTAATGAGGTCGATTAGACTAGGAGTTCCGGATGAAGGTGGCAGTGGTCCAAAAGTTCTGTCGGTGATATATAAAGTCTCCAGAAAAGGAAGCGTTATTTTCTCAAAGTAGAGTTCGACACCTTCGCGGTTCCAACCTACAAAAGCAATGTCGCAGTGTATAAGACGCTTGGTTTGCTGCAGAATTCCGCCTAACTCATTCATAGAAAAGCAAAAATTGTCCCACTTGGCATTGAGATAAATAGAAGTCAGAACTGCCCAATTGATTGTAAAACTCCGGAGGCTGTTCGTTAGTAATGATACACGTTTGAGTGTCGGTAGTGTGAGGAATCCAGTGTCCGGAAGTGTAGAGCGGGAAATTAAGCACGCAAGGTCAAGGGACACTGACTGGAGCAGGGGAAGATCAATGGCGGTCAATGAAGCAATGCGAATCATGGGTCTGGATAGATATTGCAAATCCGATTTGAACTTGATCTCTTTCCAGTGGGTTGAATAACTAAGAAGGGTGTCGAGAAGAATGTTTGATGGATCTGATTCATTGTCTTCTAACCTGGTATACGAGGAGGTGGGGTCCCGTATGTATAGAGTGAGAGGCAGCCCATCCGCTCGCTCGAACCATTTACTAGCCCTACGGGCCAGAACTGAATATGCCAATAGCCTGTTGCTTCCAAAATTAGGCCAAACATCCATACGTGTCCAGATGATAGGGGTGGTCAGCGCGACGTGCCGCATTCCGCTGGATATCTGCGCCAGAACGTAAGGCAACGAGATTTCATCACAAAAAAGAGTGGGGATGGAGTCTTTCACGCATGCAATGCATATTTCCCTAAGCACATCCTCCGGGAGGTTTTGAACGGCAGAAAGAACATGGCAATGGTCTTCGGAAGTCTCCAAGATCGCCGTTTTTTGTTCGCGCAGCCGCTGCGGCTTTGTTTCTGCCCGCTCGGCCTGTGATTTCAGCGCTTGGATGTGGACCGTTGTATCGGATATCTCCTCCTCCACAGCCTTCAATGTCGCGTTGGTGGGCACCATGGACTGATGGATGATAGCCTTTTCGTGGTCGGTAGGTGGTCGGTTGGTCTTGAGCAATGTCTCTAAAACTGAATCGCCTACGAAATAGTATCGATAATGTATTTCAAAGTAAGCACAACTCAGACACTCACCGAACGATGTTGGATGATCCATTATCTGTAGTTTTGGATGTTTCTTAGGAGAGTTTGAGAGACGCTGATCGATGGCTGAAAACAACGTGTAGGTTCAAGTTTAGCGTGGCAAGCGCACTTAACTCACACGCGGGAAATTATATAAATATGCAACGTGTAAAGGCTGCGGCGTGCACTGACGTAGAGCATCTCGACAAAACGCAGTATGTACATTATGCTTTGTGAGCGGTTTAGATTCGTTGGTAAGAGCCAATTTCCAAAGCCGCACTTCTATCTCAACGGACTCCGAACATAAGAAATAGCCCACCAATCCTCTGCAGTGCGGTGTCCATCGTCGCGGGGCGGATCTGAATCTGAACTCTGCGCACCCGACGCGCCGAGCGCGTTGAGGCAGTCGACAATTAGTGCTGGCAATCGGCGGCTCTAGCCTGCCGCGCGTCCTTCTCCATCCTCCCGGTGACGTTCTACCCGCGCGTGTCTAGTACCCAGAGCGGCGCGGCTGTACTCTGTCCAGGCACCAGTCGTCTTGATATATCCGTGTGTTGACACGAATTTACAGTATCAAGTCCATCCACATTCGTCATATCGAGAAAAACTCATAAATTCATAATTTTACAAACTGTATGTATAGTCGTATATTGAACTACAAAGGAGACTGGTCACGAGTCTAGATATAGCTAGCTGAGCATCTTTTCGAGGCGAATTTGATTGGCAAAACAAGATGGCGAAACGGCTTCGTGTTACTTTGCCTGCTTTTATTCTTTAGATGGTGCGACAAGCAATGCAACGTGCAAACAAACCACAGGACTTTTCCAAATGCTTTTCAGATGCGGTCTTACTTGGGTTTTACTCATCTTTGATCAAGAATGACGAGAATTGACGAGTAAGCTGCGCGTTGGCTGCGCGCGCCACCGCGCGCAGGAAGACAGAGGTGATGATTCAATTCGCACCCACGGCCATGATGCTGGCATCGCCGAGTCTAAGCACAGATGTTATGGATCCGTAGCGGTAACTTGATTTATTTGGAGCATTCTGTAAGCCATACCACCAGATTCGCGACGCTAATCCGCAGCGTCCAGTCAGTTGAAGTTATTAATAGACAAGACCTTTGTGCATAACGCCGCCATCAACGAATTTACTTAATTGACTCACCGCGCCATATTTATGTACGTGGGTTGCGTGTAAATAACTCCGAGTCACACGCTGTATTCAACCATCGGTTAAGCTCCCTCAAAGGGTTTCCTCCGTAGACCAAAAACAAAGGAAAATGGATCGTTCTCCCGTATCCAGTGAGCTTCTGATTCACTCATCTGGAACCCTCAACCTCAGTTAAATCTATATTCTAGACAATTCAGCCATGGAAGCATTGCTCAAAACCAACCGACCGCCTACCGACAAAGAAAGAATGATTCAGATGCTCCAGGACTCTATTTCCGCTGACAATAAAAAATTGAAAGCGTTACAAGGGAAGATATATGAAGCTATTGCCCATACCCAGCAGCTGAAACCGCAGAAAGTAGCACGGACGAAAATCAAGTTGCGACACCTGCGGAGGGAGGAATCAGCGATCTTGGAAACTTCCACGGACCATCGTCGAGTTTTCTCTCCCTTTACAAACCTTCCAGAGGACGTGATTCGCGAGATATTCGCTGCTTGTGTAGAAGATAACATTCCCATATTATCTTTCGGCACCACTCCTTTTCCTTACATACTCGCACAAATCTCCAGCGGAATGCGACACATCGCACTGACAACCCCGTGCATTTGGGCATCTATGAACGTTCGCACAAATCTCTTCTATTTTGGCTCTCAACAACCGAGTAAAAAGGATTATGCAATGCTGGCTAGTAAAGTGAGCCAATGGTTCGATCGGGCAGGTGGAATGGCTCTCACTGTATTTATGCAAGACCTCAACCGTTACTTATACGCAACGCTGGCAGACGTCCAAAATGATCCATCAAATATACTTTTCGACACTCTTCTTAGTTATTCCAGCAGGTGGAAAAGGATTCAGCTTGAATCAATTTACGGAGACGTACCATCTGCACCATTGGTCCGCATTGCTGCACTGACGGCTGTTGATGTTCCCTTGCTGGAATCAATTACCCTTTGCTTTCAATCTGGCTCCTCCGTGTTTCGCAACAGTCCAATCCTCAAAATCCCGACACTTAGACGCCTAACATTGGATACACATTGGAATCAATTTAACGGCACCATCATCTCCCAATTCACTGTCAATTGGACCAACCTTACCTATGTTACAATTCATGGTGGCAGGGGCAACGGTGTTAGTTCCATTGATGAAATAGCACAAATACTCCGGAAAACCAAGCGTCTTGTTTTCTGCGATATTGCTGTCGGTACAGGGTCAGAACATCTGCTGGGCAAAATTGATCTCCCGCTTCTGGAGATGTTATGTGTCGACGACAAAAGATGCAAGCCAAACTCCTCCGGAGTTCCCAGTATATTTGACTCGATCAATGCCCCCGTTCTCGTCGTACTCAAGATCCGCGCAAAGTTCCTTGACATCCCCTTGGCAGATTTCTTTGGACGAACACCAGCGATTCGGGAACTCTCCCTATCCCACTTGAACAGTGAAAAATCTTTAGCGGATATCACGAATTTACTCCGCCACTGCCCTTCACTGTCCGTGCTTACCCTCCATCCGCCGCAGTGGAGTAGGATGAATCAACCGTATGACGCTAACATGTTCCTGCGCACCTTTGTCGAGGACGTCAATGGTGGCGTCGGTATTACTTGCCCGCGGCTGGAGTATTTCAATTTCACAGGAGCTGTCAATTTCTCTCTTCAAACATTATCCCAATTTCTTGAGGCCAAGCAACGTGGTACTGCTCCGGTGAATGGGCTGCTCCCATGGGAAAGGGTCAAGATTGACATGTGGGGGATACACGATTTGGAGAGATCGCAGAAGTTAGATCTTGTGTCGGAAAAGCGGGCGGCGGGACTCGATGTTTACATATACGTGAAGGACTATGTTTACGGTTAAGAACGTTATTCTTTGCGTTAGCAGTCTGTATCACGATAATCTTCCAGCCGATGCTTTACAAATAGCTAATGAAATACAGCGTCAGGACACAGGCACAGTTAGGTAGAGAGGAAATACATACTTCGTATTCGCCTACGCAGAACTATTAGCTCTAGGTCACTGATCCCTTCGCATCACCAATGAGACATGTTGAACGTCGTGCAATGGGCCCTGCCTGGCGCCATCCCCCACTCCGCCATGGACTGCATATTTAGTGCACCTGTCACTCGGCGCAATTATGACACAATGCTCTAAGGACACAGAGAACATCAGGTCGTGTGTCGGCCGTTCTGCGGCTTGCGAATTCGGAGAGACTACACGGCGGAGAAGGCAATGGCGCTGAGGGAACGATATGGAAGGATATATAGAGGCACTACGCTGTCATGATGAGCCAGTACTCTGTACGAAAGATGGGTAGGGCGTACTATCAAAGGATACAGTGCATGTGGAAAATGAAAACCTGCATACGCTTGAGACAAGTTCGGGGGCGGTGGCGTTGCGATCGCTCTAAGGGAAAGTAAATATGGTCTTCTCGACATGGTATAGTCGCAGCTTGATTGAGAACAAAGGTAGAATGCTCGACATGGACCGCGGCGATTGCGTTCATTCCTTGAGGTCGAGGTTGTTTATTGATGGGGTGTACCTGAATACATGAGGCCCAAGTTCGGGGTACCGTCGCTCCGCCTAGGCACCTAGGTGTCAAAAAGCGCAGGGACTAGTCACAGATGTGTAGGAGTACATTTGGTAGGCGACGAGTAGGACGAGGCAGGGAGTAGGCCGTCAATGGGAATTTCACTACCTTTACGTGCGACGTTAGCAACGGAAGAATATGACTAATTCGCACTCACAATCGCTGATAGAGGCAGGGGAAGAGTTGAATAGACCTCGAAGACAGTAATTTCACGAGTATGCAGGTGGGGTTGTCGCTGAGCCTTTGTGCGAGTATCTGAGCAGGACATTTCGAAGTACGGGCAGCGAGTACTTAGCGCGCACGGCACGGCGCGGGCCTGCCTGCTGAGGGACCTGCTTTCGCGAGGTCCACCTGCTCGTGGATGCCCGTACATGCGACACACTCCATTAGGAGCGGGTTAAGAACGCGGAACAAGCGCAGGGGAGCGAGGCAGACACGGCGCGAGCGGAATGTAGGACGATACACAGCGAGAGCAGACTAGAAACGAGTGTTGCGAGCTTTTCAAAAGGATGGCTGTGTTGGCGGGTCGGGAGAGAACGCGCGTTGGAAGCAACTGTACGAGCGTGATGGGAACTGCAGGAGGTGCAACAGCGGGGGGAGGACGTCCCCACGCGCGGTGCCCAGATCGCCTCCTATAAGTTCAAGGTGGGTGCTGCAAGTAGGATGAACACGGGCAGAAACTGAAAGGCAGAATCGAAGAGACGCGCACCGGACAGAATATCAAGACCCCCAAGAACAGCCCAGTGAGTCCGATCTCCGCCGCGAGTTGATTAACAGTGGGAAGGTGGATGATGTGTAGGCAAGGCAGCGAGTGCGGGCTCCGAGGCGGCGGTGGAGAAGACGCGGCCGCGCACAGCGCACATAGAGTATAGTACCGACTTGGGGAGCAAGACGGGCGCAGTTTCCTGGAAGTCGGAGTCTCGATACATGGTGGCCGGTGAGAGAGCCTAGAGGCGCGACTGCGAACGGAACTAATGACGGTAGCCGCGCGTGAATGGGCGCGAAGGCGTTGCGGACAATGAAATGTGCCATAAAGGGCTATGTTTACATACCAAACATTCACCGGCAGCAGAACGCGGCTCGGACCGAACCTACCATAGTGGCACCTCTCGAAGTTGACCTGCAAGCGCTGGAAACATCAGTTCCTAAATTTTACGTAGGTAGTATCGAAATCTAGGTTGCGAATCGCCGGGTGGTTTGATTGGTATATAATTTCACAGTAAGTACTAAGTAATAGGTTCGGAACGGTTGAGAAGTTGCAAATAGGGAGAGGATAGGAACTGGAACAAATGAGTGTCGACGTTGTAAGTGATATAAACACAGGGGAATGAAGGGAGATAGGTATGAAAACCAGTGTGTACTGTGAGAGGGGATAAAAGGCATAGTCTGCATACGTAAATCTTACTTGAACTGGAATATATCTATAGTAGCCATTGGATTTTGAAAGGGGAGGAATGCAATTAGAGCGGAGGGAGTTGAACTTCGAAGTTGCGTTGTCGTTCTTCCCCGGACTATTCAGCACCTCATTTCCATCCTGGGGGAGTAGGTCGTGGGGCGGCTTCGCGTTTCCATCCTGGGGGACCGGGCTGGGGGACAGCTTCGCGCTTCCATCCCGGAGGGGTGGGGGCGGCAGCCGCCTCGCGTTTCCAGCCTGGCGGAGTCGGCAGAGGGGCAGCTTCGCGTTTCCATCCCGGGGGAGTTGGCTGGGGTTCCGCCTCGCGTTTCCAGCCAGGTGGAGTAGGCAGCGCTTCACGCTTCCACCCCGGGGGAGTAGGCCCGGCTTCTCGCTAGAACAAGTAGTATTGCCAAATTAAGCGCCAGTCAAGAAGAAAAGAAGCAGCGGAGCGCACCACAAGCAAGGCGTCTCTGACGATCAGCGCATCATTCTGAACGCACGCTAGTCAGTGGTAGTTATCCCATTTTGGAACTGGACCTACAATCGGTGCAGCGAAGACGGCGCTCAGCGCAGAGACGACGAGGAGGGTAAAGCTGACGACGCGCATATCGATATATGAATGGTTGGGGTGTAGGGCACAAACGGGTGCGGGCAATAGGAATGAGTTTTATATTACGGCGAGGCTCGGTGCCCCTGCCAATGGGAAATACCCAGCCAACGGATATCTCCTATTGTCATGTTCAGTTTGCCCCTGACAAAACTTTCCCATCATATTGCCAGTTCCTGTCTGGCCAAATTCAGCGAATGTTTTGATGCACCTCTTGCTTTTATTGAAGCCTTGAATGATCAAGTTTCTTGTCCAGGTGGGACTCATGATCGACATTCAGTTCGCTCTACATAGGTATGCAAGATAAGAAAAGAGGTAAAAGTACGAAGTGTTTTATTTTTAATTCATTGACCGTGTCTAAATATGACTGCTGTCGTATCCGCTCGTATCCGTGTGGCGTGCCTTAGGCGGAGACAACCTCCGGGAATTCTGGAAGCAGGATGGTCATGGATTGACTGTGGTATGAATCCGATGATTCTCGTCAGTTGACAAAGACAGCTACATATAAGTGAAGTATCATTAAGCTCCGAAGCGAATAAATCCTCATCCTTATCTGAGCAGCCCTCATGTTCATCTATTTCACAGACACGATAAACCTTAAAAGCTTGACGACTCACAGAGGACATTTCAAGCAAAAAATCGACTGAGTTTCCCATAATACAAAGGTCTCCCCGACGCTATAAGGCACCCATAGCTTATACAGAACAATATGGATGCAATATAATCCCCTTGTTGTCTAACTAGTGGATATGTCAGCATCCTGGGTACTCGAGGTCGAACGCTGGCAATTAAGATAGATGAGATACCAAAACAAAGTTTGAGAGCTGTCGGTTCACTCCGAGAGAAATGACGGGCCAAGGCCATTGTTAGACAATGACAGCTCTCGGCCGCTAATCAAAGCAGAAGACGACTCGCCCTCCCTAAGGTGTTATGATGACGTGTATTTCTGCTCATCCTGGATGTCCACCAATATCTCCGCGCCTTCACATCGAACAGGTAGCCGCAGCAGGCCATCGGGGCTGACATGTCAGATGAGCTGAGGGTGAGTTTCTCATATAAAGCATCGCAACTAAACCGGATAATTGTCTGAAAATTGTGCACTATGCTCCAGGAAGCCGTTATATTTCTCCTAACCGTAATACTCTATGTGCAAGTAGCAATAATAATGTACAATAACGGCGTCTAATGCGGCCCCCCCATCCATGCGGACAATTGTGTAGCGAATATTGTCAGTGTTGGGGAAGAAAATGTGCTTTTTGACCTTCTTGAACTTCTGCGGTAAAGAAGTTGTAAACCAAAGCCAGCAATACGCGAATTTAGCGCCCGTTGAGTCGCGCGGCGTGCTGGCGAGCGGCCTCACCTTGGCCTCACCCACTGTTATATTTATAGAAGTTACTTCCCCGAAGTCACGTTACGGGCCGGCTCAGGGCGCCGGCGACTACGACCTTGCCGGTTTCCAACACATATAAACCCAAAGCAAACCACATCCACAGCCAATTCACAGCGCGCAAAATGGCCGTAAAGACACACACCTGGATCTCTCTGTGGTTCCTATTAACTGCTCCGGTCATCGCTTGGGATGTTGGGTACTGTTTTATGCGGTGAGTCAACGCGCTTTCCATCTTTTGTTCTCCATGTTCTCAGTGTTTGCTTGACGTCCCAGGCCTCGTTCCATGAAGGTATAACTTCTGTAAGAGAAAATTGCACGTTGTATTGACGTTTACCGCGCTGTAGGGAGGAGATCTTCACTGGATATGGGCACCTTATGCGTTGTATCAAGAGGTGCGTCTTGTGAGGTTCCGCAGCAGAAACGCGAGGACTAATATACCGTGGTTTACATAGGTCGACTTGGTACGCGATACTTTCTTCCCCAACTATCCTAGGGAGGGTGCCCCTGAGACGTTTTTTAGATCTATGGATTACCTGCTTTGCAAAGCGGAGATGGGTTCACGAACGCCCAATGTACGTGTCTTCAACGTCGTGCACCTAGCAGATAATTAACAGTAAACTCTGTGACCAGCTCTCCTCAATGTGATAGAAACGTTGATGAACCTGGCTTACCTGTACCTCGCGCATGTGGTTAAATGGCCTCCAGCAACCATCGTCGGTTTCGCAGCCGCTGTGATGACACTGTCAAAGACGGTCCTCTACTGGGCACAGGAGTACTACTGCGGATATTGTGCCGTAGGGCACAACAGCGCCTGGGATTTGGTCACCCTCTGGATCATACCGAACGGGTACGTCGGACATGCGCTCCCACGTCTTCTGAAGCGTGTGTTTTTCATGGTTCATCTGGCTAATCTTTTATGGGATACGTTAGACTTTGGATTGTTGTCCCAACCTTCATCATGATACAACTCGGGAAGGACCTTGTTGAATCCCTCAATTTTGCAAGCGAGAAATCAGCCAAGGTAGCATCAGGGAAAACACAATGATTTTTACAGCTGGACATAGCCATAACCCATATACCCCGCAGTAGTAAGACCTTTTGATGCTTCTATCTATTAACATGCACGTTTCATTGGCGTTGTTGGAATGGAAGCTTTGGGCGAGGAAGCACAGTTCAATTTCGACACTCGATCGTTCAAGAACATGCGGTTGTCGAATGGTATCGAATGTCCCAATAACTTCACGCGATGTTTTTTTGGGGATCAGCGTGGGGTGGGGTAATTCTCATGGTCATATTTGAGCGTCAGATCGTAGTTTGAGCTAACACGAAGTCCAGTTAAAGTGATATATAGAGTCGGCTGCCACGCGTGTTTACCTTGAATATCTAAAGGACCATCGATACCAATGAGTATCTCTACAAAGCAAGCGCCGAGTACCATGGTGAAACTGAAGGAAGGTTATTCGCCCCGTCCTGAAACTATACCGTAGCAGCTGGCTCTGTCAACAACGACAACTGACGTCGTAGTACACAAGTGAAACGGGCATTCGGACAATGCACCGGATCATATTGTCAATACCAATTTGGGGATCGGAAGCCCAAAAAGGGATTTTATACTCCATTCATCAGGGCCACAATGCCGTTAATATCCACCCTTAAACAGATCAACAAAGCACCCTTGATTGAAAGACATTCGAAACTGCGATGCACATAGTATGTTATGTACATGTCCAAAAATACAACCGGTGAATTATAGATAGTACCAGTCAGAGTCAAAGAATACAATAATGCTCAGTCGTAGAAGACCAGAGCACGAATCTCGATGGATCGGCGGGGCTGCGCCTCTTCAGGCGTCGTCGGGTCCTGGAAACCGGTGTGTGGTGTGAATAGGGCAACGCTTCCGTCTTGAACCGAGTCAAAGCTATGTACACCGGAATCTGTGAGCTCATTCAGGTATCACTCCGAAGCATAAGGTGCCTCACCATTTAATAAGCACGAGCTCCTCGGGGGTCATTCCACGGAGGTACTTCCACTTGTGATTTTCGTTGTATGTCACGCCGAATGTCTCGCCCTCGCGGTCGGGGTACACAAGCGCCACGGGGAACACATCTTTCTTCGCGTCAACGCTACGGTAGTCGCACAGCGCGAGGGGCCAGTCGAGAGCGGGGTGCTCGATGGGGCGCCAGAGGTTGATAATCTGGAAGCGGTTCGCGAGGAGCTTCGGGACGTCCTCGGCGGGGAGATGGCGGTGCACGCGCGCGATGGACGCCGGGGTCGTTTGGTCGACATGGACCTGCGCGACAGGCTGGCGCTTGTCCGGCGTGTCCTCCTTGTCGTCTGGCGTGCGGCGGCGGATAGCTGGGAAAATTAAAATCGTCAGTCTCACAATGAGAGCGCGCGTAGTGTGGAGACTGACTGTGGTCAAAGATCACGACACGGGTTGCGCCGGTCAGCTTCTTAATGAGGTCGATGCTCTCGGGGTAGTATTCATTGCGCACGGTGGTCTCGTCGGAGAAATCGTCCGCAGAGAGCTTCGACGGGTGCTTGTAAAACTGGAAGCCGGTGGTGTCGAGCGACACGCTCTCCTCCTTTCCGCGCACGTTCTCGATGACCGCCGTCTTTTCTTCGAAGCCGTAGTTCTTCTTGTAACTTTCGCCCGTGACGGGATCGGGCTTTAAGAGAACTTGGACGGCAGCGCGCGAGCCGTCTGCCGGATGCACGCCGTATAGCAAGGTGGCCGTAGGGGTGTTTGTAGCTGAGTTTACCATTGTCGTTCAAGGTGTAGCGCTGAAATATATTGGAACTATAGCTTTGATCGCGTCAATATATATACTCTCAATGAACAGGCGCTCTGGCGGTCCGATGACTCCATTTCCTGCCGTTCTTGCGTGATCAACGTAATTATCCTTTTTTGTTGATTGTTAATCTTTTGCTGACTTATACTTAAACAGAACGGATTACTAACTCCCCTTGTCTCTGATTTCTCATGGCGCGGACCTTTTCCTCGCTGCCTTGTAGAAGTGCCATTTTCAGCCCAGTTTGTCCTGCATCACTACTTTGACCGCTCGGGTTCACTTGCGCTTCTGGATAACGGTTCTGTTTACCCAAACATAGTATATTTTCATGGTCAATTTCACTGCTCAATAACCAGGTTTGTCACTTCCCCACACCCAGGGCTGATATAACCTGAGTATAACCTGGCGGGCTAGGCCTGGGAAGTCCCTCCAGCATTCGCGTCTGGTCGGCATGCTTTCCGTTTGCACTGATGTTTACCGATATCTATCGACCCTGTATCCACTACGGCACCGTACGATTTGGTACTGGCTTCCATGACTCGCAGCGACGTCGTATCTGTCCGCGCCCTCATCAGCGCGCAGACTACCGCTTGACGCTTGTGAACGAAATAAGCGCCCATTGCTATGAAATGATGACATGCTAGAGCATTGAATTGTGTATTCCCTCCCGATTTCAGGCACGCAAAATACCACAAAACAGCCAATACCAATACGGCGATTTTCGAGCGCCAAGAAAGGGAAGATATAATTGCGGGGTTGTGGTTGATCGATCTACGTCGCCCCATGCTAATCGTAGAGCTTGAGAACAAGCACCCGGACTCCATCTGAGCCTGTTTCAAAGGATACTAGGAAGCGGCGTACTTCGAGTACCTACATTGCACCGGCGCATTCCGATTCGGAGCCATAGAAGTCCAGCGCGTCAGCTGAGAGCTCAGGCCGCGTACGCAGTCATCCACATCGCTACGACGCAAGATTAGAGTGCACTATGTGTTTTTCAGTAGAACCAAGCCCCACGCGTGCGACGCTGCGGTAGTCTCACAGCACGAGTGTTCAGTCGCGTGCGGCATGCGCGATGCAAGTGTCATGAGGGATTTGAGTGTGGTGACGGCAGTAGAGATGTGGTTTAGGATGGTATAATATACGTCAGTCATGCAATTCTATTCAATATGCGGTATTATTCGAACTCTTGGGATCCTTGTGCATACTCTAGGATTATGGGATGGTGAATAATGCAGCGCGTTGGCAGCGCACTCCCCGCAAGCGTTCGCGTTGTTTTGTGGTGACGTCATAGTGTGACGCGACGCGGTATAATTAGCACAGGCCGACGCGTCAATAAGGCCAAACAACACTGTTGGTTCTCCCCAACGCGAGCGCGGCCGCCCCAACACCATAAACAGCAATATGGACGCCCTGATGCTGAACCAGCTCACCGAGGGGCTCGGCGACGACTTCTGGTCCGCCGTCCCGACTCCCGACCCCTCCCCCGTCAAAAAGCCACTCCGTCCCCCCATCGCCTCTTCCTCCGATACCCCCACCACCCCCACCCGCCGTCCCGCCCCAGCGAAAGCTTCCTCTTCCACACAATTTCCTACAGGTGGGTATGACCTCTCCGAGTTCCTTCAAGGTTCAGAGCACTGGGATCTCGACGAAGACCCGTTCACGCCCATCAAAGCTGCGCCCCCCAAGGCCAAGGTACGCCTCTAGTATTTTAGATGTCGCGTTTTCTGATTCATTGCATACAGGCTACTGTTACCGTCCCGAAGTACACGCCAGATCCGTGTACACGATGCGTAGTCCAGACGGTGGCTGACGAATATGTGAACAACCGCTGGCGCAAGGTGATTACTTCCTCATTTCATTTCCGCGTCATTCTTTCCGTGTTTCGTCTTTCCCTTGGTCTATACACCAAATTCCATTTTATCATCTGGCAGAGAAAGCACGGTCTTTCCTTCCAAAAAAAGGCGTTCCGTCGGATTTGCCCATGTTACCCTTGCGGCCGAATGATTTGGTCTCATAACATACTGATTTTGGCCAATTTTTTTTTGTATTTTATCATTATATCCACTCTCTCATCTAGAACTATGCTAATTCCAATTAATAGGCTATAATAGGCAGAGTTGACAACGGATGCGAGCAAGTCTATGTGTATCTCTGCGATGAGTGGTACTACACTGATATTCGCACCGGTACGTCGCCCTTGGCTAGAAATTTACGAATATTTTCACTTACATATATGAAGACGACGTCTTCAACGTACTGGGAACCTTCACTCCCGCCTGTTCATTGGGCCCGCGTACGATCAACATCACCGCCGCGGCGAATCTCCTCATCCTTCACCCCGATCTTCTTACCACGGCCACTGCGCTTTCCACAGCACCACAATGCCGGCGAAAGCCCCTATTGGCGGGCCTCATACGCGCCACGAGCGACATCACACCCGCGCTGGTATACGGGAGCGTACTCCACGAAGTATTGCAGGGTTGCCTACGCGAGGATCGATGGGAGCAGACTTTCCTCGATAAGTGTATTGAAGAGACCGTCCAAGCAATGCTCGGTGACCTGGTAAAACTCGGCGTCAGCGAAGAAGTCGCTCGCAGGGAGGTTGCTGACAGGGCCCGTGGGCTGATACCTTTCCAACAGAGATATCTGACTGACGAGCCAAAGGTGTGTGGTTTGTCAATGTTCAATTTAAATTCGACGCTGACTTACATATCACAGTCAAATGGTGCTCTCACAAATACACGAAGCAATCATGATGACGCCCCAGCACTGCTCGCTATCTCTAAGCTGCTCGACATCGAGGAGGATATCTGGTCCCCGACGTACGGCCTCAAGGGGAAGATCGACGCTACCGTGCAGGGCATCATCCTCGAACCCGTAGCTGCGCCCTCGAGGAACGGCAAGAAGCTCCCATTCGGCGGCATCATGCGCACGCGCACGTCGACCCCGCTGCCGCTCGAACTCAAGACCGGGCGCTCCAACGGCGGCATGGAGCACCGCGCCCAGACGCTTTTGTATACGCTGCTGCTCAGCGAGCGGTACGGAGTGGACGTGCAGGACGGGCTCTTGTTCTACTCGCAGAGCGAGGACGGGGGCGTCGTTCGCGTGCCGCGCGGCCGCAACGAGATCAAGGCACTCATCGGCGTGCGCAACGAGCTCGCGGCGTGGGGTTGGAGGCGCGTGCGGAAGAACAAGGGCACTAAAAGCGAAGATGTGAAGATGGAGGTGGTGGAGGAGAAGGAGAAGACGGTGCGTGAGGCGGACGAGGAGGAGGATGAAGGTCCGATCGAGCCGTTCCTCCCGGCGCCAATCGACGACGAGCGCGCGTGTAGGCGGTGCTATACGCTCGATACGTGCTTGCTGTTCCGAAAGACGCACCCTAACCATTCGGGGGACCAACAGGGGAAGAAGACGCGATATGACCCGCCCATTCCGGATTTTATGAAGGAAGTATTCGAGATGAAGACTGGCCACCTCACGGAGAGCCAAACGCGCTTTTTCCGCAAGTGGGAGGGACTGCTGGCCCTGGAGGAACGCGACTTGGTGCGGTTCAAACGCGAGCTGTGGACCCTTGGAAGTGCCGAGCGCGAGAAGCGCGGACGGTGCTGGAGCGGGATGGTGTTGACGGGGGAGAAAACAAAACAAGCGCCGAAGGCAGGTGTCGAGATCCTCTCGGAGACGAGCACGGAGAGCAAGATCCACCGCTTCACCTACGTGTTCGCGCGCTCAAGCCACTGGACGCCACCAGCGGGTCAGACGGCCAGCCTGCGCGATGGGCACCTGAACACGGGCGACCCTATCACGGTGTCCGTCGAGCCGAACATGCTTGCGCTCGTGAAGGGGTATATCCTCGAGCTCGGCGCGGCGGAGGTCGTCCTCGGCGTTGACCGAGCGCTCGACGTCTCCGCGCTTCGCGCGCGCGCAGGGCTCGCGTCTGGTACGGACCTCGTATTCCGCATCGACAAGGACGAGATGTTCGGCGGCATGGCGCGCATGCGAGGGAACCTCGCACACCTGTTCTACGCGGACGGCGACGCAAAGCGGCGCTCGCTGGTCGTCGACCTGCGCGCCCCGGTCTTCTCGCCGCCGACGCCGGCGTTCGACGCGGGCGCGCCGCAGCGCGCGCACTTCAACGCCTCGCAGAAGGAGGCGATGGCGCGCGTGCTCGCCGCGGAGGACTATGCGCTCGTGCTCGGCATGCCGGGGACGGGGAAGACGACGCTCGTCGCGGCGCTCATCCGCGAGCTCGTCGGGCGCGGGAAGAGCGTGCTGCTCACGTCGTACACGCACTCCGCAGTGGACACCATTCTCCGGGCGCTTGCGGGCGAGCGCGATGGGGCCGGGTGCGAGTTTGGCGTGCTGAGGCTGGGGAACCCAGACAAGGTGCACCCGGAGGTGCGCCGGTATACGCTCGCGGCGCGCCGCACGGCGACGACGGTCGCGCAGTTTGAGCAGCAGATTATGGCGCCGCCTGTTGTGGCGACGACGTGCCTATCGATTGACCAGTGAGTATTCGCGGCGAAGATCGTGGCGCGGTGGTTGATGTTGATTTTTTTTGCAGTCCGCTTTTCTTCCGGCGCAAATTCGACTACTGCATCGTCGACGAGGCATCGCAGATCACGCTCCCCACATGCCTTGGCCCGCTGCGTTTCGCGGACACCTTCGTACTCGTCGGGGACCACTTCCAGCTCCCGCCCCTCGTATGTTTGCCCTCCACGTTTGCGTCCACCCGACGGCGATAGCTAATTCTTCTTGCTGGTAGGTGAAAAACGCAGAAGCGCGCAAAGGCGGTCTCGACGTGTCGCTCTTCCGGCGCCTGTCCGAAGCACACCCTGAAGCAGTCGTCGACCTGCGCTTCCAGTACCGCATGAACGCGGACATCATGACGCTGTCCAACCGACTCATCTACAACGACCGCCTGCAGTGCGGGAATGACGAGGTGGCGAACGCCGCTCTGCGCCTCGAGGACAGGACATTTTTGGACAAGCTGCATGGCTCACATAGTGGGCGGGAGGGTGTTAAATGTCTGGGCGCGGATGCGTGTTGGCTCGAGGGATTGGCGGCGGAAAGGTATGTATAAACGCGCTCGGATTCTATAGGTGTAAGCGCTGACTGCAGGCGTTTCATAGCTGCAAGGCCGTCTTCGTGGACACGGACCTGCTGCCCGCGGCGGAGTCGCGCGTGGGCGACCTCGTGCAGAACCCAGTCGAGGCGGAGCTCGTGCGCCAGCTCACGGAGACGCTCGTGCGGAGCGGCGTGCAGGAGTCGCAGATCGGTATAATTACACTGTACCGCCAGCAGGTTAAACTACTGCAGGGCCTCCTGCACGCGCGCCCCGACGTCGAGGTGCTCACCGCAGACAAGAGCCAGGGACGCGACAAGGACTGTATCGTCATCTCGCTCGTGCGCTCGAACGATGGCGGACATGTGCGTTTCTCTCCCCCTCCTCCCCGTGTGATAAAACATACTGATAATGAGTAACCCGTACGCCAGATCGGCGACCTCGTCAAGGACTGGCGTCGCATGAACGTCTCCTTCACGCGCGCGCGCAAGAAGCTCGTCATCGTCGGCTCGCGGCGCACGCTGCAGCGCGAGCCGCTCCTTGCGAGCTTCTTCGCGCTGATGCAGGAGAAGGGCTGGATCCGTGCGCTCGCGCCGGGCGCGCACCGGGCGCATGCGCGCGTGTTCGACGTCACGGCGTCGCCTATGAAGCGCAGTGCGGGAGCACCGGAGGAAGACGCGCGCGTGGAGAGGGGTGGGGCGGCTGTTGTTTGTCGGAAGACGGCGCTGGCGAAGGAGAATGTGGGCGCCGCGCCGCGGCCGGTGAAGAAGCTTAAACTTAGCGCGGAGCCCCTCAAGGGCGTGAAGGGTGCAGGGGCGGGCGTGCTGAAGGGCCGCCCGATCCTGCGGGACCTGGTTGAGAACGAGACGTAGGAGGGCGGACGGGTAGTTTTGCCGTTGGGTCTTGTCGTGGTTTGCGATGGGCCGTGTTTTCTGCGCTTCGCGCACTCGCTTTCTTGGATTGTTGGTTGCATCGCTTTCTCGCTCGCATTTGCAATTTGTGTATCATATCATGTACAGATTTATTCGCATAGGATTGTCTTGACAAAAGGAAACGCATGAATATAACATTGTATCATTACAAGGCAAAAATACAACCAGCGAATAGTACTCAGTGGTCTAAGTCGAAGAAGCTAAATCTCAGTCGTAGAAAACAAGAGCACGAATCTCAATAGAACGGCGGGGAGGCGCCTCTGGGGGCGTCGTCGGATCCTCGAAGCCGGTATGCGGCGTGAAAACGGCAACACTTCCGTCCTGGACCGAGTCGAAGCTATAAACACAGACCTCGTGAGCTACCTAACGTCTCCTGTGAGAAACAATACTTCTCACCACTTGATGAGCACGAGCTCCTCGGGGGTCATCCCGCGAAGATACTTCCACTTGTGGTTCTCGTTGTATGTCACTCCCAAAGTTTCGCCCTCGCGGTCGGGGGTCACGCGCGCTACTGGAAAAATGTCCTTTTTCTCATCGACGCTGCGGCAGTCGCAGAGCGCGAGGGGCCAGTCCAGAGCAGGGTGCTCGATGGGGCGCCAGAGGTTGATAATCTGGAAGCGCTTTTCGAGAAGCTTCGGGGCGTCGGCGGCGGGGAGATGGCGGTGCACGCGCGCGATGGACGCCGAGGTCGATTGGTCGATATGAACCCGCGATACGGGCTGGCGTTTCCCTGCCACGTCCTCTTTGTCTCCTGGCCTGCGGCGCCGGAGGGCTGCAATGATTGATATTGTTAGCTTTCACGGTGGGAGCGCGGGCAGTGCGTAGACTGACTGTGGTCGAAGATCTCGACGCGGCTCGCGCCGGTCAGCTTCTTTATGATATCGACGCTCTCGGAGTAGTACTCCGTCTTGATGGTGGCCTCGTCGTCGAACGAAGCGGCAGTGAGCTTAGACGCGTGCTTGATGTATTGGAAACCGGTTGTGTCTAGCGACACGCTGTCCTCCTTGCCGCGCACGTCTTCGATGACCACTGCATGTTCTTCGGAGCCGTAGTTCTTCTTGTAATATTCCCCAGTGGCGGGATCTGGGCTAGTGAGGATGGTGTACTTCGCGCGCTCGCCTTTTGCTGGGGGAAGGCTGTACTGCAGGGTGGCTGTAGTCGTGTTTGTAGTTGAATTCACCATTGCGGCACGAATGAGGCAAATGTTGGGGTATGGGAGCGCCTCGACACCTTTTATACACTCCCGCTGAAATAGCATTCAGTCCGCGTTCTGACTTCATTCTCCAGCATTCTTGCGTGATTTGTTGATTGGAAATCCCTCACTTAAAAACAGAAACGGATTACTAACGAATGGCCTTCGACCGTGACTATTAGGTTGTACTGGTGGCTCTGGACTATTTCTGTTTAGAGTCTGTCATGGCGTTCATAGCTCAGTAATAGTAGAATTATTACTTCACACCTTCGAATATGGTTAACCGGTTAACCGGGGAAGCGAGGCCTGGCAGCCCGCAATGTCGCCACTCTCCAAGCCAGCATCAGCATCAGCATCCGCTGAATCTGTCGCTCCGCACCCTTGCCGCTCGATGTGAACGCCGATGCCGTATTTATGGTTCCAGTTGGAAACATATGCATAGAACGCAGCCGTTCTCAGCCGTTTCACCACTTTCACAGCACGGGATTGCCGTATGATGCGACGTGCGGACTTACATAGTGGTAATGGAAATAAGCGCCCGGTGACTTCTCGTCGTCATAGATAATAAAAATCATAGCTGCCCCTCGCGATAGACACACAAGTGTGATTAACTAATCTGTCTCTTATCCAGCAATAATATTCGCATCGCTTATACCAAAAGGTATTATGTAGTATGTAACAAGCGACTTAATCGCATAACTAACAAACAAGCGCCCGCATTTCAATAACCCGGAGCAACAACGTACCTGCTAATTCCATGTCCTCCGTGTCTTTCGAGTTGACTCTGCTCACTTGATGTTTCCACATTTTTTATTTAGTCCAGTCTGATTTTATTCATGCTTTGACGGGAATGGGGCATTAAATTTCGGCAATTCATGGGGAAGGGCTCGCCAATTAGCCCTGCAAGCGGCACTGTGCTTGAAAACCCAAAAAGGGAATAGATCCCTCATTTAGAAAGTTCGTCATTGAGAACAATTATTGCACATGAATTATGGGTAGCACTAATTGATGCTCAATTTGTATTCAGTCGTAGAATACCAGAGCGCGAAGTTCAATGGACCTGCGGGGAAGCGCTTCTGCAGGTGTCGTCGGGTCCTCGAAACCGGTATGCGGAGTGAATACAGCAACACTTCCATCTTGGACAGAGTCGAAGCTGTTAACGCCGGACCCATGAGTTAGGACCCATATCACCTTGACAAACAACAATACTTACCATTTAATAAGCACGAACTCCTCGGGAGTCATCCCGCGGAGGTATTTCCACTTGTGGTTCTCGTTGTATGTAACACCGAATGTCTGGCCTTCGCGGTCGGGAAACACAAACGCAACTGGGAACACGTCTTTCTCCACGTCGACGCTTCGGTAGTCGCAGAGCGCGAGAGGCCAATCATACGCTGGGTGCTCAATGGGACGCCAGAGGTTGATAATCTGGAAGCGATTTTCCAAGAGCTTCGGGACGTCGGC
This sequence comes from Hypholoma sublateritium FD-334 SS-4, assembly GCA_000827495.1. Lineage (NCBI taxonomy): Eukaryota > Fungi > Basidiomycota > Agaricomycetes > Agaricales > Strophariaceae > Hypholoma > Hypholoma sublateritium. The sequence continues at coordinate 235,343 of KN817549.1, forward strand.
AGCGGGAAGGTGGCGGTGCACGCGCGCGATAGACGCTGGTGTCGTTTGGTCGACATGGACCTGCGCGACGGGTTGGCGCTTTCCCGCCTCGTTCTGTGTGTCGCCTGGCCTGCGGCGCCGGAGGGCTGTAAATGTTTAAAACATTAGTCCTCACGACAGGAACGCAAGCAGCGTGAAGACTGACTGTGGTCGAAGACCTCGACTCGACTCGCGCCAGTCAGCTTCTTTATGAGATCGACGCTCTCGGGGTAGTACACCGCTTTGATGGTGGCATCGTCGTCGAATGAGTCGGCAGTAAGCTTAGACGCGTGCTTATAGAATTGGAAGCCAGTGGTGTCGAGCGACACGCTGTCTTCCTTTCCGCGGACGTTTTCGATGACCGCCGTCCTTTCCTCTGAGCCGAAGTTCTTCTTAGACAACTCGCCCGTGACCGGGTCGGGGGTCGTAAAAAAGTCGACGGCAGCGCGGTTGCCATCTGTAGGGGGAAGACCATATACCAAGGTCGCTGTAGGGGTGTTCGTAGAGGAGTTGACCATTGTAGTTCGAGTGAGATGTAGCACAGTATGAAGTCACCACCTAAATCTCAACGGTATATATACTCTCGCTGAACAGGCGCTCTGCCACCACGCTCACTACATTTTTTGACAACATTCTTGCGTGATCAATATAATTATCCTTTTTGGTTGATTGGCAATCTTTTGCTTACTTATAGAAAACAGACGGATTACTAACGTGTCTTCGACTACTAGACTGTGCTTGCGCATTCGGACCACTTTCTGTTCCCCATCAATCTCTTAACGGTGTTCATGGCCCAATGATGAGATTTGTCACTAGCACTCTTTACCCCACCGGCTCTTTATATAGTAACTCGGGGAGGCGAACCATGGATGCCCGCAATGTCGCAATGCTCAGTGTACGGCTTGCTCTCCGCTTTAACCGTGCTCTCCGCTTTAAACGTCCCGATTATCTAGGACCTCGACCGCGGATACAGATTCGCTCCGGCAGCTTACACTGACACCATTGTTCACTGTTTCACCACCACGGAGATAGTGTGATGCGGCCTGATGGGAATAAGCGCCCAGAGAGCTCAGAGTATGTATATTTTTCAATTCACCGGTATCTTTTTCAATAAATGGTAATGTAAGATGTAGTCACAAACGGAGAAAACAAAAAAAAACAAAAATATTCGTACATGACAGCAGTGCCATCAAAGCAAACAGTTCGGAAGTAGTAAGAAAACAAACCGGAACGCGCGTCCTATGAGTTTGCGATTGAGTGTACGTCGAGTGTGCCTTTCTGGCTCAGTTCGAAGTAAATAATGTTATAGATTTCATGACAATGATAGTTCGTACTACAATCCCGTTTTTGGTTTCGGTCTCACCTAGTAACTGGATCATCGTGACTAGACATACGGGCCCAATACAATTCGACATAATAATCTCAGGAGCGCCTACTTCGGGAACACATTTGATACATTCAAAAAAAGCTTCTTCTGCCATCACAAAGCTCGCAATACTGTCCATCGGTACTGTTGCAAAGGTGATCTTACTCACACTGGATCACAAATCAAGGAATATAGGTATCAGGGAAAAGCCCAAAAAGGGAATAAACTCCTCATTCATCTAACGCGTCACTGCGAAGCATACAACATATTACATATCTAAAAATACTACAAGCGGATTGTGAGTTATTCGAGCTACTCTGAAGCTACTCAATACAAGATTCTCAGTCGTAGAACACAAGAGTGCGAATCTCAATCGACTGGCGTGGAAGCGCCTCTGGAGGCGTTGTCGGATCCTCGAAACCGGTATGCGGCGTGAAAACGGCAACACTCCCATCTTGGACAGAGTCAAAGCTACGTATACAGCCCTAGTGAGCAACTTCGCGCTTTTAAGCAAATACCACGCCTCACCATTTAATAAGCACGAACTCCTCGGGGGTCATCCCGCGGAGGTACTTCCACTTGTGGTTCTCGTTGTACGTGACGCCGTAAGTCTGGCCCTCGCGGTCGGGGTATATGAACGCGATGTCGAACACGTCCTTCTTCGGGTCGACGCTTCGGTAGTCGCAGAGCGCGAGAGGCCAATCGTACGCGGGGTACTCGATGGGCCGCCAGAGGTTGATAATCTGGAAGCGCTTTTCCAGGAGCTTCGGGACGTCGGCGGCGGGGAGATGGCGGTGCACGCGCGCGACGGCCGCCGAGGACGATTGGTCGACGTGGGCCTGCGCGACGGGCTGGTACTTCCTCGGCCTGTCCTCTTTCGAGTTGTCGACTGGCCCGCGGTGCCGGATTGCTGCAGAGATACATATTGTTAGTCCCCGCAACGAGCGCGCAAGTGGCATTGCGGAGACTCACTGTGGTCGAAGATCTCGACGCGAGTGGCACCCGTCAATTTCTTGATGAGCTCAACGCTCTCGGAGTAGTACTGCGTCTTGATAGTGTCCTCGTTGGTGAACGAGTCGGGCGTGAGCTTCGAGGCCTGCTTGAAGAATTGGAAGCCGGTGGTGTCGAGGGAGACGCTCTCTTCCTTGCCGCGCACGTTCTCTATGACCACCGTCTTTGGCTCCGAGCCGTAGTTCCTGCTGTTGAATTCGCCCGTGACTGGATCGGCCTTACTGAGAACCGTGTATTCGGGGCGCGAGCCGTCGGCCGGGAGCACGCCGTAGTGCAGGGTGACCGTAGTTGAGCTTGTAGCTGAATTGACCATTGTAGCTCAAACGAGGCGTGATGTTGGAGTATTGGAACCCCAGCCCACCCTCTGCCATTTATATACACTCTATCTGAGAAGGCGTTCTGCCCACGCTCTGACTTCATTTTCTAGCTTTCTTGCGTGATCGATGTAATTATATTGTGCCGATTGGCAATCTCCTCCTTGCTTATCAACAAGAACAGATTACAAACGCACTTTCGTTGAGAATTTGCACTTGAACCTCTGGACCACCGTTATGTTTTCGCTATCATAGTTCCTATCATGGTGTTCATGGCGCCATTATATGGTTTGTAACTCTCTACGCCTTCGGCTATAAATAACTCAGTACCCCTGGCGAGAGCTCGATGCCGCCACGCTCAACGTTCGCATCTTCTCCACTTTATCCGCTGTGGCCGCACCTATTTATGATCCCGAGTGCTGACACGAGGAAAGTGCTATCGCCTACAAGTCCACTATGTCACTCTCCGCACTGTCATTAACACGGTGATTTCAAAGTGTGACTGAAATTTACTGTGCGATGCAGCGTCAGTGATCGAAATAAGCGCCCATCGACTTATTGACTACTCGCAGCGGGGTATCACAGTGGAAGTGACGGTATCGTTCCTGAATCCTGATACCAGGAATGCAGAAAAACGCAATTATCGGTGTCTATTTATACAGCGAGTTCATTTCTTGCCGGCGCCGTGCTTGCGCGACCGATGTACAGAGTTTCTATGATGCGTTGAATTGGTCTCCTTTATTCACCGGCACCCGGATATATGTAATTCTACACGAACAGCGTGCGCTCAAGCGTACACTCTACCTAGGCTCCGGCACTGTAAAGCCAATCAAGCTACGGTTCGTCCCAGCAAACCTCTGGCAAATTGACGAAGCCATCTCAATCAGCGACACAAACAGGGTGCCGCCACCCGACCTCATGCCCACCCTCCATCGGCGGCTCCAAGAACCCGCGGAACACCCACGGCGCGTCGTTACCCGCACCCAACGCCTGGTCCTGCGCCCAGCGCATCCCGTAGCCCGCGGGGACGCGTACCTCGTACACCAGGACCGCGTGCGGGAGCCAGTGCAGATTGCGCCACGTCGCGCCTACGACGACGCGCCAGAAGAGCGCCAGCGCGCCGGCGTTGATCGCCGCCCATAGATCCCTCAGCAAATTTTTGTCCTATTTCAAGTTGCATTTTGTATGCATCAGCCTGAAGACAAAATGTGATGAGTGCACATAAACTGGGACAGAATTTATACCTCCGAGTTCATATGTTTGAAGTAAAACCCATGACGAGTGAAAGCATAATTCCAATATCTTCACCCCCAGTATCTTTGAAGCCGTCCGAATAAAACGCGATTTCCTACGGTGTTTGCAAAGCGTTGAAATACCGAACTCCTCTGGCGTGCTCATTGAACTTGGATACTCTCTCATAGACTCACATGTTCGTAGTATGGGGATGTTAAGTCGGGCTACGGTGCTTTCACTTAGTATATTGGTTTTCTTCCCAGAATATGAACTCGAAGGTATAATTTTGTCCCAGTTTATGTGCACTCGTCACATTCTGTCTTCAGGCTGATGCATCCAAAATGCAACTTGAAGTTGAGATAGGGCAAAATTTGGAGAGTAATCTATATAATCGTTTACCACCGCACTGAAAAGGGTATCATTCATTGCCTACTTATATTAACCCACATATTTAATCTATTATAATTGTCTTTAAAGACAATTTAGGTGCGTTATATACTTGACTTGTAGAAACTTGCGGACGACGCGACGCGTTTCTTGATCACGGGGTGGACTGTGGGAATCGGACTCAGAGCGTGGGAAGGTGAATACGCTGGCTCTTTCCGTGACTGCTTTTGCCAGTGACTCCTACTTCACTTACTTAGTCTTCATCACCAACTTCTCGAATTCCGCCTACATTCCTACGGAGAAGCAATCCACCCGCAATGGTAAAAATCCACTTCTGTTTCGCCTGGGCTTAGCAAATCATGACAAGGTGCAGTCACTTTCGAACCCAGAAGAAGGTCGCAGAGACGACATCTTGATACCACCCGTGGATTGCGCTCCTCTGCCTGTACCATATCCACCTCCATCCCCACTCACCGCGTCCGAGTCCACCCTCCTCGCCTCCATGCGCACTCCACGCCTGCCCCTGCCGGATCCCCACTGCCACGGCATGAGCGAGCTGCCCGACACCGCGCGCCTGCGCGCACGTGTCTCCGCGATCCTGCAGCAGCGGCGTGGCGAGAGTCGCATCTCCAGCTCAAACGCAATGACGGACGCAGATGCAGACGCAGGTGCAGAGCCCGTGGACGAGAACAGCGCGCTCTTCGTGCATCTCGCCCACGGGCTCGCGTGCACCGCCGGCTCCGCGCTGGGGAGCGCCCCGCCGCCCGCCGACGCGTGCCTCGCCGCGTACTGCACCCCGAACCGCGTCGGGCTCACCGCGGGCGCGCGCGCGTGGTCGAAGCACTGCCACCGCTCGGACGTGCCGGCCACGGGCGACGCCGCCGCCGATGCACGCAGCGCAGGCTGGTGGGGGCGCGCAAAGGGCCCCGTGGCGGCGATCAACGCCGGCGCGCTGGCGCTCTTCTGGCGCGTCGTGCGGGGCGCGACGTGGCGGAATCTGCACTGGCTCCCGCACGCGGTCCTGGTGTACGAGGTGCGCGTTCCCGCGGGCTACGGGATGCGCTGGGCGCAGGACCAGGCGTCTGCTGCTGCTGCTGGTGGTGTGGGTGACGACGCGCCGTGGGTGTTCCGCGGGTTCTTGGAGCCGCCGATGGAGGGTGGGCATGAGGTCGGGTGGCGGCACCCTGTTTGTGTCGCTGACTGAGAAGGCGCCGCCAATTTTTGCAGACGTTTGCTACGACGAAACGGAACTTGATTAGCTTTACAGTGCCGGCGTCTAGGTAGAGTGTACATCTGAGTCCACGCTGCTCGTGTAGATATCTAATTCAACGCATCGCAGGAGCGATACATACGTCGGTCGCGCAAGCACGGCGCCGGCAAGAAATGAACTCGCTGTATAAATAGACACAGATAAACTGCATTTTTCTGCGTTCCTGGTATCAAGGATTCAGGGACGATACCATCACTTTCGCTGTAGTACCCCCCGCTGCGAGTAGTCGATATGTCAATGGGCGCTTATTTCAATCACTGACGCTGCATCACACAGTAAATTTTTGCCCTATTTCAAGTTGTATTTTGGATACATGAGCCTGCAGACAAAATGTGATGAGTGCACATAAACTGAGACAGAATCTATACCTCCGAGTTCATATGTTTGAAATAAAACCCATGCCGAGTGAAAGCACCGTTTCCGTACATAGCATCCCCATGCTACGAATATGTGAGTCTATGAGAGAGTATCCAAGTTCAACAGGCCATGTTGTCCACCCCATGGATGAAGCCCCAGCAACAAGCGCAAATGCCTGATGGAAGAGCCACGGTAGCAAGCGCAACGTCCCTGCTTACATGGTGCCGTACGCTTCCTTGCAGTTATTCCATCACTAGTGTACCTCATCAAATCAGTTCCCACCAGCACCCATCATTAACTAAGCCCTACCGCCCTCGTAGTCTTTCCATGCAGCCATGTACTTACATCGAGCCCATTCCAACGTTAGCGCGCCCCATCAAATCACCTGTTTATGTAGCCGTGCGCTTCCATCGAGCATATTCCAACGTTAGCGCGCCCCATCAAAATTTGCGGCTACCACCGGTCGTACATGCAGCCGTGCGCCTTCCATCGAGACGTGCCCTCATCAAATGAGTAGTATCTCCTAAGAATATGCAGTGCGCCTCTTTAATTATGAAGTGCGCCCTCCTAATGCATGTAGCAAACCTCAGAAAATATGGAGCAACATTTCAAGGGAATGGAAAGCGAGACCAGCAGGGAGAATGGATCTCTCGCTTTATGTACAGGCGTTATATCACGCCCATGCAGTGTACATTCCATGGCGCGCACCTCATACATGAAGCGTACATTCCATGAAGCGTAGTAAGTACTTCATACATGAAGGACACCTTCCATGAAGCATACGCTATAACAAGCCTGCGTATATGTCATACATTGATATCTATAAATACAAATGCAAAAACAGAAAAAATGAAACAGAAATTGTACTCTATGCAGGCCCGTTTCAATATTTATGCATATAAAGCGGTCGGAATATTCTCTTTTATCCTACATAGCTTGTGGGATAYATCTATAGGCAATGAAATAAAAGTGAGACGAGTCATCAAACGACGCCATCTCAAAGACAGTTTGTAACGTGCTTGGTACTGACTTTCATGGGTCGCAAATAATTTCACCATACCAAAGACAACAGACTAACCACCGGCCATGCTAAATGCAAATGTTACTATCAAAGATGTATTGTAATACTTCTCATCTCTTTCTATGCATTTTCATAGCACACATTTGACAGAAAAAAGGTCGAGATCAATAAATGGCAGTGTAAAACATACAAACGGAACATTTTAAAGTRAATTTCAGATGCCAGCATATCAGGATTGTCAAGGACTCGACTGCCCAATTTGTTGAARAARCTATCAGTTTGTTTTTCGGTCTTGCGTGGACCAGTGTAGTGGGCTCATCTGCGCTCAACCGACTCTCAATGGTATACGGGGATGGATGATATGCACAATTGCACTGTAGTATTACGTGCACGACAACGCACCGAATCAGGTTAAGGGGCGTTCGGGTAAAATAAAATACAACCAGCTGCTCGGTACTGAGGGGAATAGGAGTACAATGATTATGTCGCTTCTTTTTTACAACATATCATACTTATAGTGATATATTACAAACAATGCAATGGAATAGCTCATTCGTTGATATATGTTCTATGACTACGAAGTGGTTGAACTAGCAGTGTGACGGACACGAGCGCCGTAGAGGAAGAAATACGTATAGACAAACATACATTCAGTGCGGTGCATAGCATTACTGATAGCGAGCACCACGGAGGAGAAAACAAAAAGAAACATACCTACATTTGATGCGGCGCACAGTATTTCGTGGCGCTCACTATCAARTGTAGTTGATGGGGTGTACAATATTCCATGGTGCTCGCCATCAGACGTAGTTGATGCGGCGTATTATATTCCATGGCGCTTGCTATTGTTGATGCGGCGCATGCTATTCCACGGCGCTCATTGATGGTTCACACTATTCAATGCAGGTCACTGACATTTTAGCCAAATTATTAAATAATACTAAGGGGTCATGAGCAGTGGTGTATGAGGAAAAGCATCTCGGATTAAACATAATACTGAGCTATAGATGCCCCAGGTCGTGACTGGTAAATGGATCGCGTGGAAATCGCGTGGTATTGCATGGAGAGATCCCCATGAATGAGGCCATTCAATCCCAGACTGATGGCAGTCTATGGCACGATGGAAGGGAGGGAAGACCATGGAGGACCTTGTATATGAGGCACTCAGCTTCCATCTGCGCTTGCTACCGTGGCTCTTCCATCGGGCATTATGCGCTTGTTGCTGAGGTTTCATACATGGGGTGGACATACTATGGTGAGTTCAATTAGCAGACGCCGTCAGAGGACAATGAGTTCGGTATTTCACCGCCCTGAAAACACAATAGAAAATCGCGTGTTACTCAGACGGATTCGAAAATACTGGGAGTGAAGACGTTGGCGTTATATGAGAACACAAAGAGATTATTGAGAGTTACATGCCAAGGCTAGTAGTACAGCATAAAGAAAGACATTGTCCGCGTACAGCGAGAAGAGCGTTCAAGTGAGCGAGCCGAAGTAAAGGAGACACGATAACCAAGACAAAGAAATAAAGCACAGTGGCGCGGGACGGGTGATAATACACAGCCCTAGCGTCGAGAAAGCGAAAGTACAGTGTTACAGCTAAAGATACAAGCGGGAGACCTATGGAAACAGAAGGAATGGTAGCGTTAGTGTGTGTTGGGCGTGCGGGTCGTGTATGGTACATTCGCGCTTAGGCGCGGGCAGCGGCACGGCGCCAGGTGCCGGCGGTGGCGCTGGCATTTTTCGTGTGGTGGGGCGCACGGTAGCGCGGGGTCGTGGCGGGAGCAGGGGCGGCACGGGCGGCGGGGGCGGCGCCGAGCATGACGCCGCCGGTGAGGACGGTGCTGACTCCGCCCTGGTAGAGGTACTTGGTGATGTCCTTCTTGTTCGCGTCGACGACGACCTTGGTGGGCGCAGGCTCAGGAACGAAGACGGGCGCGCGGCGGGGTGCGACGAACACGCGGGGGAGAGATGGGGCAGTGGGCTTCGCTTCGGGGGCGTCGCACTCCGCGACGGAGCTCGCGGACGACTCGCTGTCCGCGCCGGCGGAGAACATCGACGAGCGCGAGCTGGGGCGCGAGCTCGCGCTCTCCGTGGGCGACGTTGAGCGGGGCGCGGATAGCGGCGACGGGAAACCCGCGAACAGCGCACGGGGTGCGGCGGGTGCGGGCGCGAACGCCGCGCGGGTAGGCGACGGCGAGAGGAGCCCCGCGTGCGAGCGCGCTAGGCGCGCGAAGAGCTCCGCGGCGTCGGACTCGTGCGTCGCGTCGAGCAGCTGCTGCGCGCGCGTGCGCGTCTGGGCGCGCTCGCGCGCGGAGGCGACGGTGGCGTGGAGGCGCTGGCCGAGCTTGCTGATGGGGACCTGCTCCGGCTGGGGCGCGGGCGCAGCGGCGGGGGCGGCCGGGGCGCTGAGGTCGGCCCAGACGACGACGGTGTGCGGGCGCAGGCCGGCGTATTCGGCGCGCACGGCGCGGGGAGTGATGACCAAGGCGAACTCGCGGGGCGCAAGGAGGGACATCCAGTCGGCCCAGGAGACGCCGGCGCCTATGGCGGCGGCGAATACGGGCCGCGGGGGGACGCGGTTAGGCGCGAAGGGGAGAACGAGCGGCGTGCCAGAGCAGGCGGCCTGGAGAGTGCTGCGCAGGATAACTTGGAGGGCGGCGACGCGGACCGGGGCAATTGCGAGGATGAGTGGGCGGGTGAGGAAGCGTGCGGCGTGCTCGATGGAGTCTGTGAATGCCATTTTGTCGTAAGAGGTTCGTGGAAAATATCGGCCGGCGATTTGAAGATTAGAATTAATTCGAAGAATAAGTCTTAATGGGCGTCTAAATGAAGATCTTCGTGGCTGTTAGAAAGCACAATTGGCAGAGGGAGACGCCTGTGCTCACCTTGAAATGTGCGTAAAAGTTATCGAGAGGCTGGAGAAACGAATCCGACTTGGTAAGGCTGTTCAGGGGAAACCTGGTGAGGATTTTGCGGAAAACGCCCCCACCTTTATATTTTGAATGCGCGCCATTGTCTGGCCTACATTGTTCGTTTTTTAGAGCTTTCGCATCAAAACGTAGGAGAGCACAATGGTTGTTTGGCCCCGCTTGCTACCCTTCGCTTACCGGTCTGGCCAAATAAGGTACAAATACGGCAACGCCCGCACGGCGGCCAATGCGCGCTCTTGCTTTATACATTGAATGCCGCTTTCTTTCCGTCTCGCTTTCGTGAACGCTGGATGATTGAGATTACAATTCACAGATACACTTCGCTGAGGCGTATATAATAAAGCATGCCGCTGATAAGTATCATATTATCATAGCAGTACTACTTACGACGCCTCTGAATCGGTTGGGTGAGGCTGGTACCTAAGGTCTGTTTTGACAGCAATTCAATCGAATTTAGGACACCGGGAACACGACCGAGTCGGACAGACTCCACGTCAAAGAGCTACAGTTTCCATGTGCAGCAAAAAGTGGAATCGATAAGCTTTGCTCCAACTCCCCTGCGGTCTTCCGTATACCAAGATTATTTGGTAAAACAATTGTTGGCGATCCGCACCTGTTTCTCAATATTCTACCGTGCTTCGTGGACGATCCTAGACGATCGTCGACGATCCTCCAATGATCCTCGAGGAAAGGAGGCCGTGTGTGAAATCTATCGAAACGGGGATACACTTTTTGGTTCCGGTCCCACGTGAGCTGGAGACAACTTGGCGCGCCCCACCACAATCTCAACGACAATCTTAGGAATGTCTACTTTTCAAAACCAACTGACACGCTCAAAGCTTCCCCGACGTCGACGCACTTCAAGCACCGTCTTTTCGCAATCCTTACTGGTACCACCGACGATGGCGGCCACTGCGCGTGCGATTAATACTTACTGCCCCCACTGCCAGCAACAGAGTCTTGTCATCGACCTCTAAGCCGAAGTCGGATGGCACCTCCGACTGGGTAGGCACCCGAAGAGCAGAAAAACCAAGGCTGGAATGCATATGTCCTATCAAATGGGGCTCCTAATCAGCCAGTAATTATGGAACGACGCCTTCAACGTTATTCATTTGGCTTCTTTTCTATCTCCTTATCAGCTCTGGGAATAGGTCTGAGATAACGAGACTTATAAGGCGACAGTCTTCCGCGCTCGCAGGTCTTCGACCTCTTGCATCGTCTCGTGCGCCTGTTTCTGCGCCAATTCGAGCATAGTCTGTCTTCTTTCTCGAGCTGCTTCGTCGAGCTTTACATATCCATTGCATATTATTGGACCAGAGATGTCCGAACCCGTGCTTCCCCAGGGTGCTGGCTATGGCGTTGGTGCGACGATCTTCCTTCCGACTTGCCGAAATTGAAATTGACCTTGCTTGATCGCCCATTCGTCAATCGTGGTCTCATTATAGTCGTTGGTCAGTCAGAATTGGTTCTTGTAAGCATAGTCCAAGGCTTTGACGACTGATATCATTCAATTCAGGGATCGGGTTGTTCTTCAGCGCGTTTATGCTGTTGATCACCGCCATCCAGGCAAGGTATACAGCGTTTTCGCCGAAGAACTCTGAGGAGTTCACCAGCGCGTCGCGGAGCGTGAAGCCCGGTTTGATTGCTTCTGGAATTGTATCAGCGTGGACATGGGCTGCAACGCTGGTGTGTTTTTATTTTTATAACTTGGATAAAAATTCTTATCATTGAGTATAGCTACAAAGTAGTGCTGTGGCATACAAATTTGGTGCGTATATGGCCACTCAAAAACATGGGCATCGATATTGACTACTATCCACAGGTATCAGCGGGCCATGGTGGTACGGAGGTACGGCGCAAAACTTCTGTCGTCGACGTCATTCCTCACAACTGTAAAAGCCGGCGCAACTGTTCAGGTTTTGCTGTTTGCCATGGTTCGTCACTGAACATCGCGATCTGTCAGCTGGGCCCTCATACTATTGTATCAGTTGGCAGCTAAGCTAAAGCTTAATGCCCCTTATGCTCACACATGGCTTGAAATTGTGGGCGCACGGTGGGGAAAGACAGCGCACCTTGTATTTATGTTCTTCGGGTGAGTGGAAATTATTTCTGATATTGTGTAGACCCAAAGCTGACGGGGCGGGTTTCAGTCTTGCAACAAACATTATTGTTAGTTCTATGTTGATTCTTGGAGGATCGGCCACTGTGACGGATCTCACTGGAATGAGCACACTTGCTGTATGTGTCAATAAACCATGCGAACCTCGTTTTCTAATTGCAATTACAACCCAGGCCTGTTTCCTTATCCCCCTCGGCGTCGCTATCTACGTCGTGGTTGGAGGAATGCGCTCTACGCTCCTCTGCGATTAGTGCGTACCATCTCAAACGCCATTTTGGCCTGCAACTAATCGGTTTCTCAAGTACACACACCACAGTTCTCTTCGCCATCATCCTAACCTTCGTGTTCACCGTGTACTCGACCAGCGACAAGATCGGCAGCCCGCGCAAGATGCACGAGCTGCTCGCCGCCGCCTCGACCGCCGCGCCGATCGCGGGCAACGCGCACGGCTCCTACCTCACGATCCGCTCGAAGAACGGCCTCATCTTCGGCGTCATCAACATCATCGGCAACTTCGCGACCGTGTTCCAGGACCAGGCGTACTGGCAGCGCGCGATCGCGAGCCGCCCCGCGAGCACGGTGAAGGCGTACCTCCTCGGCGGCCTCGCGTGGTTCGCGATCCCGTTCACGTTCGCGACGACGCTCGGGCTCGCGGCCGTCGCGCTGCGCGGCGACCCGGACATGCGCGTGCTGTCTGCCGCGGACGTCTCGGCGGGCCTCCCCGCGGCGGCGGCGGCGTCAGCGCTGCTCGGCCAGGCCGGCGCGGCGGCGCTGCTTGTGCTCCTGTTCCTGGCCGTGACGAGCGCGTGCTCGGCGGAGCTCATCGCGGTGTCGTCGCTGCTGACGTACGATGTGTACAAGGTGCGTGGGTGATGTGGTGGATCGCCTGTGCGGGGTGCTCATCTGTGTGCAGACGTACATCAACCCGAAGGCCACTGAGGAGCAGATCCTCCGCGTGGGCCACGGCGCGGTACGCTATGCTCCCGTGATATGATCCCTGTGATAGTTGTTAATCGTCATATCGCGTGTCTGCTACCAGGTCGTAGCCTATGCAGTGATATGTGGGCTAGCGGGGTTGATCTTCTTCTACATCGGCGTCTCCATGGGGTGGCTCTATGTATGGCGCTCTGTCCATCTGATATTGCTGCGCAGCTAACTGATTAAATCAGACGTTCATGGGAGTCATCCTCGGGTCGGGTGTTGCTCCAATCGCACTCTGCATCACCTGGAGCAAGGCGAACAAGTGGGGCTGCATCTCTGGTGCGATCGCAGGCTTCGTCGCCGGTATCGTGGCGTGGCTGGTCACGACCTCCACCCTCAACGGCGGCGTCATCAACGTCGTGGTGCGCATTGATGCCATACTTTGTCAAGATCATTATTGATCATCTTTTTTTGCGTAGACGAGCGGAGGCGACTTCGAGATGCTCGCCGGTAACCTTGCCTCGATTGGCGTTGGCGCCATCGTTGCCGTCGTTTCGTCGCTTATTGTGAGCCCATGATTATCATTTAGCCTGCTCGTTCCTGATCACTGTTCTTCGCGCAAATCAGTGGCCCGATGACTTCGACTGGGAGACAACGCGCGCGATCAATATGCCCAGTCGCGGGACCGGAAAAACTGATGAGAAGGTCGCGGATAGCGACAGTGACGACAAGAAGCGCGCGGCGAGCGTCAAGGAGTCCGTCGCCGGCGACTCGTTTAGCGGTTCGGAGGAAGAGGACGAACTCGACCCCGTCGCTCTCACAAAGGCGTTCAAGTTTGCCACATACTCCTCGCTGGCGCTGGTGCGCTGTCTCTTTCAAGTATATTGATGCTTTGTGCTGACGGATTCGCGCCAGTTCGTTGTGCTTATTCTCCTCATCCCACTCCCGCTCTTCTTTTCCTCCCACATCTTTGGCGTCGGTGGGCTCACCGGGTGGGTGGCTGTGGGCATCGCATGGACGTTCCTGTCCGCCATCTCCGTTGTTATATACCCGCTGTACGAGTCTCGACAGGCTCTCGGCCAGATCGCAACGGGCATCTATAAGGTATGTTCACGCTCGTGTGATATTGAGTGCTATTAATTCCGCGATCAGGATATCTTCACAAAAGGAAGCGGCAAGTTCGTGACGAACACCGCACAAGCCACGACGGCATAAGCGCCGGAAAACGGAAATGTATTTCTCCCTCGCTATGTCTTCTGTGGATCCCCCATCTTTTCTTACGTCGCTGATATCCGACGATCTGCCCATGTCTATAACGACCATTCAAGAGATAGATAAGTAATATGACCTCGCCTTGATATCCACGCCATTGTCGCCGGCATATGTACACTACCCAATCTACAGCGCACCGTAAGCACCTGTCCAGCGCATTGCGTTTGTGAATTATATTGAAAGCAGGGAGATCCAAGGCAACACGCTGAGGGTAATGTCAGTACTGCATGGTTCATGACACGCTGTGCATGGTGACTGCAATTGTCAAGGGCTGTGCGAGCCGTGGGCTTCACAACACGTCGCCAGGTTTCCTTCGCTGTCAACCGCACCGCTGCCTCTATGATCACATATGATTACCTTTCAACCGATGCATTAATGAGCACAACCATTTCTATTCAAACGATGTAAGAATTTTGAGCACCAGAATGGTACAGTATGAATACGCGAACTCAGTATAGCACAGGTCATATTCACCCACCAACAGTCAAATGAGCTGCGCCAACCAAGAAATCAATCCGCCAAACCTCTTGCTTGATTCGGTGGGAAAGGAGGCCAGACCAAAAGCATATCAAATCCGAGCCAGGCTCTGGGCCAAAACCGCAGCACACACACAAGGTCAGATCCACATTGATCCAAGCCATGTTTTGATCATCCATGAATAAGTGCTTCACTTCAGGAAAGTACGAATGCATACGCGCTATAAATTGGCTTTCTGCACACCTTTTTTTGCATGATCTTCGGGAATTGATGATTCAATGACGATTCAAGATAAATACTTCCATGGACATAGTGATTAGATATCAACGTTGTATCAACGCCGACCGGCACCTACTGTATACTAGTAGGTGCTTCCTGATTATCTAGCCGTCAGGACAGGAGCCAGAAGCTCCCACTAGACAAAATGACAAAATATGTTGCAATTAATCAGGAGTGCCAGAGGCCCTGGTGCTATGCAGGCGCAATATTCAATTTCTTTAGAGAGCACAAGACTTTAAATTTCATAGACTGCCATAACACATTGATCTTTGAGGGTGACCGGTGAGTAGAAGCTCAAAGCTGTACGCGTGCTCACTCATATTCTTGTTCTGCCGAGCTCAGAATCACGACCACGGTGTCCACGGTCCCGGGTCGATGTGGGCGATGATTCATTTGAGAGATTCCTAACTCTCCGGAAATACTTCTCAATTTCACGCCCGCCGGAAATAGAGGAAGAGCCTTATGAAGTGAGCGGATGCGAAAACGTGCGTGCGCATTTATATGCTCTAGAGACATAAATAAATCGGATTGGTATGCAAGGCGGCCGTTCGGCCCCATGTCAAGTCAATGTTGGGCTTCGTGTTTATGCTTCTCTCGGCGCTCCCTCAGAATTCCAATGGAACACACTGTTTCAAATAGTGGCCGATCAGCTGCTACAGCGAAATGTTGATCATGATGGTCAGAGTACTACAAGCGCTAATTCAAATTTATGTTCACTGACAGTGTACAATGAGACGCAGGACTCAGTGGAGAAATGACCAGTCTCCCGAATACAGCAAACGGTTAGGCAACAAAATACTTGCGCCCAAGTGCTCTGACACCCTTACGAGAATTTGAAGGAACAAGACCCTTCGAAGAAAAAGGAAATTAATCCTGCACGCCTCTATATATAGTAGAATTCGCCGAGGTAGTGGGGCTTTTCACATAATGACACTTCATCACTGAGTCACAGCAACAGGAACCAAGAGTGGGAGCCAGGCACCCAAAGAAAGACCTTGGGAGTACATACGCTCACTGTGGAAATATTGATACATGGGGCATGGGCAGTTCAGTTTCATCACTTCTTTTTATGGAATCAAGATGAAGTCAATAGAGCTGTTGCCCTTACAGAATGCGAGAGCCCCACGCGACGTCTTATATAACCGTCAGATTTGAGTATGGCCATTGCTATTTGCCTCCTGGTCTTCTGAGGTGATTATTCCCATTCTCCTCCCGCAGGATGAGCGCGCTGGTGGATGTACCTCCCTCTTTCGACCAGATATCGACTCCCCTCGTATTTCTAAGCCCGAGTACAGCTCATAATATAAACCTCGCGACGTATATCCACATTGCCTCGACCGGTGTAAGTTTACAATGGCCTAGAGAGGCGCTTTGATTGACCACCTCCAGATTCTGGTATGGGATGTCCTAAACAATCTGAGAAACGACTGGAGGATGGTCACCAGCTGTCGTAAATTGTGCATCACGATGGTTCTCTACTTCGTCATGAGGTGAAAACCGTCCTTCCACTTCATGTAATATGTTGATGAATGTCTCAATGCAGAATCGCATTATTAGCATATTCTATTGGGAGAACATTCCTGCTGAGTGCGTTGTGATGAGCCCTCCTTTACGCCGCCGGCTAAGAAACATTAATTCTGAATTCAGCGGCAGAAATTGACAACTGCCGTGCACTACAAAACGCACTCATGGTGCTGATCATCGTTTCACTGGTCTGCGTTAAGACTTTCTTCTATCTTCGCGTGGTCGCCGTCTACGGCAGAAACCTGTACATTGTCGGCTTCTTTGGTGTGACCTGGCTGTCAACCATAGCAATGTCGTCAACGTTTTACAAGACATACGGCGCTGAGCACATCGGCCCCACTCACTATTGCCGTGAAATCGTCAATGGCAATCTCCTCATGGCAACTCTAGGCGTCCTTCTGACAAACGACAGCCTCATTTATATAGCCATCGCATACCGAATCTACCGCATCTTCCGCGATTATGACTTCGAGTCGACTTGGAAGAGAAAGGTTGTCATGTTGCTGTTCGGTGCTTCGCTGCCTGTGGGCTCGAAGGTCGTCATCCTTGAAAGCCAACTGTACTGCATGTGAGTTTCCCTTCAGATTTGAAACAGTGCCCCGTGGATTCTGACTCGATGCTCTCAGGCTCATTGTTATCAGCAAAATATTCCTGGTGGTTATGGTCGCCACAAACCAGGCCAAGAACTCTATGTTCGTAATTTGCCATTTGGTTATACTGGTCGTCCTAGTTTCCCGAGTGTACCGGGAGCTGCGGGAGATAGGTGGCGCAGGCCAGCGGGCGCCTGTGACAGATTTCCAAACGGAGGGCCTAACTTCCGCCGAATTTGTCAGAGCCGGCCAGACAGTGCAGGAGATGGGGAAGAATACAGAGATCGAGAAGGACGTCGCGTCCCTAGCGGGGTCCAGTATGCGCACGGCAAGCCTTAGCGCATCTATCCGCACCTATGCGAGCGATGAAAACCGAAGCGACTTCCGCCTGCATGCGTTGCGTAGCGGCGAAGGCGAATCCAGCCAGCGAAGTGGTTTTTTCCGGAGCGACATGAGGTCAGACACATTTAGCAAAGTCTGATCACGTCCACATCCCAATAGAATCCTGTGTTGACGTGCCCCATTTGACGGATACCCTGGATGTCCAATGGATGGATGAAAGGCTATAAGCAATTGGTCGGAAGGTTTGAAAGTACCGCTTGGACGGTCTGATGAGATATCTCCGCTATGTAAATTTTAATTACGTAATGGAATATGTACACATCGTATAAATGTTTGTATTTTAGTTATTTCGGGACTTAGCAGCATGGCGTAGGAAGTTCAAACGTTCAACTTTGGTTCAACTAGTTCTGATTTCTGATTTTTGCCTTTTAATCGAATTGATTTGAACGATGGAATGCTTGTTCGACGTCGCCATGCAGATATGTACATCCTTCCAATGGGTAGCATCTGGTATTTATGGCATCATCGTCAATTGATAATCGCAATAAACTCACATATCTTGTCAACACTGCCCGCTGGAAACACCAACTCCCTCCATCTCAGACTTAAGATCGACAATCCAACAGAAGCTCATGGGAGTAACTACTGGCCATGGGAGCAATCATTCGTCGGAGGTGGTGGGTACGAATCATGTGGGAGTGTCAGACCAGCGTGGTCATGGACGTACACATTGAAAAGAGAACCAAGCTGAACCAAGCTGGAAGGGTTCCCAAGATGCAAAAAGTGGTTAATCGAGATGTATAGGTACGCTGGCATGCATTAAATACACATTTACAGGCGAATGTGTTTATCCCAAGATACCAAATTTATCGTCGGTGTCAAAGACACTGAATAGGCTGGCCTTGGATAAGCCGCGCTGTATCGGACGGGAAATGCCAGAAGGACACTGCCACAAGAACGTAGACGGCTAACAAAAAAATTAGACAGAGCTACTGGAACCCGTAGGTAGCATAGACATACCAACGAGTACTATTCCGCTCATCCAATGTGATTTTCCGTCCTCGACAGAGAACTTGACAACGAGGACAGAAAGGAATAGAACCTGTACGGGAGTCTGCATCAGCGCTCGCATTGCGGGGCAGCGGTAGACATACCACGGTCTCGAGAGGATCGAACAGTAAGGTGAGCGGCTTGTTCATGATCCACCCCAGCAGCACCAACACCGGGATGACGAGCAGCGAGATCTGGATGCAGCTCCCGACGGCGACACTCATCGCGAGGTCAAACTTGCCCTTGCTCGCGACGATCACCGCGGTGGTGTGCTCCGCAGCGTTGCTGATTACTGGGATAACGATGAGCGTGATCCATTCCTTCGAGATATTTGGGTGGGCAGAAATGAGGCCGTCGAGGGAGTCAACGAGATAGTCAGACGTGACGTATGCGAGGGCAGTTACAACCACGAGCAAAATTAGTGCCGCTGGGTTATTGAGCTTTGCGATTTCTTCGCCTTCGGACGACGACCGGGAAGCTGACCGTGAGCGATGCAGAGTCGCGTCCGCTCCTGTAGGCAGTGTTTGCGTAGAATGGCGACTGAAAGCAGAGCTTTTCGAGCCCGATGAACCATGCCATACAGTGCGCTCTTGCGTAGTGTCTAAGAACAGATGATTGTGCGAATAGAACTGGAAAAATAGCTAAAGAACAGAAAAAATCAGCTACGTCAAAGATGATAAATCGTGATGTTTCATACATAGGCGAGGTACCTAGAGTTTCTACAGGTTAGACAGGCATTACGGAGAAATATATAACATCGTACATCAGAATAAGAATAATGGCTGTCCCGCGACTGAGCTCCAAAAGTATCTTCACTTCCGTACCGGCAACTAGACGCGATTCTAAGAATTGATGCTGTAACTGAATCAGGACGACACTGTAGCACGAATGCTGAGGTAGACTTACAAATGCGGCAGGAATCGTCATGGAAATTACAGAGACAATCAGCAGCGACGAGTTAAGTTGCGCCACCATGGCTTGGAATTGTTGGTGCTGAAACCTGAAGCCTCCCACTACGATAATGTTATAAGCAGATATTGCGGTGAAGTATAAACGATTTTGCGACACACCGATGAAAGAGCATCCGAGAACAAGCAACAGATTACTCAACAGGCCACCGAGCAAAGTACTTTGAACGACTTCCAATTCGCACTATCAAACAAATTAATTGAAACAGCGGATAAGGAAATCATCATAAACGCACTTTTTTCAGAGCAATCCCAGCGATGATCATTTCTATCAAATTACCGAGCGACGCGTTTAAAAGTCCTCCAATACTTTGCGTAGTACTCAGTGCAATTTGCTCAGTACCCAGTCCAAGGAGAGCAGCGAGTGGCACAATGCCAAGGCCAGAGAACACGAAGATCAATGTTGGACTTTGGTGCGTATAATGAAGGGCCCAAGAAATTGGAATGCAGACAAGCAGAATATTGATGGGAGTGTATCTGAAAGCCGCCACAAATGACGCATAATACGTTGGACGAGGCCCAGCGGGTTGCTTGGACTTTAAGGCAGCAAGGAAGCGCCGCATTACGGATGGTTTGGATCCACGGGGACCTCCGCGACGCGAAATCGGCTCATCGGTCGCTTCGAGCTTCTCCACGTCCATTTCTACAGTTCTTGTGCGATATACACGCGCTTCAGGAGCAGAAATTTCGCTGGCGACACGGGGCGACGCTCCCTGGTCGCGTCTGACGCAATCTTGGAAACCATGCGTGATGGTTTGAGTTGAGAGTTCTACTGCCTTGCGATCGAAATTTATTTCAGGCGCCCCACTTGAACCCGGCCCACTACTAGGAGGCTCATCTTCGTCTTCGACGACGAGGGAGAGTGCTGGCTGTGGCAATACGGTGGTGGAAACATTGTGAGTTGCTAGAGTAGAAGATTCTCCCATTCAGTGTGTTCTGGCGCTTTGGGAGTTGTTGTTAGAGCGGGCTGAGTGAGATTGGCCTTGAAGAAGCTTATATGGGGGCCCGATAAAGGTTAGGAAGGGAACGAAGGCGGTGCGCATCTTCATACTTATGAAGGGCGTCTGAGTGGCTTGGTATTCAACTTTCTCGGCGCCAATGCTTGCAAGCATGGCTTTCTTGTCACGTTATGAGCTTGGCGGTAATCACGATACCGTGGCCCGGACCCGTCCACGTCATCGATGTCACATCCTCCCAGTAAGCGCCTTCTTTTTATCCTCACCTAGTGTGTATGGCTAAACCTCCAAAAGGTCTCGCCAATAGCCGGTGTGGCGAGGTTATTGGCGTGGGAAAATGGCGAGACCTGGCGAGAGTGGCGACCGGCCGAATCCGGTCAGGCAGCTAGTGACCTTTATCAGACGCCTACAGCAAATTTTTCATAGCGCACAATGTCATTTACAATCAGAATACATGAGTTGTTGTACTAGATAGCAATGWCAAGTTGAACATCTAGTTTACCATTGCATTTACGACGAKATTTGACATGTCCAGTGGCTGTGTACGGCCGCGCCGCCTGCCGGCTCTCGCCGTCTCGCCATCCCACTGCGAAAATTCTGACTCGCCACCTGGCGATCGCCGGTTTGGCGAGATGGCGAGGTTTGGCCAACAACAGGACCTCACCAAATCCTCACTGCCTGTTACTTTCTTTGAAGTTGATCAATTTGCCTTTGGTGTCAAAAACAGACCTCATCAGCAACCGTGATTTCTCGTCCAACTTCAAATCGTTCAAGTAACCCGGCTCTTCATGCAGCAATGCTTCAAGACCATTTGAAGCTGGTGTCAAAAAAAAAATGGGGCCCTGTACGAGTCGATTCATAGGGTGAATGCTACAGGATGTAGTACATAATTTACTTATGGTAATACAGTGAGTGATGTGGTTATGATTAAATAAATGCAAAAGTAAGTGGGTCAATATCCCGAGCGTCAGGTAAGGAGCTGATAGTCTGTAGGGAAGAGAATCTCCGATAACTAGGTACGCATACACAAAACGTGTCTCTGAAAATGCTGGGGTGTAATTAATATACGCTATCGTCTCAGTTTCCACTCAGCTGCGAAAGTATATTCCTGCTCCAGCCTCCTATACATCGTAAGGGTATTCCTTTCCGTGAGGGTAACTCGACTCGTTGACAGTGTCTTGTGGAATAGCGGCAGAGGCGGAACCTTTCGGTGGTAAAGGTGTTTTAATGGACGATGCATCATCTTGTATTTCCATCATCGACCGTTTTGATGCCCGTTCTTGAACGGTTATATTGACTTCGTGCACAAATTCAGCAGAAGTCAAGTTTCCTGTCTGGAAATCTCGGTTGGCATTCCTTTGTTGAGCTATCCGGCCAGTATCCTTTAGCTGGCGATAGACACGGGATATGAGAATCGTGGCCAGAACTACGTGGAAGATGAAGAATTTTGCGTTTCTACCCTCATTACCAGACACCAATGCGAGGACAAGACCTTTGCTCATGACAACAATCCTAGTGTACTATCGCGTGAGTCGCGTAAAAATCTGGGTATAAATAAACAGTCTTACAAGCAATACAGTTGACTTTCGAGGAGGATAAACTTGTGTCCGATTGGCAAGGATGCACCGAACAGAATAATCGCACATTTCCTCCTCAAAGTCGTATTGAAGTCATAGGTGAGGAAAATGTTGTAAATGCGATAGGCGATGGCGATGTAGATCAAAGAGTCGTTGATAAATAACACAATGAGGGTAGGAATGCCGAACACCCCATGAACTGATTCCTGGCAGTATTGCGTTGGTCCGATTTTTTGTGCTCCAAATGTTTTGAACAGCGTTAATGACATAGCTACCACAGAGAGGTAGGTCAGAGCGAAGAAACCCAGGACGTATGGGTATGGCCGATAAACAGCAACTATCCGAAGGTAGCATAGTCCAGTTTCTCCAATTACCGCGATGGTAAGCATGGTGGTCATCACTCCAGCCAATTGTTCGCAGTTCTCCACGGGTAAGGCTTAATGAAGGTCGTCCGTCTTAGCTGAAATCGCGTCAAGACAAGATAAATGGCGTACTCAACAAAGCAGCCCTTCCAAAGCAATACACCAGAAGCGTAAGCCTGTGTAAGTAATTACGATCAAGCATTCGATTAGAGCGTGAGTGCTATATAGTCGACTCACCTGACAAGAAAATAGACAAAGGTTGGGACGTTGAACTTGTAGGCGGAGAATAATCGATAGTCATTTCTCAGATTATTGAGAAAATCCCATAGATAGATCTGGTACCAGAACAGTACAAGCAAATGTTAAGGGGCGACGAAGAGCACAACTCAGACGAACTTACACCAGTTGCGCAGAAGTGAAAATACACTGAAAGGTTGATCTCATGCACCACCGAAGGCGATAAGAATATGTATGGTGTCGAGACCTCTGCCAACGGAATACTGCTGTTGAGGAATGGGACGCTCACAGAGGTAGACATCCTCGGTAGACAAACGCAAGTGCGAGCAAAACAGAATCAAGCGGTGAGAGCGGCAGCGAGCTGGGGTATCATATTATGGCTGCGTAAAGAGACAGAACTTGAATGGGGAAATGGTCGGATGTAAGAACCAGTCAGGTTATCCTATTGGTGGGTAAGTATCCACACTACTCTGGCACTGGTAGGTAGTATGTTGGCATCGTTCGCCGCTCCTGTTTCAAGATTTTCCACTGTCAACGGGATTAATTATAGAATTAGTTGCGCCAACACTCATCCAGGCAATCATCAAGGCTTGCTACTCCAAATGACTTTGGTAATCCTTCTGAAGGAAGCTGAACTTGTCCGACGGTCAGTGTAAGGCAGCTCTCTTAGCAAAGGCTGTCCCAATGGACTGCCGCGATTACTTTACCGTTCGACGGTTCTATTTCAGCGTACACCTCGGAACATTGCCAAATGATGCATGATGTGTCACGTATATCTGACTAAAAATAGACAAGCAGATCGTTTCGGCGTCATAACAAGACACTATTGAGCTGGCCAAAAATTTGTGCGTAACGATATTTAATATAAGTCGCAAGCTTAGACGTATACATGAGGACCCTAGCACCTCGAGTCTATTATAATGATCAACACTTCAACTGTAAAATTCTTCCATCAAATGGCGCTCAGTACGTGAAACTCAATTTACGATCACGCACACGCATACACACACGCCAAGGAGTTAAAGCGCTTAGCGCACCCAATTCCACCTTTCCTTGGCCTATTCTGATCATTATAAAATTATGTAGCAAGAGAGCGACCATAAGAGGGATCGTAGGGGATCGTGGTAAGTACTGAGCAAGATATTCTCTTCTGAATAGTACTATTTACACTATTCAAAACATTACTCGTGTACATATTCAGTTCCAACTCACCTAAACTTGCACACTGCCACAGCTATTTAATCAACACATAGCGACAACCCCCGAGGCAAATGATAGATAGCATCCGGTGGATCAGACGCCCGGATGTGTAAATGACTTTGACAAACGATAATCGATAATCACCAATCTCAATTGCTTTGTGGGACACTTTTGGGTGAAACCATTTTAAGAGACCAAGGTGGTAAGGTTCTGTAGCACGGAGTATGGGATCGCTAAGCCCCGAAGGAGGCGAATGCTGTTCCCGATTGGTGGGCCCATGTAAATTTTGCCTCTGAATTGCTGCGGAGAGGCTAGTACCATAAATGGAGGTACTTAGGGCCGCGCAGTCGGTAGTAGCCGGGGGATTTTTTTTGGCGGACTTTAGTTGCAAAGAGCAAAAAGGTGGATCGCTGGACAATATAGTCCACTTCGAATTGAGAGCAGTTCCAATGCAGAGACGTACAGAGCTGTTGTCAAATTTCATAGGCATATGATTATATGAAACAGTAGTCGGAACATCATTGAATACTTAGCACGAAATTTGTTCGTCTTTAATTACTTCTTTGAGCATTTGAAAGCATGTAGACTACTTAAACTTCAAATGCTGAGGTGGAGGTAGAGTCTTCTATTATATTGAAGTAATTATGTTAGGATAGATGGTCCTAAGTACAGTCAGATGTTAAGTTTCTAGCAGCTCGTATTATAGTAAGTACTAGTGTCGTAGAAAGTATGTCTACTACAGAGTATTAGTATTTGCCGTTGCCAAGAAAGGAGGACGAATAGCACGGGTGCTGCACGTGAAAACGTGTAGATAGATCGCACAAACTTACCAAGCGCGATCGTTTGATTTCAACAGCAGGTAATACGCACCTCTGAGCTTGAAGCTTGAAGCTTGATGGATGACAAAAGTTTGAGATCGTCAGGGTATTCATTTTCCCCTTTTGAAATAAACCACCGTGACGAGCCCCGACTCAGTGGTACCCAAGTGGCATAAGATGTGATTATATCACTGTAAAAAAATCTCTCTTCCTCTTTTACAACTCTTTTACAGACCTGTCAATTAAATTAGACCAAAAAAATGGCTCTGTATTTGATTCATGACCACCTATGGTCGTCAATGAGAACTTTGTCCACATTGCTCGTTGTTTGTGTTGAATGACGTCAGGAGCACAAGTCAACGGATTCATTATTTAATGTGCAAGAAAATAGCCTACTGTTGTAATCTGCCTTGAGTTTGTGGTGTTTAATTAAACCTTACGCAGAACGCATGGGTCAATAGAAGTCTGGTAGGGCACCATGGACTCGCATAACTAGGTGATCGGCATGGCCGACGGTGCTTGAACGAGGAATAAATCGGTCCTGCGCAACTGTCGGGGAAGGAGTATCGAAATGGAAGTGGTGAAGATAGAATCATCAACTTAGTTAAGCGCGTCTTTATGTGATGAAACCTCGATACTACCAGAGCGTGCCACATTTAATTTGATAGCTGTAGCAGGCAATGATGTCTCCTTCAATCATTGGAGCGTTGATAAGTAATTCTAGTAATAGTGTATCTTTTCTCTTTTCTCTCACTTTTCCTCTTGTCTGATTTACTTACGCTCATATTTTGTAGGCAGTACATTCCATTGAACTTCGCCGTCGTGTAAGTATATAACCATGACCATCACGTCCATGTGCGGCTATTTATAGACAATTCATTCAGATCTGCCTTTTTAGGCCTTTGTACGCCGGTGGTTATAATTGTGCTGATGCATTGATGGAGCACTGATTAGTATTACCTACACTTGGGTTACAAATTGAAGGGAAGTTTCGGCGAAACCGTCTCAGGGTCGAATATGGCCTTCATCTTTAACACCACCATCCCTCTGAATGAGCTCCCTACACCACTGATACTCCTTCCTCCGCACGAGGTCCATAGTGTTCTTCTGTCGACATACATCCACCTCGGGACATTTTCGGTATGGAATATACTGCATCGCTGAGATCCTGTTAACTGCCTAACGCGCTCGGACTCTGGAGCGCAGATACTGGTCTGGGATGTCATCAATAACCTTAGGAACGACTGGAGACTTGTCTCATCCTCCAAACAGGGTATTCCCACTTCAGTCTATTTTACAACTAGGTATTTTATGAGCATCAATGAGGCGATCTCCGAATTAACGGATGGTCGTGTAGGATATCGCTATTGGCCTATGCAGTGGGCCGCGCGCTTCTTCTGAGTAAGCCCTACCTCGCGGCTGAGCATATTTTCGCGCATATCTAATTCGTGCACACGTCATGATCACTAGCGCACCCGATTAAAGATTGCGCCAAGTTCCAGGACGCACTGAACTGGTTCCTAATCGTCTTCGTCGCCTCGACCGCACTCCTCTTCTATATCCGCGTCTGTGCGCTGTACGCGATGAAAAAGGCAGTCATTGGGTTCTTTGGCATCTTCTGGCTTGCCACGGTTGCCATGGCTGGCACTTATTCCAAGACGTTCTCCGCCGAAAACATAAGGACAACCGAATACTGCTTAGAGCGACCGGCGGGTGATCTCCTCGGCCCAGCGCTCGTAGTCCAGCTGGCGAACGAGCTTTTCTTGTACCTCGTTGTGGCATACAAGGTCTACGCGCTCCTCGTTGCCAACCTCCTTTCCAGAAGCGCGGTGGGTTCTTGCTCGTGGAATACCACGCTATTTGCCGTTACGCGTTTTGCGGTATTAGAGCCGCACCTATATTGTTTGTGCGTTGGGTACCTCTCTTTCTCACTCCGTGAGTACTGACCTTTGTCCACAGATGCATCGTTGCCACTAAGGCATTCCTCGTGTGCGCCGCGTATGCCTTCCACCCACCGGTCGACGCGATGTTCATCATCGTGCACCTTATCTTGACGAACGTCTGGTCGGGGCGCATGTACCGGGCGCTACAGCCGACAGCGCGTCCGGTGCGCGAGCTGCCTATGATATCGCAGGCAGAGTTCGAGATGCGCTTTGGGCGAAGCCCACAGCCGCCGCCATCTCAGCATCCCGGCGGGGAGCAGACAGGCAGTCCAGATTTTACGTCCACGCAAAACTCCTCAGTGCGTGTGGCGGACGAACACAATGCCGACGCCAATGAATTAAAAAGAACGTCGACAAGTATATACAGCATCAGGAGGGACTGTAAGATGTGAAGCCCATTCCTGGCTCGCATTATTCTCTGTATATTATATGTATTCATTGCGAATGTGTGCCTCCTCAATGACGCTCAGGCCACTACTCTATCAAAAGCGGTGTAGTCCCTTTATGAGGCTTACTAGTAGGCTTGTTAGATCGACTGTCATCCATCCATCCGTTATCAGGGTTGTGTGAACGAGCCTAGTGGTCCCCACCAACATCTCGGTCGGTCTATGCCACCCCTGGATGATCGTTCGCCTCTACAATTGATATTTATCCAAATTGTCAAACGCCCATCTTCTGCACTTGACACGTATCCGCAGGCCTCCGCCATCTCTTTCTGCCTAAAGGAAATGTCGTATCTTCCGAGTACCATCCAAAATTAACCTGAAAACATCCCCATATTACGTGCAATGAAATCAGTGCGCTAGAAGATAATCCGGATGACAGAACCTCTTTTCTCCCACTTCCTCTCTCAAGCTTGTAATTAAATAAATTATCCGCCTCCAAACGACATTCCATTCCACTCAAGCTGAACATCAGTCCATCCAATTGAAATCTTCCCAAACTATCATAACAAAATGCACAAGCATACGCACAGGCATGTCCTACATAGTACATGACATGGATGACGGACCTATGAATAGAAATAGCCCAAACGTTCAAATATTCATAGACGTATGTACTGCACATCAAGCCCATCGCCGATTATGTGGGCCCGGGGTCGTCATCGTAGGCGTTCCTCCCCACGCCCTCAGATCATCACTCCCATGCCCACTATTTTTATGGGAAGGCCAGCAACTTAAGGGGCCGGGAAAACAGCGTCAGTACGACGTAAGGAGTCCGCATCGGTCCGCACCCTGGCTGACTATTGTATTATCTTTTGATTATCTTAAGCCTAGAGTTGTCCGGCCGTAATCCAGAGCAGACATCGCTGGCTCATTCTCATCTCCGAGGTCGGAGCTGGTCGAAATCACTTGCTTTGAAGGATGTAATTCCATATCGCTGATTACTCAATTGACGCCCTCAGCCCACAGCAATATCTAACTGATAGTACAACAATTTTAGACACAACTTCATCTTGAAACCAACTCGCAAAGTCTTACCATCCTGATGCCATGTTAGCTGATCACCACTTTCTCTGCATTGAGGTAGTCGAGGTATACCTTAATCACATTATTCTCCAAGGTCTGATCACCAGCCAAACACTGACGATCAACGGGGTCACCACAAATATGATTCATGATTAAGCCTACAGGCAAGCTTTCCACGTAAAGTACGAGTAGCTATGTATTGGTTTCAAGTTGAACAGGCAGAGTTTGCGCGTGTGCGAGAGCGAGCGTGAATTTCGAAATAGGATCTAGACCAGGCCAGATTGGTTAAAGAGAGTGGGCAACAAGACCGAGTTGCGAAGAAGTAGGATTGAAAGAGATTGTCGATGGATAAACACTCCACATCTCCACATGTGGGTGAAATAAGGGGTCGCCCGCGAGTGCACATGGGCGCTAAATTAGAGCGTCTTCAAGCTGTAAAATGAAAGAAATCTTGGGGTCGACCAGCAGCAAACCAACAAAAGAGCAATGCGAAAGCAAAAAAGCGAATAGTAACAGGAGCGAAAATCTCCGCGTAGGCAAACCTACATGGCCTCCGCCTGCTCAATGAGCGACAGTGCCTTTGGTCCGCGTGGACGGATGTCACAACTGAATGGGCTCGGTGACCTACATACATGAACGTTAACACCAACCCATTACAAAACCGAGTGTTATCAAACCCTCAACGCACCTGAAGATCGGGTTCTCAAACTTGACTTCTGGTTCAAGAACGTTCCCGTGCTCATCCACCGCTTTCGATATATTCAGGGTGGCGAGCATTGACACGATGAGAACCCACACCGACGACTCAACGAGATGTTGCCCGGGACACAGTCTGTATGTGTTTAATTAGAAAATGGCCAACGGGGATAACGAAATGATCATTGGAGGAGCGGAACTGACCTCCGACCAAATCCGAACACATAGTTTCTAGGGTCCATCCGCTGAGTCACCTCAGCACTGCGTGGTTCGAGGAAGCGCTCAGGCTTGAACGCGTCTGGTTCGGGGTACATCTCTTCGTTCCTCAGTATCGCCCTATCAAACCCAGCAGATTAGCCTCGACACCCAAATCCGTGAGCCAGGCTACTAAAACGCACCAGATATTACCGAATACCAGCGAACCCTTGGGGATGAACATGCCCTTGTACACATTGTCCTCCATCAACCTGTGAGGGAGATCTAATCAGGGGGCGACACCGTCAGCATCATCCACCCTTGTCTCGGCACACCCAGAGCTCGAAATACCCACTCAACGGCACGGGGGCGGCCCATCGCAGCGTCTCACTGAAGATGGCTTCGACTGTACATGCAACCATTTCCAGCACGAGCGAATCAGTTACCTTGCACGAGACAAAAATAAGAAAAGGGACGCACCGAAAGGTAATTCTGCCCGATCCTCAAAGCTTGGCAGGCGGTCCGCACCAACAACAGCGTCAATTTCCGCCTGGGCGCGGCGTTGAACCTCGGGATGCAGCAGCATCGCAAGGATGAAATGCGAGACCACCGTAATAGTCTGAAGGTACCGCGTAAGCCACGATCGAACAGGCCCCTGCGCGTGAAAGGACATACCGCATCCATGCTCGCCGAGTACATTGAATTCGCGCTCCACTTGAGGTCAAATTCAAAGCGCTCACGATCACCGCCGTCCATGCCTTCGTCCTCCAAGAGCATGGAGCACAGGGAGGGCTTGTAGTTACCTGACTTCTGTATTGACGTGAAACAATCAGCCAGCCGCCCACACCCCGCCTGAGCACGCGGCGGGGATCAAAGTCAGAGTATCACACAAAACATACCAAGCTACTCTTCACAAACTCATAAGGTTTGTCCACAAACTCCTCCATCTTCTTCTTCCATGCGCGCGCACTGCGCTTGAATCCGCCCCCGGGGACCCACTCCGGGATGTATTGTAGAGATGGTAGGACATCAACCGGCCACACGCCACCGCCCGACGCAATTTTTTCGCTAAGGATCGCAACACACTCCTCGGCCAGCCGGAGGAATGGATCAACTTCGCTTTCACTACCGCCTTTGTCTTTTGAGCGGTGAGCATTTGCAATGCTTGCACTGCCGTTGGTCGGTGAAAGCCCAGTGGCCTTGGCGGGGACAGGTTGGTAGCCGTAAACAACACTGAGTATCGAGCCGCCTGTGTATCGCCTAATATGCCCCGTGTAAAGGGCGGGCTCCTTGACAAGTGCGCGGAGGAAGGTATGGGTGCTAGTGAGGAGGAGTGGGTGATACTGTGGAATGGTGGGGATGCCGAGCGCCTTGTGCAGCAACCTGCGATGACGCTTGGATTGCTCCCCATAGGGAGTGAATGCGACCTAGAGGAGAGGCACGCGTTAGAACATGAAGTCCCAAAAAATGATGCAGAGCCAGCAATAAAAACAATGTAACTGGAAGCGGTAACATATCCTTTTCCATCAAAACAAAAGATTCAATGGCCCCATATTAATCTCGTCCCATTAATGCAATATAAAAAGCACTCCAACGGATAATGAGAAGTCTTTTAGAAGCGTTCCCTTCCTTCCCTTGAAGAAGACACGGTAATCAGAGAGACAGGAACTTTAAGAACCACACCTATAGGCTCGCGAACCCCCAGTGCGGATGCTACGTGAGGGGCAACACCCGGTCGATCGCGGGTTGTCGGAAGTCCGCTTCGTCATCGCATTCCACGGGTAATGCTTCGGCCCAGAGCAATAGGATTTGGGCGACATGCATAAAGTATGGCAGTGGTCGGTGTAAGACAGCTGCACTTGCAAGAAGATAGGAAAGGTATAAAAAAAAGAATAGACATCTCTGCCAAGAAGAATGAAGAGCAAACAATAATGAGAATCAAAAGCAAACTTGAAACATAGCATCAACTAGGAGAGCCATTTGCAATGCTAAGGTGTCGGCGATGATAAATGGGTGAAATATGGCACGACCCACGCAGAGACCCACAGAACGAGAAGCAGAATGGAAAGGACGATGAAGAATGGGATATCCGCTCACCATATTTTTGCACCCGCATCTGTCGGACCACGGATAGAGTAGGCAGAGAAGGGTTGAGAAAGTTCCGAATAGTGATCATGATCCCAATAGGATTCCGATATATTGATGTCATTTTAAGTGCCAGTGTCGATGCGATTAGATGGCAGTGGTGATTTGAGTGGGCGGACAAGGTAGGAAAGTGTTAGCACAACGAAACGAAAAGCGGCGCGGGTCAATCAAGCTGGATTCAGATCGGAAGAAAACTTGGAGGGAAAGGCGAAGGTGGCTAGAAGCTCTAAGTGTGAGACGATCCGGGTCACCAATCTCAGCACAATGCACATGGGTAGAGCATACCGACAGCTCTAGCGCGATTTACGCTGCCAACAGTAAGAAAGAAGAATGATACACCAAAACTGACGCGCGAAACTATGGGGTTTGAGCGCATATATGCATGGAGACGAATGTGTGACATGCGCGAAGCTTCCCCTGCTCATATGAAGTAAAACGGAACGCGGTTTACCAAAGCTGGCAGCTCCGGCGCGTTTCACGCTGTGAATATGTAGAGAACGAAGAATCATATGCCACCAATGACGCCTGCGCCGAGATGTGTGCACAGAAATGAGCGCATATATCCGCAGTAAACCGCCCAAAGTTGGAGAACTTGGAAGAAAAAGTGCAACTTACAGCTCCCCGGCCATAACCAAGTTCGGCTTGTCCGAATAGATTGCCCCGCGTTTATCAAGAAGGTCGAACGCGGCTTCGGGACTGTTTAAAAAAACTAGTCCAATGCCAAAGGCGTGGAGGTAAACGACATCGCCTAAATAGGAGGTTGTTAGATTCACGTAGAAGGTCCAATCTGCCAGAAAGAGACGCATATATGCTCTCCAAACGCGCATAAAATCATGTCCCAGACACGTATTCAATGCACCATGTCAGCCACTCATGAGCGCCCCCCGCGCCTCCACCAGTGTCATCCCACCCCTGAGATCAACACACCGAACGCACCGTATTCTTTAGCCCACTTGTTCGCTGGTAGCCATAGCTCCTTAGCTGTGAGGTCGCGCAAATTCCCAAGAAGTGGGATAGGCTTTGGCCCAGGAGGGTAAAGCCCTACTGGTGCTCTCCGCTTGGCCTTGAGAAAGAGGAAAGCGAAGAGAACAACAAGAGCGCCGCTGGTCAGAACGAGTGGGGTGGACATGATGGTGTGGAAAGAACCGGGAATGGACCGCAGAGTAGATATATGAGCTGGCCCGATCTATGTTGGTGCCTGCGCCCTAAGCTTTTCCCTGACGGTTTGTACAAGACATCTCATTAAATTTTCGCTTCTGTGAACCCTTGAAAGAAGCATCAGACGAGATCAGGAAGAAGAGGCAGGCGGTGATCCAATTTCACTCCAGACCGTATCAGGAAGGCCGTCGCCGGCGCACGGGCTCACGCCGCTGCCGTTACCTGCCCCTCAACCTCCCGTCCCAGCCGACACCCAGCCGACACCGTCGCGAAAGCTACGCGTACTGCAGGGTATCGCGTAGCAACCTATGCGCTATTCGACATTGAAAGGGGTCGGACAGAGCGCGGAGAACGTTCGCGGGAGAACGAGCATTCAAGATGAATGGTCATGGTACAAAAAAAGATAACAAAGTGGATCCCAAGATACACGTGTGCGTACCAATAGCTTCAAGGGGATTGTATAATGGAGATGGTACTGCCTCCGTGGTCCCGTCGACAAAATTTTCATGGGAAGGAAAGCAAGCAACCTAACGCCCGTTGCTGATGTTGCAGCAATTAACGCGGACGTGCGCTCACAGGGCCGCGCCGAGGAGACGCTCACCTCACCCACTGCCGAGATAGTGTGCGTGCAGTATTTGTGCGGTCGTTTGGCGGACGTAGAGCATTCGTCCTGTATACAAGTTGGGTAATTCCCCACCGGGCACACCAATTTGGCCCCAGGATAAACATGTTCCCCGCCACACCCGCTACCGTGAAAACTACGATCAAAAAATAGAGCAATTGCAGGGCTGCGTCGTCTAGACGCGAACCTTGCCAGTCCGTTAACGGCGTGTGATTGTCGATGACGCAGCATGCAGGGTAAGCGGGCCCGCGGCTGCCGACGCGCCGCGCAGACTTGAGGATTGGGCGCGATAGAGCGCGATGCGCTGCGATCGAGTTCAAATTAATGAGGACCTCGACCGGAGTCAAGACAATTCCCGGCCGTTGTGGTGTATAATCTTAATGTTGACAGCGTCGGCGTGTGAGTACACGACAATCCAGAGACGGGTTTGACGGCATTTTATTATGTGAGATACGCCGACAGCCAACCGCGACGTCGGGCGGCTGTTTATCGGACTCGCGTTCCAACTCGCGTCAAGCTCGCGCTACATACTTATGTGAATTTGATGTGAATGATGCAGAATCATTCAAGTACTTACATAGTCCTCGAGCCAACTTCGGGTAAAGCGGAGGCGAAGTATTAGCTCGGCAGCAGGATAAGATAAGATCTACCTACTGACTAAGCATAAGTATCGATGACTGAGCTTCCGCTGCTCAAGAGCGCCCGCTTTGTAACTGAAGTCAACTCATCATCAAATACGAAAGGTAGATGAAACTACAGCTTGAACCTCAATTCGTCAGTGCGAAACGTCCTGGTCTACCCGCGGCCAAGGCTACCCGGAGCATATATTTTCCAACACGCTATTTAATCAATATTCAATAGCTTTTCATGCATCTGCCCAATGGCACCGTCTGCGGTGGTTTACGCAGGCTCGCGTCATCTGAGCGGCTGAACACGCGCTCGGTAACCGGTGGCACATAGATAAGACTTCTGAGTCACAATAACTGGTTCAGACCGCCACCATGGGCCAGTTCTACACGGAAATCCCCACCTTTCTCATCCCATGGATCAAGGAGCAAAAGATGTTCTGGGTTGCGACGGCGCCGTTGAGCGAGACGGGACATGTTAACGTCTCTCCAAAGGGCTTCAATGGGACGTTCCATATCGTTGATCAGACGAGGGTCTGGTATGAGGATATGTCAGGAAGTGGTATGACTCATTTTATGATGCAAACTTCTACATTCTCATTTTCGCTGTACTATAGGAGCGGAGACTGTCGCCCACTTGCGCGAGAATGAAAGGATCACGATCATGTTCAACGCCTTCGAGGGCCCGCCGCGCATTGTCCGGCTTTTTGGAAAAGGTATTTTCTGGTTACTCGGACCTCGCATTTTCAGCCTTCAATACTCAAAATACCATAGGCACTGTGCACGAGTTCGACACTCCGGAGTACAACGCTCTGATCCCATTGAACCAACGTCAGCCTGGTTCGCGCAGTGCGATTGTTGTGGATATCCACAAAGTTGGATCAGTGCGTGCCACCACTACTCTCACCTTTTTTTTGTCGAGGGTGACGTCGCTTGCATCAGTCGTGCGGTTACTCCATTCCCTTCTACGAATTCAAAGCAAACCGGATGAAACTCCACATCATGGCGGCGCGCAAAGAAAGCGAAGACATCAAGGCCGAATCCTGCACGATATGTGCGGACGGGCCGCCCCTCCCTGAAAAGGGCCTGAAGTCGTATTGGAAACTCAACAACGCGAACAGCATTGATGGACTGCCTGCTATGCGCGACGCGTTCAAATCCACGACTATGTTCAATCAAGAAATCGTACAGCGGGATTGGGGCACAGACGACGAGCGCTTTGCTACCGAGGTGAAAGCAAAACCCGCAAAGTTAGCATTCATCGACGCTAGATTATTGGCTGGGTTTGTGATAGGAATTCTGGTATCGGGGCTATTTGCCAGTCTCGTAGGCGGAGTTGGACTTAAGACGAAGGTTTGGTGGATGTAAAATATAGTACAGTAGAGGTGAGCAATTTCCGCCAGGTTCTGGTTATATCTCCTGACAGCGATTCCATGTGCAGTGTATTTTTTGTATCAGGATCACCGCACTGCTCAGAGCGTAATTCCTACGCCACACTGGTCAGGTTACTTTTTCTCTTGTATCCAGAATTCGACCGATGATGCCTGTAATCACCGCCTTCTCTCGCTGCTCCCTTTTCGTGACTGATTTACCAGGACGATCGATCTTCTGATAAGCGTCCCACAACTTCAACGCTCCTCCTCTCATTAACTCCCACGACTAGCATCTTAGTTTTTAAACTTACAAAAATAACCTCAGGGCACGCGTTGAGGGCTTCAGCGGACCGCGCTCTTATCAATGCCATATGGCGTAACGGCTTTCTCGTCCTTCCTTCCGTGCGAGTCGACGAATGTGCTCGCCAGCGTGACAAAGCCAGCTATAAATCTGAACAACATGGAGCATGCCTTCCTGAGCGTCGTCCTTCTCACCATCGCAGCAAATCCAGCAACAGCGTACAAAGAGATTCGGCATGAAGACATTAGGATCGCTTCTGGCACTGACACCGTTGCTGGTGCACGCGACTCCAGTCGTCGACACGAGTGCCATCCAACAGGCGCCTGTCGTGCAGCGCTTTACTTCCTCGAGCAACCCTGATATTTCTTTGCGATTCGTGGCGGACTCGGGAGTATGCGAGACCACGCCGGGCGTGCACCAGATGTCAGGCTACATTGACGTTGGAACCAACATGTCGATGGTATGTGGATTGTCTCTGCGCTTAGCGCAACTTCTTCAAGTTCCTAATCGTCGCTTCAGTGGTTCTGGTTCTTCGAATCAAGGGAGGCGCCTGAGATTTCCCCGTTCACACTTTGGTTGAATTTTCCTTCAATTTTTTTTTGATCGGGCAAGTTTAAACTAACTGCTTCGGCCGTTCCAGGCTAAATGGTGGGCCTGGATGTTCCTCGATGATTGGATTGTTCCAAGAAAATGGGCCTTGCCATGTCAATGCTGACGGTGCTACCACGACTCTCAATCCATTTAGGTATGTCCCCAGTGTTCTTCCTAATTTCTTCTTGACTGAAACAAATGAGTGTAGTTGGAACAATATCAGCAATAGTAAGCGATCACTTTATACTATGCTACGTACCTTAGACCTTCAGCAACTCCTTTTCAGTTATATACATTGACCAGCCCATCGGCACCGGGTTCTCATTTGGAAACGACACCGTTAACAGCACCGTATCAGCCGCCCCGTTCGTCTGGCAGGCCTTCCAGATCCTCTTCGAAAGCCCGCAGTTCGAGAAATTCCGGCGCCGAGAGTTCATTTTTGCTACGGAAAGCTACGGCGGCCACTATGGCCCGGCCTTCGTCACTTTCTTCGACCAACAAAACAAGCTTATCGACGAACATCAGCTAAAGGGAGTGAAGATTACAGTCAGCGCTCTGATGATTAACAAGTAGATCTACGCTTGACTTTGTCACTTGCCAAGCGAGCTGACAACTGCATCGCAGTGGGTGGTATGACCCCCTTATTCAAAACGAGGCCTATGTGACTTTCGCCACGAATGCGCCTGGTTATGGGCAACTGCAAAATGACTCTGTCATTACCTCGCTAAACCAGGCATTCTTCGGTCCTGGAGGATGCCAAGAACAGGAAGAAGCCTGCTTTGCCGCTGGAACTGGACCGGAATCAAATGAAGTATGCGGGACTGCAGACAATTTCTGTGTAAGTCCATTCCATTAATCAATTCGCTTGAAATACAACTCACTGTCTGTTCCAGATTGAAAATGTGTTCGTGCCGGCAGTTGGCGATCGCGACGACAATGACCTGCGTCAAACTGCTCCGGGATCATTTCCTCCAGAGTTTTACCTCACTTTCTTACGCTCTGCCTCCGTGAAAGCCTTGATCGGAGCGAACTCGACATATCACGAATGCGCCAACGCTCCAGACGCTTTATTCAGTAAGACGGGAGATGTATGTACATATTTCAATTCTAATCGCTTCCCGAGAATTCACGCTAAAGACGACAAGGACGCGAGGACATTGTTACCCCAACTAGCTGCTTTGGTTAACTCCGGACTCAAAACCCTACTTTGGGTATGTATTGCTCTGCGTGGTAAAATGGGTCCTAATCTCTGAAAATCATGTTAGGCCGGCGACGCAGATATCAAGTTGGTTTTTCTGCCGGAGTCATACAGCATTGAGTGCTTATTATATACCTTCGATTAGCTGCAACTGGCTCGGGGGGCATGCCTCGGCGTTGGCAATGGACTGGTTTGGGAAAGAACGTCTCGCCAATACGCCGTTTACGAATATGACCATCAATGGAGCGGCCGTGGCCGCGATACAAAACGTGGACAATTTTTCATTTGCGTAAGCCAATGCTACGCACTTTTCTGCATGTAAACAATGGAATGACCATCTGGCTCATATAGGCGCGTGTATCAATCTGGACATGAAGTGGTATATACTGTTTACCTCATCGCAAAATCGGTTCTGAATATTCTTTCTTTCCTTAGCCTGCATTCCAACCACAAGCCGCTTTTGCGATCTTCAAGCAGATCGTCCTTGGAGAGCAGTTACATTCGGTTGCAGGAAATCTTAGAAAATCATCGTTGTAGCACGAGCGAGGATTATGCCAATACCGCCAAGTTTTGCAATGCATACTGTAACTGATCTGCTCCTCTTCAAGTCGTCATTTGAAATATACCCCAGGCTACCAAACCTCGTTATCGCACATCTGCTGACTTCGGCGGCGAACACCGCATGGTGTCTGGTTCTCCAAGATTTTCAACGTCTGGAAGTTTAAAATAGCTGGTGAGCCCCAAAAATAGCTTAGATCGTACAGGCTACTGTTATCGCAGCCATATGGCAATAATGTGCATCCTTGTGCATTGATATTAATATTCGAATAAAAGGGAAGAAACTTACGGCGCACGATGGGTGCACGACAACCCTGCGATTACCCGTCAAGAGTCAAAGCAAGTGGCTGCCCGTCATGAAAGGATCCTCTGCGTTGTTAGCACTGTTTTCAACCCTCTCACTATGGGCAACCCGAGCAACTCCAATCGTCTCGACGGAGCCAACTCTGAATCACTTTGCCTCGACAGCCAATCCTAACATATCTTTGCAATTTGTCGCTGATTCTGGAGTGTGCGAGACTACTCCTGGCGTCCATCAGATGTCAGGATATATCAATGTTGGAACGGGCATGTCGATGGTACAAACAATCATGGTCACTGCAGTTTAAAAGTCTAACCAGTCAAACAGTGGTTCTGGTTCTTCGAATCCCGGAATGCCCCAGAGACAGCTCCATTTACACTCTGGTAACATCATGCACACCTACCTTTCTTAGCTCTACTTGAACTGATTACTTATACGTATAATACGACAGGCTTAATGGAGGCCCTGGCTGTTCCTCGATGATTGGACTGTTCCAGGAAAATGGGCCTTGTAAGGTCAATGCCGACGGTGCCACAACTGTACTCAATCCATACAGGTAAGGACGTTTTTCGCCCTCAGTATGACATATCGTTAATAACCACCTTCTGCTTTCTCCAGTTGGAATAACATCAGTAACAGTGAGTATGCAGTCAAGTTCTGATTTTATTCGTTGATAAAGGGTCCATCTACGCTGACAGTGATATATATCGACCAACCTATCGGGACTGGGTTCTCCTTTGGAACCGATACAGTCAATAGCACAATATCAGCAGCCCCCTTTGTCTGGCAGGCTTTCCAGGTCTTGTTCGAAAGCCAACAGTTCTCGAAGTTTCAAAGCAGAGAATTTGTCCTCGCTACGGAAAGTTATGGTGGCCATTATGGTCCCGAGTTTGTCACCTTCTTTGACCAGCAGAATGCACTCATTGACTCCGGGAATATTGTTGGGGAGAAGGTCACAGTTAGCGCGCTCATGATCAATAAGTATAGAACTTTTTTGATGATTATCTGTCCACGCTCAGTATGCTTTGTTTATTTAGCGGTTGGTACGACCCTCTGATTCAGAATGAGGCATATCTCGATTTCGCCACCAATGCTCCGGGATACGGCCAACTTCAGTCCAACGCTGTTCTTCAGAAGATGAATACCTCATTCTTTGGACCCGGGGGCTGCAAAGAGCAGGAAGAGGCCTGCTACGCTGCAGGAAATGGCACCGCGTCTAACAAGATCTGCATAGCAGCAGATAATTTCTGTGTATGTTTGATATCCCAATAACTACATGAAAGACAACACTGACGAGGCCTGCCTTATTTTGTTGTGCAGGTTGACAATCTTTTTGTCCCGGCTGTGGGTAACCGCGACTCCGATGACCTCAGACAAAATTCCTCGGCCCTTTTTCCTCCGGAGTTCTACGTAAACTTTTTGCACTCAACCTCCATCAAAAATAAAATTGGCGCACAAACGACATATCAGGAATGTCCAGACGCTCCTTTCGAGTTGTTTGAGAAAACGGGTGATGTAAGATGTTTCGTAGCTATCTGTCCGTCGATTGATCATCACGGCGGAAATATAGGACGCAAGAACCCTCCTTCCACAACTTGGTGCGCTTGCGAACTCTGGACTTAAAATTCTGATCTGGGTACGCCATTATCTACTCAAAAGAACTGTATGCGCTGAAAGGCCTGGACATCTGACAGGCAGGGGACGCGGATATAAAGTTAGTACACGTTCACGCATTCGTACATGTGAAGTGTTCGTTGACCTTTTCATTTCAGTTGTAACTGGTTAGGCGGACATGCCTCGGTACTGGCTATGGATTGGTACGGCCACGACCGCCTCGCGGCAACCCCATTCACAAATATAACCATCAACGGAACACCTGTGGCAGCGATACAGAATATTGATAACTTCTCCTTTGCGTAAGTTCGGGTACGCTCTGTTATCGATCTTTACATTTTCTCATGAGAGAACTAGTCGAGTCTACCAAGCTGGCCATGAAGTAGTGAGTGCCGCGATCGAATGATTACTTTTCAATAGGCTCATTATTACTTGCAAAATAGCCCGCCTTTCAGCCGCAAGCCGCCTTCGAGATTTTCCAACAGATCATCAACGACGAGCAATTGCATTCGGTCACTGTTTAGACTATAAAGTATGTCGAAACAAAGCTGTGTTGTATCTCCATAGCCTTTCTCCTTTCGATTCAAACTACGAACAATTTGCAGCACATTATGGGAGTCGAGGTTAAGTATAACGTTATGGTGAGTTATTGTAAGTGGGCTAAATAAACGCAATAGGTATAGTAGCGGGCAAATCAAGGCGGCACCTGAACTGTCTAGTGAGACGGTATCAAGAGGATCTGAAGACTCATAATAAAGAACGTGATGGACCTAAGAGAGTTCCTTGAAAGGCGGCCATATTTCTACAAGATATGGAACGAGACATGAAATCAGTTCGCGGCTACAGCGTCACGCTTCCAGTCCTTGTTGCGGTAGACTTCAGCTTCAGCGGTACGCTTCCAATCTTTGTTGCGGTAGAAGGCTTCAGCGTCGGCCGTACGCTTCCAATCTTTGTTGCGGTAGACCTCAGCATCGGCCGTACCCTTCCAGTCTTTGTTGCGGTAGACTTCAGCTTCCTACAATTTGTGTAAATACCTAGATGAACAACTGCTGAATTTCAATCAGTCCGTTGACGGTACTCACTGCAACAGGCGCAGCAATGCCACTGGTGACGCAGACCGCAAGCAAGATAGCTGCAACTGAGAAGCGCATGATGATAATGAATGTTCGTTGAGAAGAGAAGATAACTTGAGGGGATTTGGGGAAACACTGGTCAAACTGAGGTGAATGATTCAGGACCTTTATATACCCTGTCGGGGACAGTGACCGTGGAGCAGTGCGCAATGGCCATTTAAGAACTCACACAAAAGACGACAGCGCTTGGCTCAACGATCATATTACCCGGGCCACGATTGCGGTGAAATGAAATTCCCTGGCCTCCAGCCATTGTCTTTCCGTATCTAATTCGCGACCGAGCCCAAAGAGTGGCAGGAAGCATTTTTTGCAGACAAGGTAACGACTTCTCAGCGAAATGAACATTTACTAATTTAAACGATTTGAAAATGATCAAGTGTACTCTTCAGGCACATAAATCACTCTTTTGGGCGCACGCCGCTGTACTGCGAAACTATCATGAACTTCGACCGTGAAGCTGATAATTTACAAAAGAATGTCGTCGTATTTTATGCCTATATCGTTTTGCGGCTGTTTATATAATCGCGGCATTATTGCGAATATATGCAGACACACCTCGACATCCTGGGATGTCGAGATACGAAGTTGATGATTAACGAGCGCTTAAATTGCCACTAAATTTAGATTGCGCTTGCTTGTTCCGTCGAAGTGGATCGGCGCAGATAACAAGCGTATCTTTACATCCGATACATTAGCGCCCACGTTACTCGGAGGGGGATTGTAATACAATATAAAAAACAATTAAATGTACGTAACAGGTGCCTTGTATGTTCGACAGCGTTCAAGCCATTTGTCACAACTTAGCAACGTTGCCCACTGCCCTTGATAGAATAGAAATAAAGCCCACTAGCCATGAGGGTGGCACCAACGACTGGCCCAGTCCCGAGTCCACGACGTCCGTAGGCTTGTGTGAAAGTAATGAAAAAGGCGTCGTAAGTATGTTCATTGGATTGCCTCGACCAATCCGCTCGCAAATTGTTCCATTCCAATGACTCGAAATAGGCCACGTCGACCCCAATCACTGCCGTCTCCGAATTCGCGTTTCCAAGCACGGCCTGGAATGCGACATAGGTATGCATTCATTTGAGAGACAAAGAGCGACCAAACTCACTTAAACCGTCTTCCCAAGCATAGAGCTCAACTCGCCATCCTCGGCGGAGAGCAGTTCTCACTGGACCTAAGCAAGGCGAGGTGTGAGTAGTTGCAAGTAGAGTTCGCGGCAAAGAGTAGATAAGCAAAACATACCCAAGAATCCATCTTCGTTGAACTGCCCCACATTACCGTCGCCAGTGGCAAGGACAATCGTCGACCCCTCTGGGACATGATCGGTTGCCGCGATGGCCTGGTGCAGCTTCAATTGTAAAAGCTCATCGACCCCTTGTTCACGAAATTTGACTTTCGCTTGCGATGCATTGTTAGGCGTCCCATAATAAGGATGAACGCCTCCACTGCCTGACGTGTTTGTGGATCCTGCTCCACCTCCGCTTCCGCTTTCAGTACTCGTATTGCCTGAAAGATGGCGCGCATGCCCGGTGCCCCTGCTTTTGTTCAATGACGCTGGCAACCCCGATGGTGAAATATTGCTGGCCGGGCTCGTTTGGGCACTCTTCGCACCTGCATTCGATTTTGACAATGTGCCCTTGTCTTTATCCTTGTATCGCTCACGATCTTGGCCGTCACCTAGTAAAATGATGATTAGAACGAATCAGCGTAAGGAATGGATGTCGAATACCAAAGTCTGGAACACGAATAAAAACGCGCAATTCATAGCCAAGATGCTCTATTGCATCCATTGGCTGGTATAGAGGACTAGACGTAACCACAACTCGTCCTGAGCAACCGCAGAAGTTCAACACATGGTGTGGGGGAAATTGATGATAACATACTGGTAACAGGCCTTCCCCTTTCAAGAATGAGGGTTAGAGCAGCATGCCAGAGATGTTTCAGGTACTTTTTCTCCTTGGTGTTTGCCATAGAGCCAACCAACAATGAATCATTGACAGTGCCTGGTTTTTCATTACCCAGACCCGGATACTCATAACCGTCCGAATTTGCTTCTCTTTCGGGTGGAGCAGTATTGTCGGAGGCCTCTTCGGTACCTTTTGCTTTCATATGGCTTCTCAATACCGAAGTGGTAGGGAGGGAGTGGGCCATAGTTGCGAATGAAGGTAACGGAATGGTGTTTTGCACGGAAACACCGATTTGCTCTGTTGTCAGTTCAGTGGAGTCGCCCTTGGTAGGAATAGGCAGGGGACGACTGCTTGTAGCCCTCACTGCCGCAAAAGCTGAAGAGGCAGCGTCAGTTTGATTGCTCGCCTTGGTTTTTGCCATCGCTCTGCTGATGATAGCAGGGAGTGGGCGCACTTTCGCCTTATTTGCTACAGTCTTGCGATACGACTGCGTTCGCTTTAGGTGAGATAGAAGGCCAATAAGAATATTGGAGCTGCTCAGGTTAGTTGAAGCATGTTTGTAGGCAGTGAGGTGCGGAAACTCACTGATCGATGAAGACATGCACCAATGCATCTCCCTTTTTAGGGGGGCGGCCCCTGGGATCGATCTCTTCCTCGTCTTCAAGTAAATTTCTGAGCCCTGCACCATCTCTATGTTCTTCTTGGTCCTCATCAAAATCGAATCCTTGTCCACCGGTAATTCCTCCTTCGCTGGCCGCTCTGGTATGGCCCTTCGTCGTCTTCCCCTTAGACACAGGTATAGACACAGGTCTAGATACGGTCAATCCAGCTTTGACCTCGTC
Organism: Hypholoma sublateritium FD-334 SS-4; assembly: GCA_000827495.1. Taxonomy (NCBI): domain Eukaryota; kingdom Fungi; phylum Basidiomycota; class Agaricomycetes; order Agaricales; family Strophariaceae; genus Hypholoma; species Hypholoma sublateritium. The sequence continues at coordinate 278,620 of KN817549.1, forward strand.
GTTGTCGTCACCGGTTTTGATTTTCTTCGCAGTATTGCCTTGAACACCTTGCTTTTCGAGCCGCGAAATAACCCGCCCAAGATCTTCGCGCTGCTCAGGAAATAAGTCGCGCAGTTGTCTTGCCAATGTGATGATGCGACCGCGCTTACTGTCAGGAGGGGGTTGGCTCGTCTCCGGCCGTGTGCTCATGAGTACAAGGTTCGCGCCAGACGAGATGAGGTAGTTCTGATATTGCCTTTGGAATGACTCCACAAGGTCGCTACTTCCCTTGCTCTTTTTTGGTTTGGCGGGGGCGACATCCTCGAATTGGGGCGTCGAGGAAGTACCCATGGCTCCCATCTCATTGTCGAGTGCTAAGTCTGGAATTGACTGGGCGGCTTTGATACGTTTTGTCCGGGTTCGTTTCCTCTTCTCTGGAGTGCGGTTGACGTCGATTGACGCGTCGTTCTCCTCAATAATGTCTCCAACTCCCTGTTCATGGCCATGACTAGCAATTTGAACTTCGTCGGATTCATTGAGACCTCCAGGAGTTCCAGGAGTGCTCTGATATGTGCCAGTGATGCCAGCCATAGTATGGATATGGGCGGTATCTCTACCTTTCCGTCGTCGACTCCGGTCTCGCTTTCGCGGCGGCTTCAGGAGGGACAAGTTCGACAAGCTGTCGTTGTCCTCTCCTTGTTCATCATCGTCTTCTCGTGGCTCATCTCCTTCGTCATTGTTGTCGTTCTCATAGGCAAAATCAAAGCTGTTATCCTCAACAGCGTTTGTCCCGCCCTCCGCGCCTCCATCAACTTCTCCCGGAACAAATCCATCGCGTTTCGCCTTCTCACGCTCGCGCTCTCGTCTCCCAACTCTCTTGCCCTGCTTTCCGGCTAAATTGATAGGTGCCCCCACCGCTTCGGTGGTAATAAGTTTTCTACCCTCGACGGTGTCGAAATTGGTAGGAGTCCTCCCCCCATCAAAATCGGAATCGTAGTTGTTATTGTCGCCTGCGGGGTCATTAGGGCGTCGGAGAATCCTCACAGTAGAAGCATCCATGCCCTGCGGCGTAGAGGTAGGTTTAGACACGGGAGGCGGGATGAGGAATTCCTTCTCTTTGCTCCTTGCCTTGGTCGGAGTTCTGAAACCCTCGGCGTCAGGAATGATGGAGCCAGATGTAGAAGCAGATATCGAAGGAGCGGTACTTTTGACTTTCTTCTTCCTCTTGGGCGATGTTGTAATTGACGGGACTCTTGCAAGTAAATCAGGGATAACAACTCCTTCCTTCGCGATTGTTGTTCCATCTTGATCTGCCACACCAGATACACTTGAGGCCTCGACGATAGCGATGGCAGCGGTATGTGTCTTTGGAGGACGCTTTCGTCGCCGTTTGCGCTTAGGCTGATCTGGGTCATTCCCTACAAAAAAAGTGATAATGGGTCATTCGACTTGTGTCAACTGGTTAATTTGCCACTAGAAAAGGAAGAAGGAAGAAAATGGAGGGATGGTAACAGCAGAGCTTCAAGGAAAAGGAAAGCGAGAGGATGACACATACCGACAATATGCTTCCAATCATCTTCGCCTTCTTCTTCAGCCGCCTCCCCAGGGCCGTCCGTTCCTATCGTTTCTCCTTCTTCACCAGACCCAACTTCACGCGTGTCATCCACCTCCGCTGCAAATGCGGAAGTAGTACCCTCTCGTACCGCATTGTTTCGTGCCCGCTCCCTCTCCACGGCGATGAAACTCAGTACCCCGTCCAAGACGCCCAACGACGGAACGACATGCTCCAGAAGAATGTTCTCTGTGTCAAGCTGTTCCTGGGTGGCATCCGCGTGAATGGTGGAATTGTCGTCGGACAGTTCTGACTGCGCCGGGACGTAGAATGTATTTGCCCGTGATGTGTTTGCCTCGCTGTCCGAGTCGAATGAGGATACCGAGGGAAGTGTGCTTGTGTCGTGCGAAGAATAAGTAGCCGGAAGTGCGTGTAAACCCCGTAACGAATATGGGTATCCGTGTAAGTTGTTTCTGCCAGATTCCGGTGTGGTCTGGTCGTCAGACTGAGAGAAGGAATATTGAGACGATGATATAGAATATGATTGATGTTGGGGGGGATAGAGAACGGAAGGTTGCGTGGGGATTCCGCGCGGCGTGTACACATGAGAAGACGAAGGTTGATTATTCGCGGATTGAGATGAAGTTGGCTTAGCAGGTGCTGTTGCATGCGTATTTGTATTTGATTGGTTAGTTTGATATTGATACTGTAGCTGAGTAGCGGGGAAATGCTGGTTTGGTCGTTGTTGTGGTAGGTTCGGATTGTGCATGGTTTGTAACAATGAATGATTGAGAGGTTGTGCAACAGATTTAGTGGTGGCAGTAGTTGTAATCCGAGCTACAGGAGGCTGTGAGTTAGCGGGTGCTGGTGGTATGCCTCTAGGTGTAAGAGCGGCCCCAATGACCCTAGGCGCAAGGCCTTGCGTGTACACGTATGAATTAGTGTAGTATTCTTCTTCCAGATCATCCTGGTCTTCGTCGTACAATTCGCGGCGATCGTGTCGTTGGAAATTCACCGGCTGTTGAGTAAAATTGCTTTCATGAGCCTCTGTTAAGGGCTCGGGCCGTTCTAAAAAATAAATATGCACGAAATCAACCTTTGACAGGAAGGGACATACCATATACCGAGTTGTATCCTGAACCGGGCGCTAGCGTAGACCGGGTCTCCTCAGGACGTCCGGATATTGCGTGCCGCTCAACTCTTATATCTTCTTCATCGTCGTCATCGACAACTGGGCGGAATTCGGGTTGTAAATTCCTTGGAGGATCAAAAAGAAACATCTCGGAAGGCGGCTGATCTGGCGTTCCCAGATCATTGACAACAGAATCCAGGGGCCAGGTGCTGCTCTCATACACAGGTCTTCCCATGTTGTTTATGAGCACAGTGCGGTCGAGTTCAGCGGGAGGTAAAGGAGAATGCGGATTGAGAAGCGGGGAACCGATAGAAGACAACGATGAAGATTGGGAGATGGCAACTGTGGAATGAAATGAGTGATGTAGAGATTGTTGTGGTCTTTGTGTTCCAAACGAAGTTGTGGATCCAGAATTGGAGGTTGCCAGCGACCGCTGCGTCTTCAGAGCGACGGATGGCGAAGCCGATGTAGTATCACCGGCGATGGCTGCGTTGGAGAAGGGTAACTCTTCTGAATTGGGCATCGACACCGTCTCTGAAATTTGATACGACACCAAGGAAAGACTGGAAGATGAGGCGGAACCAGACGCGGCATACGACGAGTCAGACGCCGTTCGTGGAGGTTCCGGGTTGCGGCTTCTGTTTAGGCCGAATGTTGGTGGTGAATCTGAGACAAAGGTCGATAGAGGTACCGACGGGATGGCTAGAGTTGCAACGGAAGAGGAATCTTCCGTTGGGGTTGGACGAAGCTGGGATTGCAGCTGCACACTTGTCATAAGAGAATCTACTTGACTGTCATTGGGCATTGAAGGACGCCCTCTAGATGTCTCAGATGTTTCCATCTCTTCTTCCTGGTGAGCATGTTCTCTCGAATCAAGCCGATTGTTGTCTGATTCAAGGGTAAGTGGTAAAGTTATTCCTGAATCTGAGGGATACGGATAAGGGGGGGATGCCACCCGGCCGTTCGACTGGTCGAAATCCGTTTCAGATACGATTTCAACAGTGAGGTCGGTAGACGCCATGGAATTGGGTGTATATTCTCCCTCTATCCCGGTACTTTCAAAACTCGCTTCATCTTCGTCGTCGTCGTCGTCGCCGTTTGGGGTGCCACTATATAGATAGGAAGCGATGGGTGCGTGGGCCCATACCGTAGAACCCTCCGGATGGGCGCTGCTGCTCGGTGGCCGAGTAAATGACGACGCAATACTCTGGCTGGTAACGCGGCCGTTGTTACTGTGGTTGTCGGGGGCCTCGCTGCCAGTAGCACTGAGCTGGAATGTCGGCGTCGTGGAGCTTGTAGCAGAGCGTATTTGAACGGGAATCCTTGGAGGTGGCTGTAAATGTGTCCATTCGCGCAACACTGTCGTAAATGCTCCTAGATCTGGCTCCTCGTCCGAAGTCAACTCCGAACGAAGTCCCGAATCTGTGGACGAAAACGATGATGATGGAGAAATTGGGTGAATATGGACAGAAGGTGAGCTCGTTTCACTCATTGTCAAGGAAAAGGAGAAATGAAGGTAGAATGAGCAAGCTAGTGTGAACAGTATATGAAAGGAACGTGGTCGTCGTAGTCAAAGGCCTGCCGGACGCCGTCCATCAGCGCAGCGCGCTCAACGTTCAGTCAGGTGATCCGGTATGCCCTGCATTGCGACAAGTTGGGGAGATGCCCGAAGTCTCTTTACCTTCTTCCCGACTCACCAAATCTCCCAAAAATCTCCAGTGGAGAAACTTGAGAAAAACACTCATTTGCGTTACACTAGCTACTTTGAGTCATCAGTCGCCACGAAGATGTGCACCTTCTGTGCCAGAACATTCAAAACGCGATTCGTCAAATTAAGGGCTGTCACGGTGCTGTAAATCATTATTCCATACAAGTACGTTTCAAATCCCAAAAATTCTATCGAACAGCATATAAAATTACAGACGTATTTCTACAGTATGAATGCCAAATAAGCGAGTGGACAAGCAATTATCGAAAAGCTTCAGTTAAACGGAGTCATCTTCGGAAATATCTACCAATCCCGCTCAGCCAGCTCTGCTGGCGTTCTGAAAACGTCTCGACTGTCGGTGTCGCTCCATAGGATCGGACCACTGCTCGCCGACCGTGTCTAGGATTAAGGGATAAGGGAATATATTCCTCCAGACCGTCTGCATTCCATCCATCTTCGTCGAAAGCTCCGGAGCCATTGACCATGACGTCTTCTGAATCCGCGAGCGACATATCCTCCTGTGCCCAGATAACGAGCTTATTGCCACCCTGACGGAACGGAGACTTCAGCTTAGAGTTGAGTGATTTGATCTTGTTGCCAATTGGACGAAGTTTAACGGTTGCGACAGATATGAATGGAACAAGCGAGGAGGTTACTCCGTTGACTCTATTGATGGTGAAGCTGCGCGTGCGGGGTGAAGAAAGCAGGACGATGCCGCATACCAATGGTATACTGCGGTGCGTTAATTACACTCTATTTATGGTGGAGACAACACTCACACTAGGGTGAAAAAGGCGGCAATCATCAATTTGCGAATCATGCTCATGCCTCCCTGTGGCATGAGATCATCGTTTCCTCCCTTCTCCTCCCCTGGCGGAACCTCATCATTGGGTTGATCCGCCAGTATATTGAAATTTGTTGGGCAGGCATGTGGAGTGTCCCAAATGAATGAATATACCCCTACCTCCTCACTGAAGTGCCTTAGATTTTTGACTCCAGAGCAGGATACGATAAAATTGCTCGAGGTTGTCGATAATCGTACTGTTGGGCTCACTGAAAATTCACAGGTGAGCTCTTGTAGAACAGAGCTGTAGTATTCACTAACCTCGTTCACCATTTTCTTCGACATCGAGTATAACTGTAATTTCACTTCCTACCTGGACAAGCGGAATAAATTTCACAGCGTTTTTGCCGTGCTGAATAGTTTTCTCTGAGAGTGCGTTCAAATCATTTAACTTTAACCAAAAATACTAAATGACTCACCTGTAAGGCATATCCAGGTTTCATTGTCACAACCAGAGGCCTTTGAAAAGGGTATAAGTCATAGACTATAACCCCTCTACAGCAAATACCTCTTGGTTTACGAGGCTCTGTTCCGGACTCCGCCCATTCCCTGCCCCAATATCGAGCGAAAACACACGCCTCCCAGAACTCGGTCCCCCTTCCAGATCATCCCCAAACATGGCCCTGCCGATATCCGGAGCAGATACCCTCGCGTCGATCAATGGGCAGAGGTTATAAACGAAGCCGCCCAAGTTAAATCCGCAGCTTTCTGTAAAGCCATTGGCAGCAATTGAGTGCTTCGAGGTTTTCGCATGGGCCTCGGCAGTCAGCCGCGAGAGCAAGAGGAGGGCGGTGAATACGAGAGACCGCGGGATCGAGGGACAAAGAAAGGACATCCTGCCTTGCGGCTACTTCGAGGCAGGAAGATGGAGAGAGTGGTCGCCAAATCCCCAGAAGGATCGACATATGTCATTCGGCGGCGTAGTTTCCACGGGGTCAGTGGGGCCGATATTTCACGGTATGCGGGGCCATCTTTGGAGTGAGTGCCCGAGAAGCTGGGGTGGGCGTGGACTAGTTCAGCGGATTTAACCGTGCCTGTGGCTTGGAGGTGGCTTATTTTGGGACATGATCATGATGCGAGTATCCGATTCCATGCACATGGCTTGCTACCAAGGAGAAACGTTGCCACAGCCTGGCCAGGTATATGTATCTAAATATACTAACGCAGCACAGCAGATCGGAGCAGAATGCCTTAGAGCGCTCGTAGAGGCGGAATGCTCATACAGTAGCGCAGCAGATGATGCGAACATGCACAGATGGGCCCTTGATCCCGAAATGTTTGAGACGGATTATTTGCCTGAGGCTCTGAGCTCGTGTTCGACGGCAAGTTGTCCTAGGTTCATATATTTTTTCTGACATGAATTCACCTTAGGTTCCAAAACTAGGTTTGCTCTGACGTATTTAAAAGTACCTATCACGGCCAAGATTCACCTCGCGCCCAGCGTTCATTCTCTGGAGTTGAGATCCATTTTATCTTATCGATTGCATTTACATCTATCTGAGGCACAGAAGAACCCGTCAGAGTTGCCTCAGAGCCTTTGTACATACATACTCTTGCAACTTGCCCCAGCCCTGGCGACGATCACCCGGTACTTCACAAATTGTTATACCATGACTCCATACTTATTGTATTGTAGAAATGATCCAGGTCGAATTTACTGCTTGACTCTGATAAACGCTTCAGCTCGACAATAAGTATCTATTTTCAGCCGCATGCCTTGCAGGTGTAACTCACCGCCAAATGCTGAATGAACAATAAAAGTAGTCAGAAGGCATACACGCTCCGGACCGTGGAAGATTACATCGGACACATTCCCTCGCTCCTTTTGTTCTAAACTTCTGCTATCATGCCTACATATACCGCAGCCTCGAGGTCACCTATGCTATCCCATTTCCCATCTCGGTTTATCTTTTTCGCCTTTCCCTTACAGACTATCGACACCCATTGATATCTGTTAGCTATGTACGCCACAAAGGTCTTCCCAGCACCGCCCCCAACCAACAACGACCTCACATCCCTGCAACGCACTCAACTTGTCCGCAAAGCAAGGAAGATTGAGCAGCTTCTAGGTATCACGCCTCATCTCGTTGAAAGCACAACCACAGATGCGTTAGGTACTTTCCCACATATAAGCCAATCCAAATCTATCTCTAACGAATCAATCCATAGACCCTATACATATCTCTTTGCCGTATCGGCGAGAAAGTTTCAGTGGACGTCGATCCTCAGTTGAATCTACAGTCTCCAGCTCGACAGAAGAATCGCTCAAACGCTCAACATCCATAGCTTCGTCGAGTAGCCGCCGCAGACCCACGTTGCAACACTCCTCGTCCAGAACGTCGCTGCCTAATGCTTTCAAAAGCGACAAGGTTCCCGTCCTCCAGCTGGCTATGGACTCCTTGACGTTGAACCCTCCCTCTAATCGCTTATCGGTCGCTGACTCCCCATCAAGTTCTTGCGACTCCCCCAACTCCCTATACTCAGACGCCTCTTCCAGCAGGAGTTCCTGCGACTCACCGCGCGAATCTCTCGTGTTGGTAGTTGACTTCGTCATCCCTACACCCAATAGCCTCCGAAAGCAAAAAATGGACCGCCTCCGGAAAAAGCTGGGAAACGATGTCCCGTATGATTTGGTCTTTCCCAAGGGCTGCACCGAGGATAAACCACGCGCTGCAACCCCCAGCATCATTCGTCCACTTCCGCAGACCGATAAGCCGTGCCCCCCTCTTCCGCCGCCGACCGCTGCGCGCGCGCGAAAGCACGCCGGCCCCCGGATTGCGCACGCCCGCGACTCAATTGTGGATTCAGCCTCGATTCACCGCGCGCGCAGACAGGCGTCCGCGCAGCTCCGGCCCGTGGTGCGGCGGCACGAGTTGTCCGCGTCTGCGGATTTCCGCCGTGCGAGCAACAGGCTCTCGTTCATCATCGAGAACCCAGACGAAAATAAGGCGGGCATCCTCAGTGAATACGGCCTACAGGTTACACGCGTATCCTCGGACGACGGCGCAGATGTGATTTCCGAGTGGTTTGGCGCCAACATGAACCTTTGGTCTGGGAAGAAGGGGCACGAAAGTGCTGCTGAGCGTAAGAGACGGCCGTCTAGTTACCGCAAGCCTGCTCCGCCTGTACCCGTCGAATTGCTTAGCTCACAATGATCTCACGACCCGTTAACGAATACTCGATACCCACATATTGTCCTTTGATTCCTTTATGCAGCATTTATTCCACCGTTGACTCGGATCATGTCCCAGACGCCGTATCATTACTACCTTCTCGCAGAGCTATGTACCGCTGTATTTGTGCAAAATTGCGCTCGCCATTAAAATCTGCCAACACTTACTAACCGTAATGTGGGATGAGCAATATAATTCCCGAACGTGCTCAGTAGGGTAAAAGGCTTTGGGTGTTAGTGCATAGTCACTGTTGCCTTATGACTACACATATCTGCATGTGAAATATGGCCGTGTGGCGAAATGGCATCGCGTCTGACTACGATTAACTGCGACATCAGGAGATTGCAGGTTCGACCCCTGTCTCGGTCATATTTTTTTCCATCGTGTACTAAGTAAACGTTGTACGGCCCGCACTGCCGCAGACTGGTCAGTGGTCACTGTGCCGCGGCCCGCTACGTTTAGGGTTGGGTGGGAAACTTTCAAATGAGGCGGACTCTCCTCAAGTTTGGCCACAGCACGAACCTGGCACAAACGTTGCAGAAACGTGTTCCTCTATCTTTCCTACTATTTCATCTCGAAGTCCTACTTTCTTCGGTGGCCGGATCTCGTTATCATGATCAGATAGCGCAACTCGAGAGATTTCGTCTATTTTAAAAATTTAATAGGTAAAAATGATACACACCATTACATATGCATGCATGTTCAACGTTCAACTTCAAGGGGCCCTTTGTTCGCATCACCCCTCGGCCACTGGCGCAGTGCCACAATTGCTCTTTAATCTATACCGCCATGTCGGAACGTAAACCTGGGGATGCGCTCAAGTCAATTGCAAGCCTTTGGTACAGGCGCGTTCGCAGAGTGTTCATTGGCATCGCGTCTCTGTACGCTTTGGCTGTAATTTTGGTGATGACACCGCTCATCCAGACACAGTTCGTCATCCAATCCTCAGCCTTCTTCCTAGCTAACTAAGCCACTTTCAGCGTGTTATATGCCCACTACATTGACTTCCTATCGTTCACCAAGTTTAACCATCCTGAACACTATGGGCTGGCGCGTAAGTCTGACGACTTTACGCTTGGAACGAACACGTTGACCTCGCATGGATTTCTCAGCGGGAAAAACGGTGAACCTCAGATTGACGAGCGCGGACAATACCAGTATCGGCGCGTGGTTCGTCTTCTCGGACCCGTTCTACCAGCAATTACCCTATCCCCCTCCCGCAAACCGTGACTTTTCCTTCCCTCGCCAAGAGTTAATATCTACCGCGGTGAAGCAGGCGCCGACGATCCTATTTCTGCACGGGAATACAGGAACACGCGCCCACCACCTGCGCACAGTCCTGTACACAGCGTTTACCGCCCGCCTCAAAGCCAACGTATTTGTCATCGATTACCGCGGATTTGGGGACAGTGAGGGCCACCCCACCGTTCACGGCGTGTCCCAGGATGCCCGGGCGGGATGGGACTATCTGATCAGCCAGGGAACGAAGCCAGAAGACATCCTTATTTTGGGCCACAGCTTAGGAACAGCAATTGCTGCGCTACTGTCGGCGGAGCTTAGCAGCGAAGGAATCCGTCCTCGCGGGACGGTGCTTATGTCGGTGCGTTATTATTCCGCGCTGTGCAACGTTTGCGACTGGTTCCCTATCTGACCCTCCTCAGCCGTTCTCCTCAGTGCGCACGTTGATCGATCAGTATTATCTCTTCGGATGCCTTCCTCTCCTTAAGCCTCTCTCCCTCATCCCACTGGCGCCCCGTAAGCACCAAAGGATCCATTTGTAGTCTTCGACGTGGTTGACTGACCTACTTTTAGGCATGATTAGCTGGTCCCTTGTACACCGTTTTGATACCCTTACACTTGTACCGGTTAGCTTCATGCTCTGTCCCCATGCGCACAGGGTTAACTTTATTCGAACAGGGTATCAAGTCATCCGTACTTATCGTTCATGCAGGTTAGTGTTCTCCGCTATCTATCTCTACACGACAGCTCAATCATTTTTGCGGTAGACGACGACAAGGATATCCCGGTATCCCATGCCTCCGCCATATTCGACGCCTTCCTCCAACCATATTTACCGTCGTCTCCCCGCTTCCCCGAGAACCCGTTCTCACACCAGGAATGGGATAATTATACCGCACAGGACACACTTCGCACGGTCATTCGGAAGGATGTCGTCGCTACAATCAACGTGGAGGGCTATGCGGTCTATGAGGAGATGCAACCCAGTGTGGTGGCGAAGGAAAGCCGGAAGGTTGCACTTCTGAGGACCGAACGCGGTGGCCACGATATCGGGCGAGTTGAAGGAGTGCATGACGCTATTGGACATATGTTTAATTTCTACTAAACAGTTTTGAGTAGACTTAGTTTTATAGTGTATGTAGTTAATAGTACTGTTGTAATCTCTCTAACTGTTTTAATAGTAATAATATCCATCTTCTACGTCTTCGAGAATAACGCAATGGAGTTGTTAGTTTTTGACGTCCTGACTCTGAGATTCTAACATTCAATGTATCTGTCGAGACTCGACAGTCAAAATGAATTATAATTTATGACATGTCACTGACAGTGAAGTCAAAAAATTGTATGCTACGGCTCATTCAGCCAAAAAACTGACCGAGACAGGGGTCGAACCTGCAATCTCCTGATGTCGCATTGAATCGTAGTCAGACGCGATGCCATTTCGCCACACGGCCATACAATTTTCAATGAAATGCGGCGTTCCATCCTGCAGATAGTACCAGCAGCGGCTGGTCGACCTTCTTTGGGTCGTTCGATGTCATTTGGACTTGGGGAATAAAGCTAAGTCATGGCTAATCCCTAAACCTCGTCTATTTGTCTTCGCTGAAAGGTTCTTCTTCACTTGCATGAGCACTAGAATATTCAACACTTTTTGCAGCTCAAAATTTAAGCTCGACAATATGTACTTATCCCAACAATATCCTCTAGCTTGGGGGCTGTGCTTCGGCAAGTCTATTCTGGCTTCCCGGCGTTGTCCGGTTGTAGGCCTTAAGCCATGTCCGTGAGGGCCGTGAGTCGTGACTGAGTACGCCTGTCGAACTCTGTCTGCGACCACGATAAGGCTGGTTCCTTTACTCTCCGAATCTTCAGGCAGCGCCTTCAAGCTCTACGAAATCATTCTCTGTTGACAGAGACGGTTATCGACGTTATTACAGCAGCTCTCATTCCAAATTGCACATTATGAACAGCGCTTGCACCGTAGACACATCCGCCGGCGGGCCCGACGGGCGTTCACGGTTTAGAAAGGTAGTCGACGCGCTGTCTACACACTGGCCGTACATTGGTGAGTATATTTCCCGAATGCGAATTGTGAATTGTAATCTGAGGGACCCAGGCTTTGCTATCTTCTTGGCAACACTCACCATCCTGTTAGGGATCGTGACACTCTCTTACGTCCATCCTAAGAAAGAAGGTACACTTTCCATGTCAAATTTCTGCCACTTTCATTTTCTAATCTATTTTCAGGGCTAATTTTTGGGATATTATGTCTTTCAATCTTGTTGTCTTTAGGGCACTTTGCTTCGCTGTGCTATATGTATGTGTACACCCATCCTGTTAAGCGCCCTCTGACGTATGTACCACAGTATTCAACGCGCCAAGCACGAGAGTAGTGACCCTGCGTTGATTGACGCCGTAATCGCCAGCGGAGTAGTCCTGCTATTTGCAAGTGAGTCTTCGTATTTGTCCACCCTTATTTTTTGTCCAGCATTGAACGTCTACACTAGTCTCCGGGACAGTTCTGACCGTCGAGCTTCCAAGACGGTGCTTCTCGGGCCCGAATGAGGACCTGAAGGACCTCGGACGTGGCTGCTGCTCCGCGATCACCACAATGGCCGTCTCTTCTTGGCTGGCTATGCTTACAAGTGCGCGCTCAACTGAATGTCCTTTATCTCCCTGCTCATATAATTTCTCAGTGATTGTTGCAACCGTAATTACCTTCGTGGCTGCTCGACGAGCCATTGAATTTGCAAAACTCCCGCCTCCCGTGTTCCCAAGTGGCGCCGAAGCGCCCGTGATGCGATGGCTGGATAGAAACGATCCCTTCCGAAGTGTATCAGAGCGCCGCCAGCAATATGCCTAGCCATCGAGTATAATTGTTCGTGTAATGAATTATACGAATCGAGATTATATGACGACCTTCCGTCCGTAACTCCCATAAGAGTTTCTCCGAGAACGCTGACGCCCATTGTATTCAATTTTGGACCATTTCAAAGGCTTTTTGCAATTTTGAGGATTACATATCCTTGTTGACAATGGTGGTTGATATGTTTCGAGCGCCTGTCGGCAAGATTCATCAATAAATAGTACTACTTCAAAATCCATATGTACTCGCCGATGTCCATGAAGGGTAGTTACAATGAATGAGTCACAGCCAATTAGATACTGTAGAACATAACATATGCGAAGCCCATGAGCCCTAAAATCGATGTCGAGGTCAAGGAAACCATAATATGGGACGCAGCATTTGTGGTAGTAGTAGGCACAGCCTGCGTCCCAGTGATTGTGAAGATCGGACTTGTTGTTGCTACAAAACTTGTCACGAGCGTTGTAGCAATCCCCTCCGCAGATACTGCAATTGCTTGGACGCAGTCGACCTCCCCACCATTTCCAGTTCCCGTGCATTTGACTTCTGTCCCGCCAGAGACCGCCATGCCGGCAACTGTCGTCACTTGCGCAGCGGATGCGCTGTATACCGAGGCACCTTCCGCAAGTGTCACTACATTCCGTCATTGAGCGGCTGCTTTTGCTTGGACAGGACAAAAACCGACGGCTTACAAACTATTGTCGTTGGCCTGCTGAGAAGGGTCGATGTGTGGCCCCCAGCGGCTACCGCCACGAAGCTTTCCACCTCGGTTGCCACATACAGCGTTGCGCCGTTCGCTTGAACGCCAATGGCGGAGGCACCTACAACCGAGGCAGACACAATCTGTGTAACCCCTGAAATTGCGTTCGGGACAGGCCTATGGATCACAACATCTGCTTCGACGCGTACTGGAGCAAAAAAAAAGAACGAAGGTAAATAAGAAGCGTCGACAAGATATCACAAGGAATGTGGATACCTAGAGATGCACACAGTCCGGCAACAGCGAGCAAGGAATTTGTGATCTTGACCATGTTCGAAACTGGAAGTCGCTCACGAGGATTGCACGAAATGAGCGCTCTTATTTAAAAGGCTCTGGGCAGTGCTAGACTCTAGTGAGGAGTCATTCTCTTCGGATATTTGGCTAGCGGATGCACCTGGGCACGCGTTTTCCATCAAAATACCTTGTGCCAGTCCTCTTGTTGCAGACTTGGCATATTCTTGGCATGATCAATACATACCGGCAAGCTCGGAGGACGAAACAGGCGCCCAAGCGTCGCGGACTGCGAATCAACTGGCAGCTACTCGCTTACCTAAGAGACTAGAGCCAATTGGGAGCCAACATGCTTATTTATCAATGTTTCGTCTGGTATTTGACAGAAAGCTATGGTGGCTTCAAGGTGGTCTTGTTGAAGTCTTGACCTGTTCTCAACCTGTTCTGGCCTTGCCTGTATGACTACCAGTAACGCCAAGAGAGCGCTTTGCGGCACTGCATACATATACGATGGTAAGTACTTGGATGGTACTTGGACCAAACTTGGACGCCCTCAGGCTCGCGAATTCGTACTTGAGTCGTACCACATCCCGAGGCTAGCTAGAAGCGAGCATGTTATCCACCTTACGCCGTCTCACGATTCTCGCTTTGGCTCTTGTGTCATTAGTGGTCAACCCCAAGCCCGGTATGTGCCCTCAATGCAACCCAGACTCGAACCATATCTCACCTAATCATAACAGTCAATGGCGCCGCTGTGACTCTCTTTTATGTCAGTGCACCGACACCAACAACCTCGATACACGCAGGACCGACAGCTTCTGTGGAAGAGAGCGTAACGAGAATTGCCTCCGCAATCGGACCAGGGGATAGCGGCATGACCAGATATGAAGTTCAGATTATCCAAAGTAAACTGGCCCTCCATTTCCAAGACACAACCATCACGTACATAAGTGAACCGGCGACGCAAACATGTGAGTGTTTTGTTGATTTAAAGGACGCGGTTGCCTGACTAGCTTTGCCTGATAGTGACGATGGAACAGGGCGCATCCCAAATTTATGTTAGCGTTCCTCCCAGCGTTAAATCGTTGGAAAATGGTCGAATTGCATACGTTGGGTATAAATCAAACTGCACCATCGACATCGACGAGAATACTGGTGCATGCAGAGAAGAAGACGAAACGCCACAAATCTCAACAGACACGAGCAATTTCATTACGCAAACGTCAACAACGACTTACAGTGGAGTATTAGTCCCCTTGGCCACACTAACAACGAGTCGCGCAGGGAAAATTGAATCAGGACTTACGCTGACAATTTCCATTATCGCTACATTGACCCTGATGTCGATTGTGGTTTAAGTCGCAAAGTGAAACTACCGGCCTGAAATTTGAAAACATGCTTTTCGGTACTCGAAGCCTCTTTACTTTCCATCTAAATCGGCTTTGCCATTATGTTTCCCCCTACACGGCCTCATCTAGAGTACTTATAAGTATGTAGTCTCGCAGAACTACTCCCTCAGGTGAAGAGTGAAGAGGAAATGAAATCCTGCAACTTGACGGAATGTTTTTTATTTCCGCTATCGCATCAAATAGTAGCGATTCCGTGCGTTTGGGTTAATTGTTGGATATTTTATCTAACGGTAAGAATAAGTGCAGTGCTCCTGGCTTCTGCTCAGCTTCTGCTAAATTCCAACTTATAAAAATGTTTTGTGATGAAGGGCTCTATTCCGGCCGAGAATTGCTCTGAACTGCGCACTTCAATTTTATATAACAGCTGCCCCGTTATCAAAAGTCGAGAGAACCTTCAAGCCACTGGCAAGATCTCATCTTTCAGGTATCATCGAGTGTTGAACCGTACTTGGGCAAAATTTAGGTAAAGCAAAATAAAATAAAAAGATTATGCTCGGATGAATTTGACTCTCGAAGGGCGCGTAATAAAATGGTACGCAAGTGCATACTCAACTATTCAGATTATAAAGTTTGCTCAAGCATCCCGACCTTCATCATGTTAGTCATATCTGATAAAGGTAATCCATGCTTCATAGATTGTTTATACTTTTGGTTTTTTTTTGGCATATCACGAACCTGTGCTAAAACCACTTGAAAACCGCACGACTATTTAACTCTACTTATGCGTAGCATCAAGTCATCACTTTTATTAGAGGTTACACGCAGTCCAAGAGCTACTTTCTTTCGACTCTACTGGACTTTCTCATTAGAATTTTGATCCTGAACCCTTTCGATATCTGAATCCTGATGAAGGACTTACATCTATTTTTGTAAGATCAGTACCCAAGAGAAACACCTGTGAAGTAATTTTGATTTTTGGACACCCTATTTAATTGGATTCATAAGAGAAGAGATCGAGTTCGTGTAGTTCATATTTCTCCTGATCAAAGCGAGGGTTTGGCGCAAGAACCAAGTGAGGCACACTACGACGGGCTTGTGACCGGCGTGATCAACTCCAGTCTCCGTCGGCCCTAATGTATTCCTTCTTCTGACGGTGACCAAACGACGACCTCGACATCGTCCATGGCATCCTCCTCCTCATCGGGCTCATCATGTCCCCCATCGTCATCAGCAGTGACAATCCCCGTGCCGGGAAAGTCGATTTTGAAGAAGCCGCCTCCAGCGCAGCAATCCCTATTCTCGCGTATTACACGATTTCTGCCAACTCAAAACCAGCCACAGCCTAGCACTGCCGCAGATGACGCCAAACCACTTAAACGGGCCCACTTTATTCTGCCAAGCATCGCCATAGTCTATCCTATCTCGTCTATCAATCCACCATCAACACCGACGCTGAAGGAGGAGAAGCGGGCCATAGAGGACAAGGAGGCGGAGCGGCGTAAAAAGGTGCTGCGGGGTAACACCCACAGTCCTGGTGGAGTCGACATGGATGTATGGTGGTCGATGGACAAGGTGGAATCATTCTACCGCGAGTGCTGTGTTGGTTGCGAGGAGGAACCGGACCCAGCCATAACCGTTGCGCTCAAGGTATGTGGCCCGCGCCGCAACATATGTTCTTATTTCAGCCGTTTTCATAGCATGCATCTCCAACAAGCCCGCGCACGGTCGACTTTTCCGGTGTACAGCTGACATTCACGTCAGCGTCGATCCTTTCCGACGTGTTCTCTATCGAATGGGGGCTTCGGAAGCTCGTATTTCGCGAGTGTGACCTCGATGACCACGTATGTTCTCTAATCAATTAATCTACTAATCTCACTGTCATTCCAGATATTAAAGCCTATGCTACATGCCCTCCTCATTCCAGGAACCTTGTCGTTCCTATCCGTCGCGTCGAATAGACGACTGAAAACTGCAGCGTTTCGGCTTATTGGTGCATATGCTAAGAAGGCGAAGAGTTTGCAGTTTCTTGACCTTTCGCAGAACGTCTTGGACAAGAAATCTGTGGAGTACATTGTGGCAGCGTTGGAAACGGCCCCTGAACCGGGTCTAGTATCACTCCGTCTCGATGACTGTGGGTTGCGACCTGCTGCTCTGGAAGCTCTATGTTAGTAGATTCTGTTATTGTGTAGAGCACGCTAATTCTTGCCACAGGTCGAGCCATCCGTACATCGTCTCTCAAAAACATCTCTTTGCGGCACAATCGGATATCAGCCAGCGGAGGAGTTGCACTGGCGCTAATGATCAGAGACTATCCGGACGTTGTTCCTGGCCCGTTATCGCCAGGTTCTTCAAGCATCTTCGATACACCCAATTCTTCGGTACCATCCTCCCCAACTAGCTCCGTTACGAATTTGCCACTATCGCCGCAACAGAACCTAGGCCCCTTGCCGCCTCCCCCACGGCACCCGACAATGAACATGCAGACTACTTATACCCCATATGTCCCAAAGGCACGGCGCGGGAGAGTTGCACCTCCAACTGTCAACCCGCTATCACCGTCGGGGCAGCATATCCCTCTCATCACTTCGTCGTCACAAGGTGGTGTTACGACGCGGCACACGCCCACAGCTGCTAATGGGCTTCCTCATGATGCTGGCCCGAGTGCAGCATTATTAGACAAAGTCAGGGCATTGGATAATTTGCCGCGATTAGGCGCTTTGCGGACTTTGGATCTGAAAGGGAACGATTTACGCGTGAGTCCGGTCCATCGATCTTTTATTCTCTCTGACATTGCTTCTCAGAATGGCATCACGTATCTCGCCCAGGTTCTGAAACGGAATCGGACGCTGAAGGTTCTTAACCTCAGCGAAAATAAGCTAGATGTCCAGTGTCTCGTGATCATCGCTGAAGCCTTAGTATGTCATGAGTAATGTTCCAAGGACAGTTTCCACTAACCTTCACCCAGAAATATAATTCCAGCCTTGAAACCCTCGACTTGAACAAGAATCCCTGCTCAGGACCGGGTTTGGAAGGGGTGAGTGTCTATTTAAAACGTCGACATGCTTTCCATTAAATCATATAAGATTCAATCACTTCGAACGGCTTTTACCCTGAATACCGCCCTGAAGCGGCTATTCTTATCCTCGACATCAATGACGTCCGCCGGAGCCATCGCTCTCGCCGAGTTCTTGCCCGAATCTACCTCGTTGCTCCATCTAGATCTGACGATGAACGACCTAGACATCGCTGGGGTCATGGCGTTGAGTGGTGGTCTCAAGGCCAACCACACGATGCGATGCCTAGACGTGAACATTCCTCCCGCGGATGAAGAATTCGCAAGGTCAGTTCCGTCGTTTTCCTGTAAATATCCATTTGAATGGGCCTTTTTTTAATGTAGAATGTGCAGGGAGATTCTGAACAGTTGTGTGAGGAATACGGAGGAGGCGGAGCGCGCGTCGAAGGAGGGATCGTCGGCTTCGAGTGGACGCGGTCTGGGCAAGGGTGTGTGGGGCATGATTGAGGAAAGCGAACTTGCGAAGTCAATTAGGCTCGGCGAAGAGAAGAAAGTAAGTGTCCCTTTCTGCTTGACGTTACATGTGTAATGACTTGGCTAGAACGAGACCGATATCGTCGTCCGCGCCCAGGGATATGTCGCGCAACTGAACAGCATAGTAGCATTGGAACCAAGGACACCTCCCACTACTACTAAAGCCGTGCCGGAAGGACTTCCCCAGCTTGTTTCGAAGGCCAAGGCCGTTGCATCCGAACTAGCCACCGTCATACAAGAAACGGACAACCCTGTTCGACTGGAAGAACTGCTCGGTATAAACGATCAGTTACTGTCCCTTCTAAAGAAGGTCCCAGCGAGCGGTAAGCCGAACCTGCGGCTGCACGGCTTGGGACTGTCCCTCAACGACAGCCAGAGCTCGTCCGATGACGGCGATGGCAGACTGGACGGGCTACCCAACATCAATGGACGGGCGAATGGCTTCGAAGGGGGTTCGTCGGAGAGCAGCAGCATGACGAGTTATGAGGGCGACCACGATGCCCTTTCTACACCCACAACGCCTAAGATTGACAAAGGCAAGGGTAAGGCGGTGCCTGAACCAGAAGAGCCAGAGATGGTCCTCAGCCCGAAGTTCCGGATGACTTCTGGGGAAGATGAGAACGCAGTTCTATACCCCGAAGGCGTCTCTTCTCCGACTGACAGGTAGGCCCATGTTATTCCGATTGTCGCTGTTGTGTTTTCTTACTGTTTTTGTATAAGATCTCGCATATGGGTAGAGGAAGAGGGAGAGGTCTTCAGAAAGGGAACTGTTCTCCTTGGACCCGAAGAAATGGAAGGAGAATATGATGGCGAAGAGTTGCGCAAGGAGGTGAGTGCCTAACGCATTTTTGCCAATAAACACTCTGAATCCGTTGATGTGCTTGTAGCTTCTCGAAGCCATGGTGGAAAGGCCACCTCCTCGACCTCTCACCGATGAATACGGAATGGAGATCGCTGGACTGTCCGACCCGAATCTTAGCACAGAACGCGACCGATCCCCTAATATACCCAGTGTCGCCTCCCCGACGACCGCTGAGAGTCCCAAGCCATCCCCTAAACCATATGTCTCACGGCGGGGTTCCGCGAATTCCATCCTGAGCCTACTCTCACCAACTATATCAACACCTACGGACCCTAACGGCCACAGTCCGGTATTAGGCAACTCCCCGCGTAGTGCAAACCATTTGGGCTCCAACTCTATGGCACAAGGACGCCCCCCAGCCATCATCGAATCATAATCCCCCCAATTTGGTTAATCTTCTCTCTTCGGATCAGGAGCATGGAAAACAGGCATGGGTACGGCTGAGCATTATTTAAGGACATCTATGGGGGACGAACCTCCTTTATTGTCACTTTATTCTCCCTTCACGCACTCTTCTCCTCATGCATGGTACTAGCAAATATCATATACTTACATACGGATGCCCATCTGTCCATTCAGCGTCCGTAGGAATAAGGTTATCTTTTCATAATACAGCTGGAATTCGCAGTTACGGCCTTTCATAACTTACTCTACACCAATCTTACAATGCAGCAGCAGTACGTACTGTATATTACGAAAATACAGTTCCGAGTCGGCCATATATGATATTGCGGTGTGCCTAGAGTGAGCACTTGACCGCGCGAGACTGTCGCCACGGGCGACTGGCTGCGACAGGGCGGCGCGGCGGGCGCTAGCAATCCGCCAGCGTGAGATTGGCAACGTAAATCCTCTTTCTCCAAACTCTCATCATGCCCCCCCGCAAAGTTTCCGATACTGCTGGTGCTGAGCCGCGTCGTTCCGGACGCCTTGCGTCTCAACCTGCGCCACCTCCAGCGGAGGCCAAACCTAAGGCCCCGAAGAAGCGGTCGGCGGAAGCACTGGATGAGACTAAGGACGCCGAGTCGTCAGCTCCTAAAAAAGTATGCATCTTATACTTTTTGTTGGGAAATTGAGTTTTCATCGTGCGTGCCTCTCAGGCTAAAGCCGATGAAAAAGCTGGGACAGCCGAACATGAGGAACCTGCAGCCCCAGCTCTCACAAAGATTGAGATTGGCGACAGCCTCCCGAGCCTCGTCCTGAAGAACGAGAAGGGTGAAGACTTACAAATCGCCGAATTAGCTGCTGAAAAGGGTGTCATTCTTTTCCTGGTGCCCAAGGCCGATACTCGTATGTCTTTTCGCCATTTTTTTCACGTAGAAAATGAACTTTCAACCTCTGTAGCTGGGTGCACAAATCAGGCCTGTGGTTTCCGAGATAGTTATCCCGATTTTACATCCTCGAACTTCACTGTTTATTGCTTGAGCGCGGATAGCCCCACTGCCCAAAGCAAGTGGCAAACCAAGGTTAGAACTTAGCAACAGCAATCCACTCCGCGAGCTCACTAATGGTGCCCCAACTATGTTTACAGAAGGAGCTTCCGTACCCACTGATTTCAGATCCTAAGAGGATATTGATCGCTGCGCTGGGCGCTGGTGACGGAGGAAAGACTAAGAGAAGCCATTTTATTTTTGAGAAGGGGGGTAAATTGGTCGAGAAGAAACTGCCTGTCTCGCCTGCGGATAGGTCAGCATGTTTGCCCCTTTTTAAATTGTGCGATTCTCATTCAACAGTATTAGCCCCAAGCTTGCGCTCGAATTTGCGAAGAACCACGTCCAGTGAAATTGACTGTAAAGCGGTATTACATGTATGGTGCTGGCCTTCAAATTACAAGAGCTTGATCATTATTCAACCTGCTTGCCTTGAGAGGCTTGTGCATTTTCGTGGTGCCAATGGCACCTTACAGTGAATCTTGCACCGCGATATTTTCCACCTATGCAATGCAGGCACCTAGGGAAATATTGTGCATCCACGAAGTACGCAGCTCCTGGCCTATTTGACGTCTGATCCGCCTTTTGAGTTTGTACAACACGGAGCCCCCCGAGTCAACTTTGCTTCAGCGTGCCTTTCTCGATCGCTTGCCGTCCTCAGTAAGCTTTAATTTATTCAATAATTGCTGTGCCACAATATTACTGAGTCAGCCTAAACGACCTGATTTCATTTGAGCTTCTAGGTGAGATAATCACGGCAGCCCTCAGATGATCAAGGCTATCTGGGCAGGCATGTTTCGAAGCTCATCCAGGATCACAGTGGCATGCGTCCACCACGTGTGGTATACAACCTCAATCAAATTTCGCTTTTTCATATAAAGGCAGGCGAGTTTCGAGAGACCACCGGCCAGTGTCAACCCCGAGCTCAGTCGTCTGTAACAACGGTCTCTACGCCCTGAACCTCATAGCAGACAAGGCATGCGCGGGTCGATCTATTTCTTCCTTATCATGACTTCCCTGTCTCCTGCCTATCCGGGTCGACTTGTAGTCTCACTGGATCGCTTGGACTATAATTTTACTCTTTCCGCAGTCAATGTCACTGAACCAAACGCAAATTTAACTGGAGCGCCTTTGGTCCTGGGTCAAGCGGGTGCGTATTAACTTGAAAGTTATTGCGTAATGTAGAGTACCTATTACTAAATACTTGATTTAGGAGCTATTGACGGTGAATCGTTCTACGTAACATCGGTAAGTCGATGGCATCTTGCAAGTCAGTTCATGATATTGATCATAATTATTATGAGGCAGACATACGCTTCATATCCTTACAACGACTATCCGTCGCTGGGCCTCATCGATAACACGTTGCGAGCATACATGAAAGACGGTCAATGGCTAACAAATACATCAACAGTCCAAAGTGGAGGGACGATGTCATGGTATACGACATCGCTGTATACCCAAGTGGCCCCAGAGATTTTCACTGCTTTGAAAACTCCATTCGCCACACACGCCCTGCTTGCTGTCTATGGAATTTCGGATTTATGGTCACTTTGCCCGTTTTCAGGGGCATATGCACAGACCAATCTAATTTTCAATGTCTCGGGAGACGCGACAACACCCCCACCGCCATATCTTGGTTTTGATATTGAGCAATGCTACGCAGTTCTCGTCAATATCATTCCAGTCGCTCCGCCAAGGGCTTAGGGTGCGTATCAGTCCTCCTCTGATTCTTTAAGTTTACCACATTAGTCCTTTTTCACTTAGCTAAAAATTAGAAAAATAAACGGAGAAACCCAGTGCGCAGTGCGGACCCGGAGCCTGAGGAGGGCATCTCATCCACTGGAAGCAAAGTTCGCGAACGCGTTCCCCGAACCGTTCGGCGAACGATCAGTGTCCCATGGTCACTCAGTAACTGACATGCTCTGGGCAAGTTCTGGGTACGGCGGTGAATAGAAATTTGTTTGGGGAAATCGAATACTTACAATTTATTTGTTCGATGTAACCAAGATGTAACAGAAAGTTCATGCATATGACATATTTTACAGCAAGCTCTCTGCAAGTAGTAAGATCGACTGTCATCTGTTATATGGTCTGAGAAGGAGACTAAGTAACCAGTTACTTGGTACACTTGTCGTAGCAGCTGCAACGTAGGTCTTGCGAAGGTCCTGAGAACAACCTGAGAGACTGGTGAGTTCAAGAAACCCAAAAGAAACCCTTCAAGTCGCGGCGCTGGCCGGGCCGCGGCGGGCACTTCTATCACGTGATGGTGATTTAGGTGTTTCTTTGCGCAGTTGACTGTTGCTTGAAACGTTGACCTGGACCTACATTCAAAAGGCTTTGCTTGCCACGCGTAATGTTCTTTGACCTCAATGTCCCCATAAAAAAGACCATACCCCGGCAAAGTACTGGAAAAAAAGGAAAACAAGCTGCAAGCGAACCTGCCGTCAATTGGGTTAGCGCTGAAATTGCCGCAGTCGAGGAGCGTATAGATCTATTGATTCATTGTAAGTTCACCTAGTGTGATCTCAAGATATATTGAACAATGTACAGTAGGATATACTGTCATCGGACTTTCCCAGACTGTAAACAAGAAAGTGGACGCAAAGACACATGTGAATGTTTTGAACCAGCTAGTTGCGCAATTGCGGGAAAGGCCAGGGATCGTCTACCTCAAACGCTTGAATATTATTCTAGATCAGGATAGCGAAAAGGGATTCGGATTGGTGAGCTTCATGTTTCTAGATCAAGTATGCGACTCATCGTTGGTGATAGATAAATGCAAACGTTTCGCTCTTCCATACATACGACTTAATCGCGCTCGTCCCGACCACGCACAACACATTTTCGCTCGCCTGTCTAACGCATAGCTTGCCCTCCCCGCTCACGGCACATATCATTTCCCTTCCGCTCACCCTACCGCGTCTGCCCTATCATCTCAAACATACACTTACCCGCACAGCCATTAAAAATGGTGCAGTCTTCGAAATAAATTACGTCGGTGCACTTGGAGGTGAGAATGATGCTTCTCTAGTGGAAGCTGATGCTGCAGAGAATGGGCCTGCCGCAAAGCGGAACTGGTGGGCATCCACGCGAGAGCTTGTTCGTGTGACGAAAGGAAAGGGTCTGCTGCTTAGCGGTGGTGTGGTCATCGATGGGGATCTTCGTGCACCCCGAGACGCAGCGAACTTGTAAGTATTTATACCGTCGTGTCATTTTTTCAACTCAATATTACCAGGATTGCCGTCCTAGGGGTGGCACAGGACGCCGCCCATGATGCATCTACAAAAACTCCCAAATCGATTGTTATACGTGCTCGTAAGCCAACTTTCATCTTGTGATATTTTGATAATCTCAATTGACATTCGCAGAAACGCGAAAAACATATCGTGCTGTCTTGTCCGAAGCTAAAGTCGTCGTTCCAGGGGAGGCAACATCGGAAAAGACACTAAAACGCCTACGAGAAGATAGTCAACTTGCGCCAATCATTCCTACTAAAAAACAAAAGTAGAAGGCGAATCAGAAAGAAACTACTTGATCGTGTTGTGTTATCAGAATGGACGCTGCCGCTATCGACAAAAACCAGACACTGTGTCATCACATCGAATTAAATGTGATCTACATCCGGGCGAGCAGTGTATGATACTCTGACTGTCCCTGTGAGGCAATGTGATTGGTCTACGCAGTTTGAGTACAGGGGAACAGCATAAATCTCTCTTTTGTCTCATTTGAATAAAAGTTGAACGTTGGGTTGCCAGGATATCTCGTGGATTTGGGCTTCGAGTCAGAAATCCTTTTGTCTAACAATCAATTCCCCCGATGGCTTAAATATGTTGCGTCTCTCAACGTGCAATTCCTACGCGTATCAATGCAGGACTGCGAAGTTTCACTTCTAATTTTCTTCCTACTAACACCGCATTGACCATCGCGCAAAAGTTAGATTCCCACAGGCGGAGACGCACACTAGAGACGCCTATAAAATGAATTGTGCGGACACTGCGGGATATTATCGACGTCCTCACATCGCGACATACTTATGCAGACCCTAGCCCTAGTAGTGAATATTCTCGGCGCTTATTACGGCCGCGGCATTGATATAATTAGAAAGTTCCCCTGAACAGTATGTGTACGCATAACAAAGTCGAGTAGAGCTGAATTCCTACAGAGTGAAGCTCCTGTCATTACTGTAGCTAAGGCATTAACACCCCGCTATACTTAATTGGCCAAGTAATTGCGTTCTTGCTATTTCGTGCATTTCAGCGTTCCGTGCAAAATTGACGGTACAGTTTGAGCTGTACCGATAGAAGGTTAGATCGTTCAAGTATCCTATGTAAGCTATGTAGATTTCCCCGCCGGAAACCATGCTTAACCATGCTTCATGAATCATTACTCCCTGCTGCAGTGCCTGGCACTGTCGACCGGAAATGCCGTTTATATGTTAAAAATAAGCTAGGACAAAATTCTACATATCCTACTGGGTCATTGAAATAAATGACTCTAACTCATGAGATCTGTCGACAGTCACCAAGTTTGGCGTATTTATCGGATCTGGCACAAAAATACCCAAGCTACGCAGTCACGTATCTTCAGTCCAAATATGACCTAAGTATTCTGTACGGATCGCCACCTCCGTACTATTTAAACAGCCCATTGGGTGTTACAGGGCTGCGGCAGTTGTCATTGTCAATGAGAGTCATGATAAGTATTTGAATACGGTTCGTTCTACAGCCACGGTGTCGGGATGCGTCATGCAGAAGCAGTTTGTATAGAAACTACCACTTGACTCGGACTTGACTACCACTTAGCTTCATCATTATAGCAAAACTTTGCGTGCAATCAGAGTGGTTCTTTAAAAGCTTTAAGTTTGTATTCATATTGCAGAAAACAGTGTATTAATACAGTGCTTTTGTTAGTATCCCTGAGAAATGAACAGATTGTATCGATTCGGCGAAGCCGTATCCCTAGTACATCATGTCCGTCGAACGCTGACTCCCTGTTAAAGCAGACGAGTAGACGGATATCACTATATCTTAAATAAGTTCTATAATTACGAGGCTTACTTAGGCCAGAAATTGACAGCGCCCCGCATTTCGGTGCACCTCCGTGTCAAAGCCTGTGACATTCAAATCGAGTCAATCAATTCTACTCACGGACTCAGATACAGTCTGGCAACTGATCACAAAATGTGCTACTCGGTTGGGTGCTACCATCCTGTGCGTTGCCGCTCAACGAATGTAGTAATTACATTTGTTACATGTGCTGACTGGTCAGACCATCTTTTACATTGGTACCACGTAGTGAGATCATATCTAATGTTATCGGCTCGGAATAAGAAATGTGTATAGGAAAGTCGGTCAAACATTTGAATTTTGATTCTTGAGATATCTTAATCTCTGATTTACTGTCACCTGCGGAGCACCGGTCTTTGCATTTCAGCCGCTTTATGGCAGGTGCCTAAAACCAAGGCAATTTGGTGTTTTCAGTATTCTCATAATCAATATTGACTTTGGTAATTTGCACACCTTATGGAATAGATTTATACGGTGCTCTACATGCAGCAGTGCGTTGGCAGTGCGTTGTCGTAGTTGTGCTTTGTATATTTAGTGTGTATTGAAAGGGTAATGGACTCGGAGTTGTCCGAGTTCTAAAAATACATTGGGAAGGATATATACTATACATGCCACGAAATACCATGAAATATCAGTCTAAAGAGGTTCCGCAGCCTAAAGGTCCGCAATTAAAATAAGTAGGGAATAACATATCAATGCCGATGTTGTAGAAAGAGAACCATATAAATTGATACAAGTCGCATGTTCATGGTGCTTAACGCACATCCATATATTCTCTGCAGCGGTCCCAGAGACGATTCCAACGGCCCCCGTTCCAGGTTCTCACCCTGGCCCAGCCGTCGTGCGCAGCCATCTGCTCTATCCAAATCAAGATAGAGACGATGGCAAAGTCGGCGTAGGTAACTTCATGGCCCATGGAGACCACCCCATCGCCGTCAATATTATTCTTGTCCATGATCTTTGCCAGAAAATTGAACTGTTCTTGCACCGCCAACCACGCCTGCTCACGCTGCGGCCCCACCAATGTCCCAGCGGGACCTTGGCCCCCTCTGAAGTAGGCTTGTGTCTGATCCGGCAGACGATGGTGGCTCATAGGCACCATGATGGGTAGAAGAGGCTTCACGAAAACCTCTTGGATGTAGTGGACGAACATGGCCTGCATTGCTCGTGAGCCCTCAGGGAATATGGGGCGAGCAGGGTAGGCCGACTCCAGATAATCTGCAATTTTATTCGGGCTTGAGAGGATTTTTGGCTTGGCGGGATTCCGTGCCGGATCGACGAGGACTGGAAGGGTGTAAACGGGAGAACCGTCGCTTCGAATAGCTGAAGGAGGCGCCCCAATTCTTGTGAGTTCTCGTTCAACATCTTGTAACTCTAGCCAGAATGTCCGATAGTGTAGGCGTTTGTAATTGAGCAAAAATCTGAAAATCAAAATGAGCGTCTGGACAATAATGTCAGTATACAAGTTGGCATACCGAACGCGCCAAATGTTAGGTGCCCATGGTGCCGCGGAGGGAGACTGTCCGCGTGCATCGTAGAGGATGAGTGGTGGGGCCATTGTGTTTCGAGAGCTTTGCCCATTGCGGGAAGACATTATGTAGATGAGCGATTATTAGCGAGGGATATTGGTCATATTGATCATTTCAGGTCCATGGGCGAGGACTTTTAAAACGTGGTGGACAGTACACGAATGAGCATCAACTATCGTCACAGGTACTCGGAGACACATCCTGATTCGTTATTGATCAGTCTAAGTCATAAAAACAGGCTCAAAATCTGCGACTCACACCTCGCTGCACAGTTTTTGCAATGATCATGAGCGTTAGCCAGAAACACGAGATCTGAGGATTTGCCGGGAGAAAAGCGGCTAGATCTTCTGCCGACAGGCTATCAAGAAGAGATGAGGACCCTTTCCAGACAATCAAAAATGGAAAATGGATATTTGGATCCAAAGGAAATAAGATCAAACCACAGAAAACGGCGTTTACTGCTCGGAGGAGCAACTCCACTGCGTGACTAGTTTACCCAGGAGCAGACCATTGGTTCATGATGACTAGATGATTACTTGTGAGACCAGAGATAGTATCTCCACGACATGTCAAAAAGCTCTGTCACTCTCTCTGCCAGTGCCAGTGGAGGACGAAAATGAATGGAGGAGGCTGAGGCGGTGTAACTCAACCGCCAAATTTACAGTTTAGGCTTCCTTACCAGTTCAATATTTTCTCGCGACCACGTGATAATAGGCTGGACACAACCACCAAAACTGAGTTTAACTGACTCTATCCTTGCTCTATCCCTTGGCTATCCCTGCTATAATTCCTCAATGACGAACGATTTAAATCTCACTTATCATTCTAATCGCTCCCACCCAGGTCAGAGTCAGGGACATTCATCTTAAATCTAATCGCCTTCGCCACGTTTTCGAGGATTCTAGACACAGCCTCTGGTAACCGAGATTCAGTTGATTTCTGCTTCATGGCTTGTCTTCCTACCTCTGCTCGTCCTACTGCTGACCTTAGCGACCTAGCTACAACATGAAACACCATTGCGCTATATCCCATCGAGTACAAGGGCCAGATACAACTATAAGTCCTTGCCAGTGATGCCGCCGGACAATCGACGTCGGACTCGGAGGTAAATCAAGGTAAATGATATAATTTATGTCCTTATTTAGGAAGGTGTACTCGTATTTTGTCGGTTTCGCAAATACGTCTCGTGGATTACAGGCGGAACCGCTACTGATACCAACTATCTTATGCTGTCCGATTCTAAGGAATTATATGGCTGACTCGGTGCAGCGTACTATGCGGTCACAGACGGCTTCTTTTTCTCATTTGACCACTAGGCAATGCATTTCTCGCTACTAGTTACGTGGAAATGTCGAGTAATTCTATTGCTGAATGACAATTTTTCCTTTCGACGCATCTGGGCTGGTGAAATATCAATTCTTTCCTACCTGGACCGTCTTAAGTGCGGGGAAATGATGGACATATATCACAAAAACATATGGCTTGAGCCTTACATGTTTGCCAAAATCCACCTGACTTTAGTCTTTCACTGGAAACAAGTTTCAATACTAGAAAAATAATTTGCGCGCCCATAAACCATGTTTTTTCAACGTGGAGCTGGCCTACGACGTGCCATGCTAGAGGCTGGGAAACTGTGCCAAATATCATTATCCAACAAGGGCTTGTCAAGCATGTTAAGATTGAAGTCGACGTGGCATTTCTTCATCAGGTAGCTGAATTTATCACATAGCGTGTCAAGGCGACCTCATCATATCATACTAGTCATGATTCTCCAAGGTAAGTTTATCTGGGCGGTCCCGACCTTTCAGAGCATTTTTGCTGAGTTGTTCTCCTTTGTAAGTCAGGTTAGAATACATGCCGCTCAGCTGCTCCGCACGAACGGTTATTCGTGACTTGTCGATATTGTCGTGCTACGGGCTCTGATTCTAAGGAAGTCTGAGTTCTTTTGGAGTTCTTGCATATCTTTTTACGGTGCAGCATGCAATGTCGTGCCTGCAACAAGTACCGGTTATTAGCCAGTCTAGTGGGATTGTAGTGAGATGTCAGATCCCTCCATTTCGAACGCAAGGCCAGATAATTTCCCGCTTCATTGTATGTGAAATTTTTACCGTATGTGATCTTCTACATCTGAGGAAGTTGCCATTCCGCGCCCGGTATCAATCATTTCACGGTGCGACGCGGCGCAGGGAACACATAAAAAAGCTGTTGATAGCGCTGCTGGGACAGTCCTTCGGTACAGGCCTACTCAATGGGTACAAAACCTCGTCAGGAGCCAGTTGATGGTCACTCCGCTCTGCGGCCTGCATTCGAGATCATACTTGGATCACAAATGGGCGGCGGCGGAAGCATGCGAGATACGCCACGCTGCCGCCGCTACTATTAGTACTAGGGAGGCCTCGCGGCGCGCTTGGCCTCGAAAAAATATTTTGTGCGTGGTGATTATGATGCATCTGTGAATATGTACTTTGTTCTCTGCGGGGTACGACATTTTTCACCGGTCTTATTTTGTGCGGCCTGCGCCGCCTGCGCCGTAGCGCACCGCTGGGCGGCCAGCGTCGGTCAAACAGGATCGTTTTCCCGCGGTCGTAGACATCTATATTAAGAACAGTACTTGCATGGACAGGTGAAGGAGTAAGCTTCTAGCTAGGGCCAAGCAAGGAGAGCTAAAGAGAGGCCTTTGTTTTCCAGAAAGATCACGGAACAATCATAAAGATATACGCCTCATGGTCATCTCTTAATCTTCTATTGAGCGCGCAACATCACTCACTGCTAAGCGCTGCAGATCTCTGAGCAATTCAAAATTTAATGACCAGGAGCCTGAATAATAATCAGAGCATTCCTCAGCATAACCGTGAAACACGATCGCAATATTCAGGGTATTTTCACCTTTAGAATTTGACAGGGAACAGTGAACACAAGCAGACACACCGTAGACCAATCAGAAATGAGTAGCATCGCCAAGAGCGCGATATGTTGGCGTTTTACGCAAAATGGCTAACTGTGGAGTAAGTTGCAGTCTTGAGCAGGAAGGAAGATCTTTTCCGGATCCCAACGCCAGATATAAAATGAAATATTATTTTACTTATCGCTTCAGTTGTCTATTTCTACACGCAATCAAGGTAAAGGAGGAAAAATTCGGTTAGAAAAAAAATCTTTTTACCAGATGTTTCAATTCTTCGTATCGGCGCATCCGACTGATTTCAATAGTGTGGCAGAACACAAGAACAACAAACTTTCTCAGGCCTCTCCACTGGGGTGTTCCAAACCCTACATCACTTAGGCGCTGATCTTTTCCCTGATAAGCTTCTTGAGGGTCTCGCCATCCTCAGCGAACTTCTTGATGCCTTCGTGGAGCTTGTCGAATGCCATTTGGTCTTGGAGAAGCGACCATCGGAATTCAGGTTCGTTATCGACGAAGGTGACCTTGGGGATGGGATCGGCTTGGGCGGCTACATTGTATGCCGTAAACGGTTAAGTTGTTGATGTCCGGCCCGGGGCGGGACTTTACGTACCGGCGCTAGCATTGAGTTTCTGAGGGACGGGCGCGGTTGATTTCTTGAGCTCTTCAAGCAAGTTGGGTGAGATGGTGAGGAAATCAACGCCAGCAAGCGCTTTGATCTCTCCAATCTATGTAAAAACATATATTGTTAGCGCCTACAACAAATTTACTGCACTTCGTAGATCTACTCACGTTGCGGAAAGAGGCACCCATGACGATTGTCTTGTAGCCGTGTTGCTTGTAGTAGTTGAAGATCTTCTTCACAGATTGGACACCCGGGTCTTCATCTCCTTCGTAGGTCTTTCCGGTGGATTTCTTGTACCAATCGAGGATCTGGATGAAGTTCGCGTAAGTAGAAGGAAAGGAAATCAGGCTTATCACTTACACGGCCGACAAATGGTGAGATCAGGGTGACGCCGGCTTCAGCACAGGCAACAGCTTGGCCGAACCCGAAAAGCAGGGTGAGATTGCAGTGGATATGGTCATCGCGTTCAAGTTCGCGGGCTGCCTGGATGCCTTCCCAGGTGGATGCGATCTTGATCAGAATACGATCCTTCTTGATGCCAACGGACTCGTAAAGGGCAATAAGCTCTTTGGCCTGTGCGTTTCTCCTGACTTAGAAGTGACACTCTTTCTATTGTATTGTACTCACTTTGGCCTTTGTCGCCTCCTTGTCGAAGGAGAGACGAGCATCGACTTCGGTGGAAACCCGACCTGGGATGATCGCAAGAATTTCCTTTCCGAACTCAACCAACTGCAAATTCAATGGCATTCAGTCGCCCTTGGACGTAAAACATATATATGCATGATACCCACCAATCTGTCCACTGCAGCGTTGGTTTGATCCTCGACGCTACCACCTTTGGCCTTGCCGTATTTCACGGCAGTATCGATAAGGCGGGCGTAACCAGGCTTTCCAGCAGCGGCCAGGATCAAAGAGGGGTTAGTAGTAGCATCCTGCGATACCGCCTTGTAAGTATAGATATCATTTACATCGCAAGCACCGACGTTACCTGGGGCTTGTAAACATCGATGGCTACATCGTGTAATTAGTGAGAGAATCGAAAAAAGTAGAAGAGAGCACGTACATTCGAAATCTCCAGAATCGGAGACAACGACGGTTCCGGTTTGCTTGAGTAGGTCAAGAGAAGTAGCCATTGGTTGTGGTGGTTGTGGTGGAAGAAGTTAGGGCCTATTTTATGCAGACGAACGAGTAGAATTACCGAGCTTACACAAGATTGCGTATGCTTATCTCATCGGGAATGACGACACGACCGCTTAGATATAGACTTGTCATTTCTACCTTGAAAAAATATATAAAATCTTCACCACACTTTTAACGAATCCGTCAGCATGTCCCGACTATGCCGACGATGAATTATGAGATATTTCCTCTCATAACCGCGAAGATTGCCCCGCTGCTATTTCTTAGACACCCCAAAGAATCTCCTTGATCTCCGGGCTGTATTGTTGGGGTTTTGAGGTCTCGTGATGCAACGTGCTATCTTGGCCTTTTTCGGTCAAATCACTTAGTAAACACTTACCGCTGCAAGGAACGTTTGTAAGAAGTTGAAAGTGCTTTGAGTGATGCAAATCGCCTGCTAGGGGAAAACTTGCCTGTAACGGAGAATCGAAACACTAATTGTCCATTCTTGAGAAAACCAAAGGTCGGTAAATAAAATGCAAACTTATCCGAGAGCACCAAACTACCCGACAAGCTCACGCCCATGGGATATGCACAAGTCCGGGTGCCGGGAATCACTTGCTCGGAAGAACCTTCCTGTTCCTGGGCGATTTTTAAAAAACGATGAAGCATAGATTGAAGCTCAGTGCCAGTATAGATCATGCAATCACCCTGCGACGTTCGTTCCGTGATATTAGTATTGCGTAGTCAGCCTAAAAGCGCGCCCAAATTTTGTCAGAGGTAAACATGGTTTGAAGAGATAAAGAGAGATAAAGACAGACTGCATCAACCTCTCCCTTAAATGCTTTCAATCGAGAAAAGCATTCGCTCTCAACTTGGCTTTCAATATTTGCCTCATGTGTGGATAAAACGTTGAGTTCCTCCTGCAACACTGCTACAGGCTTCCAAATGCCACCGGATTCCGAGTATGACCATTCCACATAGTCCGTGAGATAGCAATGTCGCAGAGCAGGGAAATGTAAGACTAGGCGCGACAAAAGGTTTCGTTGGAGCGCTAGATCAACATTACTGGAGATTGCAGTTATTTTGAGGGATTTCGGGTTAGGGTGCTTCGGCCATGCATTGATGAATTTATCGACTCCCTGCGACAATCATCTTAGCACTGACCTGAAAGCTAGGCGAATGGGAGTATATGTAATTACCGATTCCGAAAAAAGGTCCAGACGTACTTGCAAAATCTCTAAATCTGGAAGATGTTCCCAGAGCGGGAGTTGTGCATAGACATCGCCGTGTAATGAAATATGAGAAATAGGACAGATGGTTTTTCGAAGTCCATCTATGCTCCACGCTCCACGGCCTAAGAGTGAGGCAGATTGCACAGGCCGGCCAGGAGAAATGCAATTGACGAAGAGTTCTGTGCCTTCAACAATTTGGAGTTGCGGAAATAAATGTTTATTTTCTTGAAATGCAGGAAGGTGTGCGATATCGAACGTGCCAAATCGCAGCGCCTTCAGAGCCGGAGTTCTCGAGAAAAAAGCCTCGATTTCGGTTGTTTCTTTCGCTTCCAGAAAACGACAATCGAGTGATTCGAGGGGTAGGAGACCATGATTTGTCGATGACTGCGGAGGAAAATGCAACCGTTCGACCTTGAGGAGCTGAACAGTATCAAGGTTGATGAAATGTATAAAGTCGTCAGGAGTCCCCAGGTCGAATGATACAGACTTCAGCTTGAGCAAAGACAGCTTCTTCCGGTGTTTCGTTCCCACATCCTCAGCATAAAAGCAATTAGCTACCTGGAGTCTCGAAAGTTTCGGCAATACCGTTATTGCCTTCAATAGACCTTTCGTGATCTCCGTTCTCGTTAATCTGAGCTCCTCTATGTTGGGCATGTGTATCAGAGTTTCGGCGTACATTGACATGAATTCTTTGCGCGTCCAGGAATTCTTGCCTACAGTCTCCCAGGACAGAAATTCACATTTCGTGACATATTGCGCCATGAGTTGGGCAGCCTGATCACCCGCTAGCAATTTGCGACAGAAACTGGACGCCCCGGACTGGCCAGCTGGACACAGACCGTCGAAGCATATGCTTTGAAAGAGCCAAGGAGCAGTCACCGCGCAGAAGAACCGGCATACGGCGGAGAGACTGCGCAGGTCGCGCCTCACAAGAGGATCGTTGGTGAGTCCTCCCAAAGCATGGCATTTGATGTAGTCGACAATGTGCATGTATATCTCGTTTGCTATGTGCGACAACGCCTTGCCGTCTGGGCTCCTACGCTCTGGGTCTATATCAATTCAAACATGAACATGTGAGTAAGTAGGAAGTCAGCGTCCGCAGTCAAAACAACGTACAGGACCATTGCATTGATCTGGCCATGGTGATGATGCCACTTCGAAAGCCGCTGCTAGAGTTGATTGTACTAGCCGATGCGTAGAGCTATGTTTCTGAATGAATGTGGACGAGTCGGAAACAGTAGTGATAGTGTCAGAAGTCCCCGACATGAACGTTTGAGCGTGAATGTCAACTTGAGAAGTCAACTTGAACCAAAACTGTCCCCGGAATGTTGCGGTGTCATTGATGTATTTTCAATGTCCGCCCTTCCGGCAGCTATCTTCCGGGACGTGCCTCGAGCGCTAAATCGGCGCTTAACGTGAGGATGTGCTATCCCCCTGTTCTCAAGACTAGGAACGGAGCTACGAAGTCATCGACAGGTAAAACACTCTACTGGAGACTATATTTGAAGTATAATGTGCGGCGACAATTCAATCAAAATGCTCAATTTAGAGTGCCTCACGTTAGGTACTGGACGTTATTAAGTTCTTCAGGCTTAGGCAAGTTGAATCTTGATCATCACCTGGCCCTGAAATAGGTGACGCCTCAAGGAGAGAATAAGAATCTCCGATATCTTATCTGTAGCCCAAATGTGTACTGCTTTGACGGAGATCAGCTATCCAATTAGTTCAAGACTACTAGGAGAAAGCCGTGAAGCGTGCTCTCCATGAGGCGTCCACGAGTCATGACCCGGTAGGACAACGTGAGTAACCAGAAACGTTGCATATTGTATAATTGTCTTCCTCTTACCTTACACTAAAGGCTCGCTGGGTAAACCACGACGTCCAGCAGATTGCCATCTTATCCGAGTCGTTGATATTACTGTAATATCATTGAAGGCAGCTCTTTAATAGTTTCCTTCAGTGTCTACGCTCTGCCTGACGATATATCTTCTAGTAGATTCCCCCAACATCAGGCAATTTGATTAACGGAACTCCCACATAAACTTCAAGAATGAAACCTACCAACGAGGAAAACGAGGAGCTTCCCAAGTCAGTTCCATACATCACAACTATAGACGACAACTATAGACGACATGTATTAATTTCTGGATCTTAAGACCGCCGAGTAATGTATCTGACCAGCTATGTGACGACAACGCCGACGATGACGAATCTGAACAACTTGAGTACGTATATTCATCACGTCTTTTCGCTTTCTTCGTTTGTAACTCAGTCTGTCGTACAGCGAGTATGATGACGAGAGCCCCGACAAGTAGAGTTTCTATTTGCAGTCACTCTATTAATCTCACGCGTACACGTATGTAGCTACAGCGGGGCACGCGGCAGGAATATTCGACCCACGGCGGCAGTTGGAGGGCTTGCAGGGGGGACAGGGTCCAGCACCAAGAAGTGATTGATCATTGACCATCCCCGCAATCTAATCCCCATCATTTGGTTCGGGCATCTCTCGTTCTAATAATTCTATGCTTTCAATCAAAGATGACACCCTGCACCGCCGATAATGACGTTTGTGAGCTTGCTGAGCCTTAAGATCTGCACATTATTCGGGGTCGCTGGTTAATTTACAAATGCCGCACTGTGCCGCAGCGTATGCGACGCTATGCGACGTCTTTCCAATTGTCTTTCTACCTATTTTATCCTGTTGCCGATGCAGCTAAGGATAGGCGCCGGTTATGCATTATTTCGGCTAGAAAGCTGCCCGTGGATGCGGCTTTACTGCCCGGGTGATGGTTCATAGAGACCTTCTAATCCCCGGTGCAGCTCACCTAGGGTCGGTGGGTGGACTGATTCTAGTGTCAGGCGCAAGAAAATCAAGAGACTTTTTATGTAGGTCAGTCAGGATCAAAAGATACTGATCCTAGCCTCAGGCATTAGGACTACTCCTTGTCAGTGTATAAGTGTGCCTCCCTCCTCACATTTGATTATTCATGGCCGATCTTTCCAGCCTCATTACAGATGTGGCAAATAGCCTCGCACTGTATCTCCACAGAATTATAACCACCGCTAGCATATGATACGCACACCTTCTGTTAAAAGTACACGGACGAAATCATGATCAGGAAGCACCCGCTCGCCACTTTCTCCAACGCGGAGAAGTCTGCTCTATCATGCCACCTCGCGACACTGCGCTTTGCGTGTCATCCGCTCTATAGATGGGCCGGACCTTCCATCTTACGGCGGACATATATTCGAGGCCGGCCAATTTGTTGCCTCGAGGATTAGCCGGATATTATTGTGCAACTTGAAACAGGAGTTGGCAAGCCTAGTATGGACACGCCCACACGCCAGAAAGATCGCATGAACGCCGACGGCTGAGCAGAGATATTGCGAACGGGTCGGCATATCATTTGCGTACATACACTCTCGTACATACATACATAAGTCTAGTTCGGCTAATTTACAAGGTGCAGCGGGATGATTGGTTAAGTTACAGTGATAATAGAGCGCAGTCGGTTGTACAATGTGAAGTCGTACAAAAGTCGTAAGTCGTGGCGCAAATAAAATGGTGTTGTGGTCAGCACTGTGACGTCGTTTTAGTCAGGTAGGATAAAACGGTCGTGCGAGTTGATTGAGATCTTGCGCGAAAAAATCGCAGGCAGCAGGCGTGGCCGTGAATTTGGTGAGAATTGGACGAATGGACTAGGTGCAACTTCGCTGAAGCTTTTGATCACCATTTGGAGTTCCTATCAGCTGTTGGCTTGATGTCATCTCAACGGGGTGATCTATAATTTAGGAAACCGTTGGCGCTGCTCACCTGAAAGCCTTGGCTTGCGAAACTTATGTCTGATGAGACAGGGAGGTCGGGCGACGTCGAGACGAATAGCTTCAGAGATCCAGACGGATCGCCACTTTCTCGACAATGGGAAAACAGCCGCCTGTCGTTCAGAGCCCCTCCTAGCGCGTACGAGCCTACTTCTGATGGATAAATGGAGAATCGTGCATGGATTCGCTCAGGAATAGATAGCTGGTGGTCACAAGATATTCATAGTTGTTTCATGATTGTGCAGGCAAGATGCGCACCTTCAGCAGAATGTGGCGGCGAATCCAGGTGCCATCTGGTGCACCAGAGACGTCGACGACCCGATACTGCTCGCCGTCAGTGCTGACAACCAAGCGGACGACGGTAAGTGGCTGCTGAGGCCTACATACGACAGGTGGATAGTACCCTGGTCAGACAAGCGAAGCAAACAAAAACATTCGACGAGCTCACATTGTGCAGATGTGTGAGGGGGATTAGGAGTCGTAAAATTTCATTAAAAGGGATCGATCTTTGGGTGACTTTATGTACCTCAACCGTTGACCGTAAAGTAAACCCGGTCAGCAATTTGTGATGATCATGCATTCATGAGCAGTTTTCTTCCCATCAATCGCCACACAAATCGGTGCATAGGCCCATTGATTTAGCTTTGGGTCTTGTAAATGTCAACTAGATCGTGAATCACTGAATTAGATAGGGAGGATTAAGTCTAAAGATATCAAATATCTCACCTGCTAAGAACCCTGAATGTCTTGAAAGTTTGATGGTCCTGATTATTGATACTCATGATCCATTCGCCTGAACCTCGAGGCTTCAATAGCGTGGCTGACATCGGAGCATATGTAGTGAGAGTTGACGCTCTAGTTTGTTACCGCTGCGGAAATGAGTGTCGTTTGAGCTGTTGGCGATGTCGTTTCGGGCTTGTTTTCTAAAGATCCTTGGAGCTCGGGTTCGGATGGACAACGTGCCATAGCATGTAGTAGATAGAGCATGCAAGTTTTCTTAAAACCTCTGGCCCAGTGGATCATGTAAAATCTTGAATGGGGGCGAATAGAATAGGATGATTAATGGCAAGGATTTCAAACTTCCAGCTTGAAGTGGCAAGTGGCAAGCGGTGCCAGTGATCAACTCGCGAAGGGTTGTCGGCTATTCGGAAATCCCCTAATGAGGTAAGAGTCTCTTGCAGCCCAGATATCTTAATTCATGAATGCAACTGGCAGCCGTTCGACGTTCAACGTTCAACACCCAGCATCTTTAAAACCACAGTAAATTTCTGCGTTTCCTGTCGATGTCTTGAAGGCATCAAATGAAAGGAAATTGAAAGAGCTATAATTGCCGTTCTTCTAGTTTACAACAGTCAAGACGCCTATTGAAGGCATACAAAAGGTATAATCATAATATTCTATCATTAAAAATGAACTTACGGATAGAATGTTGCGGATGTATTGAAAACGGCAAATAAAATCCATCCATGTAGCTCATGGTTTATTCTTGTAAGTACATATCTATGACTGATTCCCAAAATAATCTCGCCATCACATCAAGTCCTATCTTTGGTCCAGGATGTACCCGAATGCATATCTAATCGCCAATTTATTGGAGTAGATACTGAGTACAGCACATTGCAATACACAATTACTTTGACTGTTGGCTGACTATCAAATGGGATATATATTTACCACGTCCTCCCGTCTACGAGTAGGTTAATCCCACGTATAAGTACTTGATGCACATTGCGGAGAGTTCTACGCTGCGGGCCGTCATATCTGCTGTAGATAAATTAATTGGACGAAAATGATCGGAATATTAGCATAACTACAACTCAGACTTGAAGGGCACAGCCTTGGAGAACCCTTCCCACAGAATCATCAAAGACGATACCTCTTCAGAGAGATCCGAGGTCCTTCGTTCAGTCGGACCGATGGGCGCAGAAGCGTTTTTTGGCGGGTGATTCACCCGTATGTCGGGTAAATCTGTATGGAAGCCGTACTCTGGCTCCGTCCCAGAGTCCCAGTCTCCAGACTTCCGCCACCGATATTTCCAGTGGACGTCCTTGGGACGTACTTACTGCTGCGTTCCATGAACAATCCGCAATGCGGAATTCCGACTGGCTATATGATCATCCTCCTTCATTTATCTACGCTTCGGTCGACAAGTTAATTCCACCTACATCCGAGCATGGGTGAAGTCGCTGGCTGCCATACACAAGCGTCAAACTCCTCTTTGCATTCGCGAGCACGACAGCTCGGTCGGCTTCGTGCAAACAATCATTCCATCGCCTATTGTAGCCGCGGGTGGCATTGGCGCACGCATTCGTCCACAGGTCTCTATTGCTGCAGTAAATGGAGCATAAGATTCTCAACAAAGGGAAGCTTAAGGCGTTTCCTGAACCGTTTGAAGTCTTTCAAAATTAATCACTACCGTCTCTCGCGCCTGCTGACTTGGCCTGATTCACTGCTCATTCATTTAGGCATCGGTGACAGCTCCATTTCGACCAAGAGGGTGCCGCGCTCTATTGGCATGTATCGCGCCTTATCACACTCTGCGCCGACGCAAGGTCTCGGCAGTCCGTACTTGGAGCTGCCTCACGAGGCTCCCCGGGGTGTGCTTTATGGTGACACCGCTGGCGTCTTCTTATTTATCTCAATATGATGACGAATTCTCCACGTGAAGGGCGCAAGAGTCACGTTTCCACGTACTATTTCATCCCCAGGATTTCGGAAACTGCTTGCCTATCTCTCTCCTCTGCTTTTACCTGAAACAGCCGCAGTATTACACTATGTCTCTCTCTGTAGGCGATACTATTCCTGAAGGCACCTTCAAATACGTGCCATACACTCCTGAGCTCGAGGATGGCG
Organism: Hypholoma sublateritium FD-334 SS-4; assembly: GCA_000827495.1. NCBI lineage: Eukaryota > Fungi > Basidiomycota > Agaricomycetes > Agaricales > Strophariaceae > Hypholoma > Hypholoma sublateritium. Next base: position 318,437 of record KN817549.1, read on the forward strand.
TAAGTGCGATCGTATCTAATCAGTAATCGCTCGGCTGATCACTGGGTATTCCAGCTTGCATGCGGAGTCCGTACGTACCTTCGGAATGATGGATCGTGAAACACTTTCGAATCTCGACAATATGTAGCTACGACACTCTCCACCAATGACTGGAAGGGGAAGAAGGTCGTCCTCTTCGCTGTCCCCGGAGCCTTCACCGTGAGTGCTTGCGCCGCGCTCACACGAGAAGGCCGCTTGATTGATCTTCGTTGTTATTCTTGTGCGATGCGTAGCCCACCTGTCATGTGAACCATCTCCCTCCTTACATCAAGAAGTACGACGAATTCAAGGCCAAGGGTGTCGATGTCATCATTGTCATCGCTGCCAACGACCCCTTCGTCCTGAGCGGCTGGGCGCGCGTCGAAGGCCTCAAAGACAAGGCAAACTTATTACCATAAATATACATCCAGAAATACCACTGACCCTGATTTCCTATTCTAGATTATCGCCGCCTCCGACACTGATGTTGCTTGGTCCAAGAAGATAGGCCACGTCTTCGATCTCTCTGCCCATGGCCTGGGTATCCGCACTGGACGTTATGCTCTCATCATCGACGACCTCGTTGTTAAATATATTGGGGTGAGAAATGATTTTTGCCTCACTGAGTTAAGTACTGGACAACATCTGATGAAATTTCAATACAGTCTGAGCCTGGTCCTGGTGTCAGCGTTTCTGGCGCTGATGCTGTCCTCGCGGCACTCTAGATGGCCAGCTGTAGGGCGAGCAAACCGCGTCTCATCTGCTAAGCCTTAGTCCAAGCTCGACGACAACCTGTACATTACACTAGAAAATCACAAAACATAGATGAAGTAACTTTTCCTGGTTATCGCCTCGGGTACAGTGCTATACAGTGAACGATGAGTGAACTGGAGGGATCATATGCATAAATATAATAGCAAAACTGACATCCATGTAGCTATGACGCCCACGGATTGTCATGCTCGGATATATCATAAGGGGTCTGTATTCGGGCGTACACCGGGGGCGTCGTGCTCGTCGCAATGACGCCCTCCGACTCATGATTCCACCCAGAATCATGCCTGGGAGGGCGCCCATCCTCCTTACGATCTTCCTCCTCCCCAAGGGTATCCGCAACCTGTTCTCCGATATCCACGCGCAGCCCGTGGTCGGCACCATCTACCTCCACCTCACTGTCGCCCCCCTCGCTCCCGAATCCGCGACGGTACACCCGGCGTAGCCCCGAGCCGCGCGCGGCGGGCTCGCCCTTGCGCCGCTCGCGCGTTTGCTCTTCCTCAGCCGCATGCGGATCCTCAACGATGAGGTCCACTGCGTCAGGAGGGAGTACCAACGAGGCCGCCACCGCGCGCGAATTGCGCCGCGAGATGGCGGGAGAAGTGCGCAGCTCGCCGTGACGCGCCGCGGGGCTTCCCCCGCTGCTCCCGCTCCCGGACGCGGGGCTGGCGCTGCCCGGGGACGCTGACGGCGTCCCGCGTCGTATTCGCTGTTGCGTACTACGCGCCTGAGCAGCGAGCGTGTTCCCCCCGGCGCGTGCACGTGTATTCGTCCAATCGAGTTGTACATCACCTGCCCTTGACGGCACAACGCCGCGCGCCTGCTCATGGTCGATCGTGTTACCCTCGCGCATGTCATGAATTGAAGCCGGCGACGCCCGGCCGGGGCCCGCGTGTGCGACGGGAGCGCTACTGCCAACGGCTCCGTAGCCCGACCACGCCGGGCGCACGCGCTGCTGGATTGCAGCAGTCCCCTGTGCGCCGCGCAGAGGCGAGAACCACGCACCGCGCTCGTCGCGCAGAACGCGCTCTTCTTCCACCCAGATGACTGTGCGCGCGGCCTCTGTGCTGACGTCGATGCACGGGTAGTGGTAGTCACCGAAGAGGTACTGCCGGCTGTGCGCGAAGAGCGCGTCATCCGTGGGGTCCGGGTCGCCAAATGGGAGCGCGTAACCATCGTCTTCCGCGCCTTCGTCCGCGTCCCAGAGCGTTCGGCGCGCAGCGACGTGCTGCATGTCCGGCGCGAGATGGACAATATCTTCCGCGTCGGCCTCAAGTAGCGGCGCGCGGACCTCGTCGTTGCGTGCATCGCGCCCGGTAAATTTCTTGATCGCCGTCTTCATCACTCGCTCCGCGCGTCCCGGCGGTCGTGTCTCATCCGTAGTCTTAGGCAGCCAGTACTTGCGCTGTCCGCCCTTGCTATAACGGAGGCCGGCACGGATACGGCGATCACGCCCGGCGCCCTGGTGCATAAATCCCTCGGCGGGCTCGAACTCGCGGTAATCCATCCCTTCGCCACGTAGCGTGGCCTTGGAGTCCTCGATGACGTCCAAGGGGCCAAATGCATCCCGGAACGCATAGTACATTGGCATGCGCGCGACGAACGTGTGTGTGGGGTCAATGAAGTCGGTGTAAGCGAAGGCGTACATATGTGCAAACGCGAAGAACGGCATCTCCATGCAGATGAGCAGATCGTTCAGGCCGACCGAGACGTTCTCTGGGTCGGTGTAGGGTCCGAGCCTAGTGATGACCTTTGCCGCGACCAATGTGGAGATGCCGACGGATTGCCAGAAGGAGAAGAATAGGATTCCTTTGACACAGAGGAATTTTGGAACAGGACTGGAAAACGTCGTTAGGGTTGCAAAACGTGAATCGAAGGCAAGAAACCTCACCGGAATGGTTTTAAGTCGTCGTTGACGCACATCCAAAACACAGCTAGACAGTACAAGCTGAGGCATATGCTGAAGTTGTAGATAATGCTAATGTAGAGATATCCTGAGTTCGCGCGGAAATCACCTTCGTTGTATTTACCGAGCACCTTGAGGATAAGTGTTGCTGCTGCCAAGGCGGGCTTAACTTGTACATATTCTACAATACATGAGCAACGAATATTATCAACTGTCTATGATAACCGGGTACTCACGAAGGATACCGCGTTTGAGGAAGAGAAATGTATGAGGATCGCTGACGTCAATTTCTGATTTGAAGATATTGACCGGGAATACGGGGTCTTTGGGGGGCCGTCCGTGGAGTAGTATGAGTAGAGAGCGCTCGCCGCCGAGATATGATACAAGAAGAACGAAAAAGCAGTAGATAACAAAGGCCTTGTCGTACGTCATGAGTCATCAGAAGTTCCTGCGCAAGGTGCAGGCAGACTCACCTCGTAAATGTCCCTAATTGCGTCGATAAAAAATGCAGCTTCTACCGAAAAAAGAGAAATGAGAGATGCAATCGCGTAGAGCGGCACCATTAACATGATTCGAATAACCATACTAAAAAAAAGTCTGTTAGAGCGATGAAAAATGGAATAAAAGGTACGCACCGTTGTAAAGCAGGCTTCCGGTAGTTCCTAAGTTGGAGGAGGATAGACATTGCAGACACGAGAACCGCTACTACTGTACACAATCCCGAAACCACCAGTAAGGGCGTAGGGAGTCGTGACCCTGCGCCAGAGCCAGCTTCACCAGTCATCATGTCAACTTCATAAAGCTGACCGAATAGTGAGGTCGCTTCCTGCTTGTTATATAGTGGGGGAAACCCAGTCATAGTTGGCTATGTAAGGGGCTAATAGATGCCAGAGTCACCAGAGCTCCAGTGCAAGTCTGCGGGTGGAGCACCGGCGAAGCGGCCAGTATGTCGTTGATGGTGGACTGCCTTGAGGGTCACTGAAGTGGTGACTGCGCCTGGTTCCCAGAAACCGGTGAGATGTGTCGCAGGAGGTTATCGATGACTAGGATTAGAGGTAAAGTAGAATTACTGCGCCAACTGCGTAACTGACTGTTCCTAATTGAAACTCCCGCCAAACGGTTAACCGCGAAGCTGTGCAAAAGTCACGATCACGTGATTTTACTGACTCCGCTTCAACTGCAACTCCGCTCCGAGTCTCGAGGCCTTTTTACTTGGATTTTCGTACTTGTTCCCTACCAGCTTCCGATGCCTTAAATTTTTTTGCGAGAAATACGGATATCTCTTCAGACCAGCGCTCAGCGCCATGCTATAGCCTGCCTGACTGGAAATATGACCCTCTACACCCAATTTCCTGACGTCGAGATCACCAACAACTATTGTCCTGGTGGCTTCATGATCATCCTTTTCACATTAACACCTTCAGCGAAGATAGGTGCATTGTTTTACGCAAACTGGGACACGGGACACACTCTACCATGTGGCTCGCGAATAATACGATCCCTTCAGGGTATGTGACATTGATGATCTTCGCCGTCTCTGCATCGCTCTGGTCTGGGAACGGCTCTTACGGTGTCAGCGGTGAGGAGGAAGTGAAGGTGCTGTCTTAGTCTTCGTTCCTGTGACGAAGACGAGCGACGGAAAAAGCATATTCTGCAACTGCTGGATGACTTTGAGCTTCATGTTCCCAAGGGCCAGGGAAGAGTAGATCCGGAAAATCTAAGGCTGCACTGCACTTACTCGTCTTGGCACCCCTCGTCTCTGTCATTCTTGGAATTGAGCTCCATGCGCGACAGTTCTCGTACACACCCAACCCATTCCGGGCTTAACTTAATGGGAGAACTCTGCTCATGGAGGTCGTCCTCGTTTCTGCAGATCCGATGAACTTTATCATGACCTTCGATTAGAATATAACGGGCGAAGAGAACTCACCTTGCTCAAATGATACCCTTGACCAGTGTACCGATTTCGATATATTCTCTGACGAATGAGTGTCTTCCTTCCATACCTACTCACCCTTCTCACAAATATTTTTTTGCGCTGTTTTCAAGTAACCTTCTAGTCAATACAGACACGCCTACAATGCGTACAAGTGACATTCCGCTCATGCCTTTGTTCAAACATAATGCCACAGCCGCAGCTACAGGCGATATTAGGGCTGATACTCCGGCTTTCCGGACAGACTTACAGCTTTTCTCTCCTGGAAATCGTGAATCGTCATTGAGATTCAACCCATTTGACGTGTCAGTCTTGTACTATTTGGTCATGGAATATTACAGGCAACTGAAACCAAGAAGTTACACCGCAGACATATCTGTTTTCGCACAAGATGATACTGCCAATGAAACCGTTGGCCTTAGAATCATCTCCACGCGAGGCATCCATGTATATGTACAGAATTATCTTTTCCTGGCCGTTCTGATCCATTTAATTCCTGTTTAGTGGATTCAAAATGCTCCCGGGATCCTCGATATCCTCGTAACCCTCCAGTGGGGCAACTTAATTCGCGCATTCTGTGTAATTGCTACGGTGGCTGTTTGTGAGTCCTGCCAATACCGTGCTCGATTTTTGGAGTAGATTGACGCTAAAATTAAATGAAGGGCTGATTACTCTGGTTTTGCTGCTCCTCATGTTCACGGCTGTAATATTTGGGTCCAGACAGAGGGGGGAGGTTCTGGTTGCGCCTGTCGCCACTGTCTTTGCATTCACACAACTGCACAATAGTATGCCAGGGACCCCCGCAGGTTTTGGTTCGTCTGATGAAAAATTGGATAACGTGCCCTCTCAACGCATCTTCTTCAAGGCGACGTGCTTGGTCAGTACAACATTATACTCCCTCAATATGCATGACATATAGTGCTTACTATACGAATGAAATATTGACAGATTTTGTCGGCCTACTTCCTTCAATAGGCCGCTTTGACGCTGGGGGCATTCATCTTAACAGACCCTACGGAAACTCCTCATGCTTTGACTAGGGACTTACTCTGTAAGATATATCTTGTTTTGCTGCTATGATCACCTGTTGTTGAATGCATGTGGATACCAGATGAGGCCTTCCCCTCAATCAAGCGCATCACACGAGAGCGCGAGCAGAAATTGCAAGCGTCCGGTGATGTTGATCCGTAACGCTTCAAATGAAGATTTTGACAATGGGAGTTTCCTGCTTGTATTTGTGACCTAACCAACATTATAGACGTATGCAAACGATGAATCTGTACGTACATGTTGGAAGACCGGAGGAGACTGCAATGAATGATACGTACATATGCGTGTATTCTCACCGGCGTAACGCTGCAATCATAGTCATGTACATTGCCCGAGAACTACGTGGGCCAACCAATTAGATACAATGCTTCATGTATACCTACCATCCCATGCAGCCGCCATTACCCCCCGCTGCCCACCATGCTTGTAAAATACCACAAAGATCGCACGCATATTATATACACCTTATGAGCCCGGCCAGTCCGTCACTCGCCCCCGCCACGAGCGAATACTGCTACAGAACGAGAGGTACCACACATGCGACGGCGGCGGCGGCGAACAGCGCACCCAGCACCCCTGCACCCGTGCCGTCAAAGCGCCGCCGTGCGGCGTTCGCGCTCGCGCTTGCGGTGGCGGTTGTCACCTTGTCCGCGTTTGTCAGCGCGGGCGTGATGGTCCCAGAGGGTGCCGCCTCAGTGACAGCTACATTTTCAGCACGCGTAAGTCATTTGCACTCCACGGACGGGGAAGGAGACCAGACGTACCTGGGTAGTTTTTGCCCGCTTTCGTCGCGGCGGCGACGGCATCCGCCAGCAGCTGACTCGCGTCACCGGGGACCGTCGACAGGAAGCCCATTTTAGGCGCGTCAACGGAGGGGAAGCTCAGATTTCCGTAGTAATATGACGAAAGCACGCTACACAAAAGTGCCCAGTTTCAGCTATCAGTGTCTTGGCAATGGCCAAGCATGGACGCACCCCTTCAAGAACGGCGTGCCCAGGCTCCACGAGAACTGGTACCCCCCGACTTGAGGTGGGTCGGTTGAGACGAGATTCGCGGTGCAGGAGTCGACGTTGTTGACGAACGCCTGCCCTATGAAGTCGCGCGGATCGACGGGGAACATCTTCCCGCCGATCTCGAATGCGATTGTGTGAGACTCCGAACAAGAGAACGTATTACCGAGCGATTTGAGGATGCTCTCAACGATGTCTTCGGGCCCGCGAAGCAGCGAATTACCCTGATAAGATATGTCGTTAGAAAACGGCGCGTAGCGGGGAGCGGCTGACATACGGTATCGATGAGCGCGGAGAGCCCAATGGAGGACGACGACAATGTCGAGTTAGGCAGCTTCTTTCCGTCGAAGTACACGCCATCAAGCATCACCTCCCACGCGATGGGATATACCTACGGATCAAGCAAAATCGTTACATCTTTGGACGGCATCAACAGAGCCGGCGGCATCGCGCACGCACCTCGTTGGGAGAGGAGGCTGGCGCAGGTAGCCCACCCTCCGCCTCGGTGTACTTTCTGAGCGGCACCCATGTTAGGTTGTCGGTCGAGACGTCGGTGGGCAGCTCGCCAATGCTCAGCATGCCCCTGTTCCCACCAACATCGATTGAGTCGCGTTGCAGCGTCACGCTGAACATAGGCTGAGAAAGCGTGCTATCGGCAACTAGACGCGAAAGGAGTGGTCCCAACGTGCCGTACGACGCTAGCGCGCTGGCGATGATGTTACTGGTCTGGCGGGCGGCATGACGCGACCCGCGAGTGAGGATGTCCGGTAGCGTCGGGAATTTCGTGCGGCGAAAGTGGTTACCGGGGAACGGAGAACCAAGCTTCATCTTGGCGCGGTCGAGGGGAACTTCATCATCTCGTCTGCGTAGGGTGCCCGCCTTGTACTTATCGCTAAAGACATTGTTCCAAATAACGCTGGCGAGGCGGTGAGCTGCGTCTTGGTGCATCAGATATCGCACTTACCTGTTGATCGGGAAACCAAGCCCAAAGATGCCTGCGGCGCCGACATCAACGACGCTTGTGTTCGTGCGGTTGATGGCTGCGAAGTACTGGTTGTCGACCGAGATTCCTGCGAGGGCAACGGTGTCTTCGCCAATCTCGCCGCTGGCGTATGTACCCGTTGAGGAGTCGCCATAAGCCATGTCCACGTCCAGGCCAGAGTAGCGGAAGCTCGCCTGCGGATACACGGCGACCTCGCCATCGCATCCTTGCGTGCATGCATCGGACATTATCCAGAGATCCGAGGAGCCCGTATCTTACATGGCGAGGTGTTAATTGTTGACGAGGGCGTCAAGGCCGTTGCTCACCAAGAATAAGGGGCGAGGCGATCCCGCCGACAGTCATCAGAACGGTGTACGCACTGTGCAGTCACACATGAGCTTGGTTCAAATGGATAAAAATTACATACACGTCGACCGCGTCCCCAAGGCCAATGGCGGAGGCGACGCCCCTGCGTGCCAATTCTGTTGTTTCCTTAGCAAGAATAGGAATATGGATCCCGCCAGGCGTGCGTTTTGTATATCTTCGCGCGATTTCGTCAAGGGTAGGTTCGCGCTCTTGAAGTGTTGCTCCAGACGTAAGCGTAGCCAGGGCGAGGAGCCCAAAAAGCCAGTGCATGTTGTGCGATATCGGGTCAGTAGTTGGGTATTGGTAGCCAGCTAACCATGAAACCGGTATTCGCCTCTGATGCTGAAAAACAGGGAGAAGTTAAGGATAGTGTAGAGGCTTGTGGAGGTCAACAAGGAGACAAAGGAAGAGAATGACGCCAGGTCCTCTGCGCTGCGGCCAAGCACAGGATCAGTTCTTGGAAAGCTTGTCCCGTTTGCCAAGCTCGTGTTGCGAATGTTATGATTACCAAATTAGGCTTTGATCCGTTCCCGTCCAAAAACATACACTTTGACGAACTGAAAATCCAGCTACTTACATATTCTATAAATTCACTACGGAAGAGTCTCTGAGCTGTCTCGGAGTATCTGTATAAACCAGAGCAAGAACTGAGCCTGACGGCCGCGTTTTGATTTAATACATCTGCAATGCTGTTTGTTTGGATACGGTGATCAGAATTTCGTGATACTAGGTAGATATAAGCCTGTACACGCCCGAATTTGAACTGTACATTGATGTTGAATATTTATGTGCGTACGGACACGGACGAAATTGTTGCCGTGGTCCAAAGCCACGCATGCAAAGTTTCCTTTGGCCATCTTCGTAGGACTTGGGCCCTGCGGGCACTCAGTGTGGACTTGGATTTTCGGTTTTCAAATAGGGCTGCTTCTAGACCTCAAAGGCTTCTCCTTTTTCGCTGGCTCGCGTTTCTTCCGTGTAGTCGAGCATGAATATTTAGACTCGCTCCACCACGAAGGCAGGTACTCATCCGCCCTTCTTCGATCCTCAAGCTTCTTCGCTTCAAAGTCTCTGATTGCAGCTCGCGGCCATGACTGCGTATCCTACAGAAACAAAAAAAATGTTGTTTAGAACATGAATCGACGCTGCATAACACTGGCTTACTACGTCAAACATTCTATTGTGAGTTTTGCTCACGGTGATATATCGATCTAATGGGTGGTATTCTTCCTCTGTCAAGGACCGGATACATACGTCGTCGTCTGTGCGTAGCGCAGGAAGCGATGATACCAATTCAACAAAGTCATGCATTGGGTATTCGTCAATGTCTGAGAGGCGGTTCTCAGCAACTCTCTCCGAGTATGAACGAATTGAACAAAGGGATACGAACCTATATAACCCGGGTTTTCTGGATTTGAATAGCGTGGCAGCTTGAGTCCGCGAGGAAGCGGGAGAACACCCGCCAATCTAGCCTATTTCAGAAGATGAATTTGTGGGGGAAAAATTGTCTGGAGATTTCGTACTGTTGACCCAGAGGCATGGACGTAGAGACTATACGTGTGCTCGGGCTCGCCGTCAATAGCAGGGATCGTATACTCTGCGGCGTAGAGTGGAATCATGACCGGGAATGCTGCAAACTGGAGGCAGTTAGCACATCTGGCATGCGTAGCAAGTTAAGAGCACGTACTATATCGAACTTTAGCGTGGAAGGGATGATTATTTCGCCGTCAGACATGGCTTTTGATTTCGCGTTGGGGCAAGCCAGGCACATGTCGATGAGAGCGAATGGCGAGATTGTGAAAGGCAAACACTTGGCCTCAAGGCCGTAAGGGTTGAGGCACTCGGCCAACGGGGAAGGGTATGCGTGCTTGGCCAGTATGTGATCCTGGAAAGTAGAAAACATATTCGATCTCGCCAGGTGGGAAGGTGTGGCGGATCCTATCGCAAACAACAATACGAGATAAATTCTGACGGGTTCCGATGAAAGAGTGAATGTGAAGCACCAGGGATAAATCTGTTATCATGAAGTAAAGATTAAGCATAACTTTTACACCAGAGACTACACGTACCTATTTTGCACGAATAACCTGTTCTCAGTCTGCGTGTATTGTTGCATTAGACCGACTGGGTACAACGATAATGCGGTGTCATACGAACAATACCGGCCTTCTTCGTCAACGCGTTGAAGAATACGGACGAACAGAGATTCCACACTGGAAAATACAAAGCTTTGACGTGCAGTGGAGATCGCCATTTCTGATATCGAGCAAACAGTTGGACTGGAAGTCCAGCGCCTTTAGTGCTCCAGCTACGGTACAGCCGGTTGCGGAACCTCCCTCTCAAGGCAGTGTCGGCCACATCCATCAGACCTTGGGCGTCATATGGGTCCAGGCGGAAAGGAAATGCTAAAACGTTCTCTATTGAGAATCAGAAGCTGAGATGAAATGCACACCTCTGACTTTGTTGAAAATCTGGGTATGCAGTGGCGACGGAGAAGTATCGGTTGAGATTTCCGTTGACGTCGTATAAGTCCTTTCGAGAGATCTACAGAGATGGGGAAGCCTTTGTATTCGGGGGAGCATTGATGTTGCGTAGTTGGTTGATCATAGCGTTCCGAGTCGCCTTGCGTTCGCCGTTAGAGGAGCGAGACGAAGCTTAGCGGACCGGGTTTGCCGTGCGAACAATCACGTGATGTTGCTATGTCGCGACTCGTCTCGCGTTTTGAAGAAAATCTTGTTTCCCACCACGAACTTGCCACGAACTAACTCCACAAATCCAACGCGTGCTTTACCAGGATAAACCAGGCTTTCTTTTCAATGACGACATTATTAAACTTTCCTCGTACTTAGACCAGGCCTTCTTACTGGAAATATTGTAAGTACTTAAACTAGGCTCGAAAACTCTTCTTATGCTGAACTTTCGGTGGTTATTTTCAGAATCATCCTTGAATTATCCTTGTATAATTTTATCATGAAGTAAAGTGTCAGATAATTTTGAATGGATGACTTTTCTTGTACGCATACGTCTACCCGCGAACGCCAGGGTAAGAACTACTCGAACCCATCCTTTATATTTCTCTTTTGCTTCCGATCCACTCGCCATCCCTCCCGCAAGTAGGGCATAGATCAAGTACCAAACAGCTATTCATTACAATCCTGTTTCCAGACACAACATTATTGGGTACGCATTTTATCACTGCTTCTGTATTTCTGAGACGCTGACCCCGGTTCCCATGTCACATCTTACAAGAAGCCTTTTATGAAATACCACTCGTCTCTTTCTTCCTTGTCCGTGGCACAACTTCAATTCAGATGGGTTGAGTAGTTGGTCGGACCATTCAAAGCAATAAATGCTTTATGCATAGGTATGTTCCATTTATGTAACGTGTCACTGTTGTTGTGCGTAAAACTCGCCACAAAGATCAAGCGCCCGTCGCAAGCACAATGACCTCCCCACGTCAGGACATCTGAAACGATCAACAACAACTTCCGCGGGTCATACATTCTAGCTTCCAAACCGCGCTTCTATCTGCACACAAGTTGGTGAGTGTTTATATCTGTGCCATAATCAGATACCAACGTCCCGTCTAAAACTGACGTTTGTTCCCTACAACGGAGAAATGAATGCCCACGAAATCAGCTGGTGTTGTACATCGGTGGGATTCGGAAGACTACAGTTTGTGGGAGGATGCGGAAGGAACTGGAAGGCGTCCCGTAGGCGTGGCTTACTTTAAGGGTACTTTCGGGTTGGGCACAAGTGTGGCGATGACATGTGGCCGGTTGTTGCCAAAGCGTTATTTTTTGCGTTCATCCTCAAGAAAAATTGGTATGACGTTTCGCGTGGCATCATTTGCGAATATTATCACAAACTCTATGAAAGCTTGTCTGCTCAAGCATTTATTTCAGTAGCTGGCACCGCGACCAGACAGTGGACAGTGGAGGCAAGGCGCACGCAAACGATCACGCGCTCCACAATTAGAATGCAGCTTGTTTGACTGATCGCGGGGCATGCCCGCGAGCAAAGCAGCTGACCTCTTGCTTTCTCCAGATCCAGGACTGTAAAGCTCGTCAACTTGTCAATGGAGTGGGACAGTTGCCTGCGGCGTACGCCCCCGACCAGTCATATCTTCGCCGAATCAGCCTCGCCGCAAGCTTCTCACTCTTGTTCGCACACTGCTAGGGAAATTGGAATTTCTCTGAATAGTTTCGTCTGCGGAGAGCCTGACGCCAACCCGCCCGGTGCGTCAACGTTCAAGCTACTTATGAGAGAGAAGCGTCTAACATTAGCTCCTTGAACTTCTCTGGCTCGTGGAACCGTGTGCGTGGGCTTTATCCAGGGTTGCAAGAAAGGTGTCACTGAGAGACAGAATTTATACGGACGGGAAGGCGCATCCATCGGTGAGTATACGCTGCAGCATTAAAAGAATTCGAGGAAATGACGTTGCAGCAGCTCGGTATACCACCAAAGCGCTGAGCAAGTGCACACGACCGCGGTGAGAGCAAGACGGCAGCAAGACAACAACACAATAATCACAGATCACCCGCCCACGGCAGGCGATTGGTCATATATCCATTTCGCGGCCCCGCTCTCCCACTGGTAAGTCCAGTGATCCGTCTGGCATAAGTATACGGCAGTACAATACAAAGGTATTTATTGCTGAATACCCCACCAGCTCTCCTCTTTCCGTTACGACGAGCAGGTGAGCGCCCAAGTTTCTTGGGCATCGGCGTGAGCCGTGGGCTGACTTGCATTTTACCCCGCACTCGATCCGGATCTCATTTCCCCACCGCTTACGCCCCGTGATCGCGATCTCGCTTCATCATTGCTCGGGCAGCATTCAAGGTCCTCGCACGACTCCACCATCACGCGCACCGACCGCGCGCATAGATTATCTATACACCGCCCATCATCTACTCTAGAGTCCTAGACCAGAGACAGGCCGCCGCACATAGCACCGATATCCGCACGCCATGTCCACACCATCGAGCGCCCCCGCCACCCTGGCCCCACCACCCGCCCCGCTAAAGAAGCAGCCGTACCCATTCTGGCTGGGCGGTGTTGCGGCGACCATCGCGGCGTCTATTACCCAGTGCGTACATCTCCTAGGTGCCGCCGCCGGTCGCTTAGGCTCATGCTCGTCTGCGTAGCCCCTTAGATCTGACGAAGGTGCGCCTGCAGGCGTCGGGCGACAAGCGCATGATAGAGAGTATGAAGAAGACTCTTCGAACTGCAGGTGAGTACTCCTTGTTTCCTTCTGGCTGTATCCCATCCCACTGCACAATACGCCTGTTGTCGCCCCACGCAGCCACTATCAGGCCAGCTGCCACTCGGCCCGGTTACGGCTCGGCCGCGCCGCCGACCATTCTGGCGCTCTTCCTGTCGCGCCTTGGAGTTCGAATGTAACTACGCGCATGCACAGACTGACATCGCTCTCTCGTAGGCGTGCGCGGGATGTTTGACGGTATCTCCGGGACGTGGCTGCGCCAGATGTCATACTCGATGTGCCGCTTCTGGGCATACGATGAGAGCAAGAAACTCCTGGGTGCAGGCAAGGACGCGCCTGCATGGAAACTCGCTGCCGCGGGCAGCATGGGTGCGTCTTTTTCTTAGATGTGCTTGTGTGCGCGGTCAGCACTGATAGCTAACTACGACGACTTACACGTACAGCTGGCGGTATTGCGGGACTCGTGGGGAATCCTGGAGGTGCGTCGACTTCTCCTTCCCGCGCGAGCACCGGACGCCCACAGATATTGACTCAATCAATGCAGAAATTGTGATGGTTCGCCTCCAGGGCGACTTCGCGAAGCCTCCGGAGAAGCGGTTTAATTACAAGCATTGTTTCGACGCGCTGTTCCGGGTAAGCCCACCCTTTTCACCTTTCGCGTCGCACCCGTTTCGCGTTCGTTTTCTGCGGTAGCTCTTCTGCGGCCCTGCGCGCGATACCGAACCCGTCGGGCGGGGGCACCATGGTCCGCCACTCCAGGCCATCTGGGTATGGGGCGCTATTCCCGTGCGTGGTACGGAGTAACGCGCTCGACGTCCGTACCTCGCTGTTGCCGCTTGGGCATATATTTCTTGATCTCGCGCGCGTTATTACATGAAGCATGGAATCCTCTGGCGCTGATCAGTGCTGACTGCTGCTACCCACAGATGGTCCGCGAAGAGGGCGTGTCTTCACTCGCGCGTGGTGTCACGCCGAACGTTTTCCGTGCTGTGCTGATGAACGCTAGTCAGCTTGCATCGTGCGCGCTTCTTAAAAAAATTACTTGACGCGTTTTGACACCGGGGGTGCCGTAGGTACGACTTCTTCAAGGCGGAACTGCTGAAGACGGCGTACTTCGAAGATAACATCATGTGCCACTTTACAGCGAGCTTCGCCGCGGTGCGTTGGGTCCTATTTCATGCATTGGGATGCAATTGAGACCGTGTTTTTTGCAGGGAACCGTCGCGACGACCGTCTGCTCGCCCGCGGACGTGATCAAGGTACGTTTTTGCGCCTGAGACAGCTTACCACGGCTGACGGCCGTCGAAGAGCCGGATGATGAACGCTTCGGGCCCCGGATCGAACGTACGTCCCCCCGTGGTTCTGCTGCACGCGCCAGCTAACATTGTCTCGCAGTCGACACTCGGCGTCATCCGCGCCTCGATCAAGAACGAGGGCGCGATGTTCATGTTCAAGGGCTGGGTGCCCGCGTGGACGCGGTTGCAGCCGACGACGATTCTCATCTTCCTCACGCTCGAGCAGCTCAAGAACGGCGTCGACTGGTCGCGCTCGAAGGGGTACACCGTGTTGTAAGACCAGGTGTATGCGCGCAGGGGTGGGGCGCTGTTAAGGCGCTCGGTGCCGCCGATTGAGTGGCGTGGAGAGCGTTGTATGATTATGGAAAAGGAAGACGACCAGGAGAGGTGCCACGCTGACATTTTTATGCGTCGGCCGGTAGAATAGGGGTTAATTTGGAGTTGTGGATTGTCTGTATGTTGCTCTGAAGCTGTAAGTCATGTGTATGTACTTTTCTGCCCGTGGGCGTGTATTTGCACATCGTCTATGCTGTAGTCGCGTTGTGATATTGATATTTGCTTTGATACAACTTTTAAGTCTAAGTATGATATCTGTGTACCGTGACCGTGCCACAGCAGATTGGGCCGACCGGATCATGCTTCCCGAATCCCGGTGCGCCGGGACGATTTCGTCTCATGGCACCTGAGTCCTCCTTTGTCTTACCGCTATTTACTGGGCACATACCTCGAATATAGGTATAGCTATGCCGAAGGGATTTCTATCCGTGTCCTCACAACCGTCTGCGCTGTTGTCTCTGGACGACTTCCATGGATGGTACGAAGACGAGCACATCCCGCTCCGGCTCAACCACCTCCCAGCGTTCCTCTCCGGCGCCCGGTACCGCGCCATTGACGGCACTGAAGCAGGGCCAGGATGGCTTGCTATGTACGAAATAGATGACACGCGCACGTTCGGCGAGGAGAGCTACACCGGCCTGCGATTGCGGCGGAGCGAGCGCGAGACGTCGGTCATGCAGCGTCTCGAGGTGCTCACCCGGCTTACTGGTGAGGAACTTGGGGTGTACGGGCTTCCTGAAGGGGAGAATAGCACGGGGTTGAAGATAGGAAATCCGTCGCGATGCGTTGTGACCCATTTGCTCGATTTTGGAGGAAAAGATGGCGAGCCGCAGGAGAAACTTGCGAAGGAATGGGCACACGACATAAACAGCAAATTTGTGAAATCCGTACCCGGATGGATTCGGCTGCGTTTGGTAAAGATTTTGGACAGTGGGAAAACGAAGATGGGCATATCCACAGAGAGCTTGCAAAACGAACAAGCGTCGCATTTTGTAGTCCATGGTAGGTGCTCAGCTTGATGTCATCATACTGTACTTAGCTTTCTGGTACGTAGAACTTGGTAATATCAACCACGATGCTATCAGTACCCTCATCAACGCCTTGTCCGTTTATGACAAGAGAGTATATCAATGTAGAATGTGGGAATTGTATAAGGCCTACCCATGTATTGCACAGGGGAACATTGGCTGAAGCCTCAGAATGGCAGTGGTTAGCATTTGCTAGAGAAGCCATATGTAATAATTATCTATACAGATTCTATTAGTGTACACTGCAAATATGAAATATGAAATCCACAGATATCAAGAATAAATATTGCACTCTTAACGTCGAATTCATAGTATAGCATCAGTTCTCGGGCAAGCTCCAGAGGTATGACCTGCCAGTCTCTTCTCCGTGGTACAGGCTTTCCCTACGGAAAATGTTCTGTAAACCAATGTGCAGAGAGCATAATTATTGAAGACTTACCCAAGGAACTTCAGAGCGGTGATAGCGGGAGGTCGGCCCTGTCCAACCATCCTCACTTTCATGGTCCTGATCGTGAGGAATTCCCATATCGCCTTCTCTCCCTCCGGCGTGCCATCCGCGGTCCACGAACGAAGAGTGATAGTCCCATCTGGACCGCCAGTAGCAAGCACCCCGAGATGGGAGTATTCGCGCTCCAAGAATGCCATCGAGGTAATGGTAGGTACCACCGAAGAGAAAGAGGTGGTCTTGGTCAAATCTAATGTGGCGATGTGCCGACCATTTATGGTGTGCAGGCATAGTTTCAGGCGTGAACATGTGGCAATGTAGCCCTAAAATGAAACGTCAGTCTGAAGATAACCAAGTAAAATATGATTACAACGCACCGTGCTTTCATTGATAGAGACAAGGTTCACTGCAGACAGCTCTCCACCATCCCCATGCCATATAGACCTCACATACACGCCTCTGTTCAGGTCCCACAACGCAGCACTGCCGTCCTTTGAGCCACTCACTACGAGCGACCACGCTCTGGACGCTGCAACGCAGACCACTTCGTCGGTGTGAACTCGCATGATGTGCGACAACGTCGCTCGCAGACCAGCAAACGTTGAGTTCGCGCTGGGGCGGGCGGTTTTCCATAGTCGGACTGTATAGTCGCTTGACCCAGTAACAAGGCTGCTTGGATCAGCAAAGGCTGCACAAGTGCAAAATGCGCTCTCTATCACTTGTACCACCTTGTGATCGACAATGACACGAAGTTCAGCAGAGCCAGAGCCCCACTCAATTTGTTCATGCGGATATTGAGGCACGCTAAGAACGCCTTCTGGACAAGGGTTCATCTTATCTGACCAAATATCTGGAACGAGCTCCCGGACTGGCACGGTAGGTCCGAGGTCTGGAATAAAAGTTAACAAGAAGGAAAGGACCCATTAGTTGAGCGAACTTACCTTTGAAGCATCTGGCATTCTGGGTCAAGAGATGCGGATCTTCTTCAACACCGTGCAGGGTCCCTAATGGCAAACTGTGGAGGCCGTGGTGGTAGCGCTCGGGGTGTGGGGTGGAGAATATCTTCCGCGGTGTTTGACCAACTAAGGATGACAAGATCAGGTAACCGAATGAGGAAGACTGAACTTGGCCGTACAGTTGTGGATGATGCCCACGGTGGCTTCTCGTTCGAGATCGTCCTTGATGGCGTCCAGATCTGACATTGCTGTCAATTTTGCACTAGAACTTGCGTATGGTCAGCACATACCAATAGACCCCTCGTAGGATAACGGGTGGAACACGTTCAAAGCAGCGGGGTCCCGCTGTTTACAGCCCCAGATGAGATCAATCCACGCAGGGAGTTGCTCGCTAACAATTGGACTTTCAAGAGCCTGTATCGAGCATGCATGAGCACATAGCCACAATGGGCAGCATTATCATGACGGTTTAGTACCTTTCGATTTAACGTAATGAATAAGAGAGGATCTCGCCTAGCCCACGGAGGAAGCTTCACATCGTGAATTTTCTCGCCTGTTTGTTGAAGCACTCCGAAATCGTGATTTGCTGAGTTTTCCAAAAATCTATGCATACGTTTAATCGAGATCGAAAGAAAAGGGGCTATGAAAACTTACTCGGGACAGGTGAAGAACTCAGGAATCATTTCTCTGACATCACCACGAATGTCATTTGCCGCCGACTCGTAGGCCCGTGGCAAGTCACTGTTTGATTTTGAACGTTATTGCACGGTTTCATCATCAAATTCACTAGAGCAAACCTGAAAAGTCGGTCAGGCAGATCCCAATCTCCTCCTTGCAGTGTCTTGAACATATTGGTGAAAGGGGCCATTCGGATCAAGAAATGGCAGACAATCATTGAAGAACTGAAGTGAGTTCCGTAATGGAAGGGGACTTCTCCGACGCTCTCGAGATTGCTGTAGCGGGTTTCAGCAGCTTGACGACGGGCGGGCGTCAATGCACCCATCGGTTTTGTAAGACTAAGTTGATGTAAGTCTCCGAAAAAGACAAGAGAGCACCACGTACTCCCGGTATGAAGCAGGATTGTTGATGTCCAAAATCTGAGAAGTGTAATCCCTGAGAACCCATGCTGTAGAGTATCAGTTCGCGACGTCTCCTGGCAAAGGGAAGCACATACGGAAGATTGGATATTGTGTAGCATCACTAGGTGTTCGGCCAGATATTTGATTCAAGATACTAAGGTATGCAAACTAGAATCATGATTAGCTGGAAACGGAGATGAGCAGAATACATCATACATTACTGATTTCTCTAGCTTGCCATTTCCTCGTGGCCGTAGAGAGTTCGTCGGATCTGAACCCGGAAAGCATCCTTGAACCCATTCTTCCGAACATAGGGGTACGCTGCGCATTATGAGGACCAGGAGTGGTCCCAATCTCTGAATAAGGTCGACCCATGATTGTTGATAGTCTCTGTTCAAGTTCTGATCGGCGCTTTTTGTCGAGGAACACGATGAGGAGGGAGCAACTATCCTTAAAGTAAATTTCCAAGCTGAAAAAAAATCAGTATCTTAAGCTATACGGTGGGAGATGTAACGCACGCTACATCGCGGAAGAGGAATTTCTTGTCACTGCATGTCGCAATTTGTGTATGAGGCCTGAAACAGAGGCGTCAAATTGGGAAGAGTAGCATTATGGAGTGATACAGACCATCTTTGAGCACGCTGCGGGCCATCCAGCTCGACAATGCTTCCTGGTACAAAGAGCAAACGTTTGGGGGCATCATGAGCATCGATGACTTCTCCCTCCTCGTTTTCAACGACACCATCCAACATATAGATATGGGTACGACCGAGGATTAACAAGCCCGCTGAAGAAAAAATGTGAATAACAAATGTCATAAGATGGAAGAAACCTACGTGACGAGTCGACACCGTCTATACGCGCAACTGTTGCCACAGCCTCGATGACATCCCCAGGTTCGAGTTCATGGCGCACTCTTCGCAATTTGTCATCTACAACATCGTCGGCAAGTTGTTGTCGATCTACATGTTATTGTTTTAACGTCGGCGCCTTCGCCACGAACGTGAACGTCGAAAGATTGCCTACCATCCATTTCCGTGGCCGAAATCTCATACGATTCGGCCCATGGTGGTACTTCAACGTGCATGATAGAAGCAGCTTCAGAGTCAGGGGGGTTGACCGTTCGAGTCGCCTCTTCCAGGCCGTCCACGCGCGAACTTGGGCTGTTATCGTTTTGAGGCTCTAGTTTCTTGCTGTAGATTGAGATATCCTCAGCGGAGGATTCGCCTTGCGAAAGAGGAAAACGCACCGAATACGATGTGGCCCCTCGGTTTCGTCCAGCCTCCACGTTCTAAGTTCGTTGTGAGGCCAGAGGCCGCGCTCTGAGGTTAACAGATTTGTCCATTCCGTAAGCCGCGACACCTGTCGCCTGTTTTCTCTCCTATTATTTAAGCGTCGCGTGAGTCACTAGCCATGCCGTTTGAGACACCAGAGATTACATATCCAAGATTGTCTTCCTCAAGCGTTTTTTCTCCGACGCTTGCACAGTCTTGCGCCAATCTGCCATACGAGTGATGGTTTTGATAACCGTTCTCTCCCCGACCTGTATGCTGAATCGCGCCGAAGCAAATCGTTGCCTAACAGACCGTTTGTCCACCAACAGGCTCGGGTCGATTATTGTATTGTTTGCATTTGGGTTGAGTATGATCTCTGCAGATTGTATGTTGTCTAAAATCTGTGAGGGATCAATACCGTTGGAATAAAATCTTGTGAATAGAGAATAGCTTCACCTCTCGCTTCTGGGACCCACCAACGGAGTTGTCCAAGGCGAGGGCAAGGCCGAAATGTGTTAGCTTTTCCAAAATACGGAGATTCCAATCATTAATGCTATTGGCTTGAGCAAGCTTGGAAACCATCGACTTATACGCGTCAATGAAGAGCTGCGTCGTTTGCTGAGACTCGAACAGATGTCGAAATGTCGAACTTGACGCATGCAGAGTGAGGAGCTCCTCGATAAGCATCTCCATAGTCGATTCTGCAGACCACGAGAGACTGGCCGCGTCTGAGACATATATTATTAGCAGACAAAGAAAAAAGTGTTCGTCTAGAGGGAAACCAACCTTCACTGTGTTCCGATACATGACAGTTGTTAGCGACGGCAAGCAGCCCTGACTGCAGTGCCGAGATGATGGTCGGTAAGATCTGCGTACATGAAACTGTAGGATTCTGTGTTCTCTCTCGCTGTTCACGTCTCGTCGCAGATGTAGGCGTTGGCACCTGACTGCCCACCACGATGGAAATTCCTCTCCCCATGAGTAGATCAAATGCCGCCTTGTTCACACCTGAGTCCCACGCAGCCGGTATGACGGTTTTCAGGACGCTCCAACCACTGACTAGCTCAAACTTTCGGCTGAATGCGTTCGAGACCTTAATGCTGATGGCAATGAGGTTAAGGGCCTCTTTTGCCACAAACGACGAAGGACGGTCGCCGAGTAAAAGGAGGATGATTCGAGTGATCGGGAGTGCAGCAGTGAATTTCAAATAGTGAGGCTGTGACGAAAGAATGTGGACAAGAAGCGCTAGGACTTGTTCGGCCTTTTCGCGAGGTGGGACCTTGAACTCGAATCTTGAAATCATGGAGTGCGGTGAATTATCCCCAGGGTCTGCCGCAAAGGCTGAGGCTGGATGAAACAATAAGATGCGGGTTGAAATCATAGAAAAGACTGACTATACGTACACTCATGAAGATTAGCCGCCAGGTAGGCGACGACCGCCTTGACATCATCTTTCACGAAACTCCCTGGGACTTTCAGCGCCACGCCTAGAGAGTCTATCAGGTAGCCCAGCATTCTTGGTGGGCCCTCGTCTGTTCCTTGCTGTCTCTCTATCCTTGTGTCGTACCAATCTGCCTGGAGTGCAAATAGGAACTTTCGGACGAGGTTGACCTTACTCAGTCGTTGCTTCCAATTGAATGCCTTATACCGACTCGTTGAAAGTAGAGTACCGAACTGTTCCAAATGAACGCGTTGTATCTCTATTCGCGTATGCGACCACAGTGAAAGGTCGAGGGCGATTGCGCGGTAAGCCAAAGCATTAACAATGGTAGATTGCCTATTGTGAAGTAACAGAAGTAAGCATAAACCGCTGGCCCGTTGAAAACTTGATTTCACGCACTCAGGCGAAGAGAAATTGACACCCATGAATTCAAACAAAGTTTCGAAGGCGGTCAGGTTGATTAAGTGAGCTTTATTACGAAGAATGTCTGCTAATATCTCATATCCACCTGTTGACAGTGATTAACAGCGAGGAAGCACATCAAAATAATTGGAAAACGTACGCAATCGTTCCATATCCTCTGAATTCTGCCAGCTATTTTTTAAACCATCGGTCAATATTCCCAGCGTGCGAGATAACTCATGCGCAGTCTGATTCAAACATTAGCATTCATATCAGAAAAGTATAATATCAACGGACCGATGCGAGTTGTACAAGCCGCAGCCCGACTGCTGCTCCTCCAATTTTCCACAGCGCAACATCGAGACTCTCTGCCTGGACCACAAAAACATCTCCAGAAAGCGCCGCGTCCACCAAGCCATGCCCAGAGCTGGCTTTCCCCACCGCCCTCTGCCCCGCCTCGACGCCCACTGGGTCTTTCCCTATCCGCCGCGAGCCCAGTTCACGATCCACTCCGGGAGCAAATTCATCTGGTGCAACGACGAACAACATAGTCTCTTCTTTGATGCCAACAGCGGGCATGCCCTCGCGCAGTGCCTTCATAATCGGAGTCAGGGTCGGCTTTCCCTTGAGGCTACCGCCCGGCGCGAGAGGGCTTCGCAAGTGCGTGGCCTGTGCGAGCGCTGCAGACCCGAGGTACATGTTTAGCGAGGTCGAGGCTTCGTAAGTTAGAAACTTGACGAGCTCAGGGTCCTGGAAGCTGCCTGTGTAGCGCGGCCCAAGATGGTGAATAAGGCGCGGGAGGTCGTCGGCTAAGCAAAAATCAGTTAGGTTCTGACAGCAGAGCACCTCTGCACGTACCGAGGGGAAGGCCAATAAGGTAAGATGATGCGAAGCACCAGCTCATACTGCTGTCAGCGCTTTCGGGGTCGCCGATGGTGTAAATTACACCCGGGTGGGTGCCTGATACTGAGTCGGTGCGCGGGTATGGCAAGCTCATGCCATCAACATATGCGCCGTCGATATATAGGCCTGTGGCACTTTCGTCAGCGACTGGCAGGCATAAATTTGAAGAGGTGCATACGTAGGTTTGGGTTACTTCCTCGTTTGGGATACCACGCAAACGATATCTGGGACCACCGTCCTTTCTTCACTTGCGAGGAGGTAAACGTTGCTTGACCATCAGGTGAACCGCTACTTAGCATCGCGAGGTTGCCGTCGGGCATCAAAAAGAGGGTCAGCAAAGGCTGACCAGCAATTTTTGCGCTGAATAGCGCATACTGAGACACAGGGAATGTCGACGGGAAAAACCACATCTGCCGGCAATGAGAAAAGAATGTGGCGAATATATGCATATTCCACTCACCAGGAATGTTATTCCATCCTTGGGCACTGTCCTCCACCCACCCTGAACAGTGACGCCTGCCGCACCTTCCATCGAGAAGTGTTCCACCCATCGACTCTTCATACCGAAGCGAATGACATCTAACACGTCCAAATCTAATCTATCGCAGTCGGAAACTTGAACCGAGGCCCGGAATAGCGTTCGCGCCTCCGCCGTACTGGCACCCATCTCCAACAGTTTCCGGAGTAATTTTTGCAGCACTTGCTTTTCCTTGTCCTGCGCTTCTTTCAGGCGCCGGAAAACAGTTCCCACAATTTCCAGACTAGAAATCACGGCACCATTGCGATGACTAGCAGCGAAAAGTAATTCGAAGAGTTTATAAAGGAAATAGCGCGTAGCATTGTCGGATTCTTCTGCCAGTTCCCAGAGGATTTTCACCGCGCCTGCATGTTTGATAGTCTTGTTAATCCCCGAGACTTCTTTCAGC
Organism: Hypholoma sublateritium FD-334 SS-4; assembly: GCA_000827495.1. Taxonomy (NCBI): domain Eukaryota; kingdom Fungi; phylum Basidiomycota; class Agaricomycetes; order Agaricales; family Strophariaceae; genus Hypholoma; species Hypholoma sublateritium. The sequence continues at coordinate 341,785 of KN817549.1, forward strand.
TCCACAAAGTAGCGATAGTAATGAAGTGAAAAGTCGCCTAGGGAAAGGCAGAGAAGGAAGGAGATTGTGTACGGCTGCAAGTTATCCGCAAGGCTCTGCAAAGCCAACTTCAATGACTCGTAGCCTACTTTAGTCTGTGTGACAGTAAGATCTATGTAATGCCATATTAATAAAATGCGACGTACCCGAAAATATACTTCGTTCTCAACAGAACCCTCCATCGACTCGCTCAGAACCAAAAACACCAACTTGACACACTCTTGCATATCCTCCTGCAGTTGCACAGGTGGCTCCACGAGAACCGGCGTTGCGGACGACGCCACCTCCTCGATGTTGTCAATTCCGACACTCAGCGATGCGAGCACACTCATAAGTGATAGGTATCCGTCTAGTTCCCTGAATATGTCCTTCGTAACTGCGTCCTGTTGCATAATTCGGTGGGTCTCGCTGAGAATCTGCATTGACAGTCAGCACGCAGTATCTCTGAGTAGAATATACAAACCTCTGTACGCCCCCTCAAACCAGCTTCTGGGGGCTCTGTGCCACGGACTTTCATGTCTTCGACAGCATTGCGCATAAGTTGGATCAGCACGTCGCGTGCAAAATCCTCCGGGCTGAGATCCTGCTCTACCGCCCCAAAGCTCCCATATACGCCAGAAGTCGATGCGGGTGACAAAAGCGACCTGGGAGATGTAGTTTCTGTGCCCTGGAACGTGGGTGAGCGTGGCGAGAGATCAAAGCGCGCGCGCAAGGGCGTAAGTAATGTTTGAAACATAGTTCAATGTCGACTGTCTGAGGGTAGTTTGTGTCTGCAGCTGATAGCAAAATTCATAGCATGATATTGTTCGCAGAGAACGTCGATAGAATTATCGTGGGGTGGGCGTTCTGATCAAAAGGCAGTGACAGCCACCACAGTCTCGCCGTTGACCGTGATCATCACGACCATGGTCGAGCGCGTCCCACATCAGCAATCAACATTGCTTCAACGGTCAACGTTCAACTGTTACGATCATGTAAATATCTGAAAGATTTCTATCTTGCCCACAAGATCATCGTGTGTATCTGGAGAGTTTGCATCAACACATGCAGAATGTCGAGGCGCATAATTCATATGCACTTGACCGCCCATATTGGCATCCCAGAAGCTTATTGGGCCTTCAAAGTGGACAAGATAAATTTGTGTGTCACCGGAATACTGAGATCCAGGATAAACTGTCTAGCAGCCCTCGAGACCTTGTTGTTGCCGTTACGGCAGTGGTTACAATCGGTGACAGCCACCTTCCTTGCCTCCTTCCACCATCTCCTTTAGACATTTCTGCCAGATTTCCTTCTTGGATACTACTCTTCTTGAATCAAAAGCACTATTACACTTTAGCACGTCGGAGGGGTGATTGTAAGTCGTCTTCGAAGGCAATCGCGAGCCAAATCGGAGCACTTTGATAGAGCGGTGAATCCCCAGCTTCTGCCACCAGCGTTGCGCGCAGTCTGGGCCAATCAACCAGAAACTCGCCCAGGCGGGCGGCGCACGCTTAAGACGCGTTTAAATGGCCTCAAGTCGGCCCTCTGAGTCCTCGGCGCGTTTCTCGAAACGCCCGTCTGACTTGAACTCATCCATGTCTTCCACGAGTATCTCCAAGCCGCGTACTTCCTCCACTGCGTCGGCAACGACTCTTGCGAGCGGCAGCACGACCATACGGACGAGTAACAAAATGCCACCCCCGTCGGCACCGCCTTCCAATGGTACACCGGTCCCCGTGCCATCGGTGAGCGCGAAACGTCTGTCGAGCTCGATACCATCGCTGTCGGGGAATAGCAGGCGCATATCTGCCCCTGTACAGAGCTTTCCCCGCTTTGACCCATCGTTATCCACGTCCGGCGTGCCCGCGAATCTCTCGCGCACTCCTTCGATTGCAGGATCGATGCGTACGATGCGAACAACGTCAATGTATATGTCCTCTCCGTCTGGCCAGAAAACCGCTCGGGAACCGGACCCGTCGCCCACGCGCGTCCGCTCGCGTATCACGTCCATGACCCCTTCCCGAAGGCAGCACGCGTCTGAGTCTCTAACTAAATCGCCTCATGCGCTTCTCTCTGCATCACCTTCGATTAGTCTCACGACTCCAAGCCCTCAGGCTAAGGTCAGAACGCAACAGGGGCTCCCAGGCACACCGCCAAAGTTCAATTTGCAGCAGACCCCCACAAAGCAGCCCTCGACAACGCCGCAGGCGACACCGAAAAAGATCGATAGGACGCCCTCGAAGAGTAGCACTGAAGTATTCTCTCCGCCCGCCGCTACTGGAAAGGTGCACAGCAACGGCACTGGGACTGGCACCGCAGTTGCGACTGACGACGGGCTCGGCAACGCATTTTGGGACGGGGACGACATGTCGCTCGAGATGGTCACCGATGTGAACGACGGCGATGTTGACGAGGACATGGAGACCGCGCTGCAGGGCATACTCAACATGCACACACGCAAGATACTGCACTACAAGCGTCTACTGGAACGAGCACAGGCCTCGACGGCCGCTCAGCTGCATGCACTGCAGGCTCAGGTGCGCGCATTACGAGAAGCTTCACCATCGGCTGTGTCTTCTGCGCAGGTGCACCAGCTGCTCGGTGCAGATATTGATGGGCTGTGCGTATGCGGCGGTAAAAGGAACAAAGGGTACTGGAGTGGGTATCGTGATGACGAGGAATATGATGAAGCTGGTGACTTGGCGAAAGCTCTCCGCGGAGATGGAAAAGGGCAATTTAACGAGTTAGAGGTGAGGAAGGCCCTCAGAGGACTGGGGAGGGACGAGAGAATGCGGTTGTGAGTTGTTTTTTGAATAGAACGTACTGCTACTAATCCATTTGCGCCTGTCAGGATAGCTATCATTCTAGATTGTGGGGTTTTCAAACTTGATTTCAATTTCACGTAACTAACATCACACAGCATGTCTTCCAGGAGATATCCGCCTGCAGATCCTCCTCCTCGAAAAATACGCTAAATCAACATTCGACGTGCTTGGCAATCTGGCTCCAAATCTATCTTTCCGAATTCTCAAATATCTGTCTGTTTCCGAATTACTCGCAGTGGAACCTGTATGTTTCACTGAACACTGCACGTTGATATCATGTAATCTAAATGCAACGCACTTACTAGGTGTCGCGAAAGTGGCAAGACATCGTACATCACCCTGCCCTTTGGCAGTACCACTGCCTTAGGATCACTGCCAACGATCCATCACCTGTCGTCCCCCCTGCGCAGCCAGAAGGCTGGTAGGTCACCCATATCTTATCCTTCTCTGACTTGATGTCAACTTTCCTTGCTTGTCCAGGGAACCATTATACCGCTCGCTTCACCATCGCGAATCTAACTTCCGTAATGCCCTCCCACAAACGATCAGATTCCTGAATGGGCACACGAACTTCTGTACGACGCTCCTGCTGCGCGGCAAGCGGCTCATCAGCGGCAGCTACGACGAGACGATCCGCTTCTGGGACATTGAGACCGGCGAGATGAAGAAATGCTTGCAGGTGAAGAAACCGGTTAGTTGTGTTGACTTCTTGGCGGAGGAAGGTGCGTAGTATAGAGATTATTCAGTCGCGGTCAGTCTCTGATCTAACCGTCCTGCTTTTAGAGGTTTTTGTTGTGGGCTTCCACGACGTTGGGTAAGTCTCGTTATGTTTTGTCACCCACCGAAGCTGGGCCTATGCTGATAACCCAACAAATAGTCGGGTACATCTTTTCTCGTCGGTCACCTTTACGCCCTTGCAACAGCTCGCCGGCCATCTGAACGGAATTCGTGCTGTTGCGCTTTCATCGAAGAATTTGGTCTCCGCAGGTGCCGACAAGGCCCTTGTATGCTGGGACTGGCGCGCTGGCACAAAAATTGTACGGTTCGGCCAGCAGACGACGGTCAACATCGGCGTCCAACTTATCCCTGGAGACGGCGGCAGCGGCGCTGGAGACGAGGGCGAGCGTGTCGTTAGTGTGACTATTGATGGAATTGTCCGCGTGTTCTCCATCAGTAAGTTTACTATTTTATCCTATGCATTGAGACGAAGCTGATTATCGGTGCACGCAGAGCGACGTGAGATGCTGTCGCAATTCAAACTTTCTGATCTTGGTGCTGGCGACCCAGTGTTGAACTCTAAACTGTTCAACGTCGGGACCGCTCCTAACAATATGCTTCAGTATGCTTTTCCTTTTTTTACTGTCAAGCCTGCGCATATATTTATACAGTGGCAAATAGATGGTTCGCTGCCACAGGGACTCAGATGACTGTATGTAGAGGATGTATTGCAGTCAGCGTCAAAACTAATCCCCATATTTTTAGTGTGCGACAAAATCTGTTATTCTTCATTTGCAGTGGCAAGAGGGCGACGCGGCTCCCATCGTATCTCCAGCTATTACTGCGAGCTCGCCGCTCTCGATGAGCGCCAGCCAGGGACCACCGCGCACGCGCACAGGATCGGTTCTCGGCAACTCTGTGCTCGGGCGTTCCACACATTCAACAAATCTTTCGACACCGAATCGCCGCACTTCGCTTGTCGCGCCTGCGCCTGGTGGCGGCGTCAGCACGCTCAAGTCACGTCTGAGCGTAAGCGGGTCGCGCACACCTACAACGCCGCTCAGCCCGTCGCCGGGGCCGGGAGGATTCCCAGTGCGCTTCGGGCGCGCGGCGATCCTGACCGCGCCACCGCGCGTCGTTGCTCTCGTCGAGACGCCGGACGTCGCGGTCGGTGCGGTCGATGCGCGTAAACGGCGCGTGGTCACCGCGACACGGTTCAGTTCGCGGGCGGGCGCGGACCGAAGGGTGCGTGTTGTGCGCTGCTTTATGTAGGTGTGCTAAGCTGATGTATTTTGGGGGCTACGCAGATATTCATGACGACGCACCAAGACCGGCCTGCGCCACGCGCGGTACCACAGGGCGAAGCCGAGGACGAGGACGATCTCACATTCATCATGCAGGCGGCACCTGTTGCGCCCGCGGTGGATATCGACACCGACATTGTGCCCCTCGGTGGCGCCTGGGGCGCACTCGCGGACGTCAGTTTGGGCTCGACCATCGGCTTGAAAGGCCTACTTGGTCCGCTGCCGCCTAAATTCGCGGGGCTCGCAACGCCAGAAAAAAACCCAATGTCGATGCAACTGAGCCACGAAGAGGTCGTAGTGGGGTGCGCGGATGGCACTATCTAGTAAGTCTTGCAAAAACTGTGCTTTTCATTGGTATTTATGTTGGCTTGGTAGTGTTATGAACTTTGTTGGATACCAATACCAGCTCGAGAGAAGAGCAAACATGGAGGAGTATTCCCTTGCAAATGAGGAGGATGAGGACTATTAGATTACATTGCACTCATTTCAAATTGCTGGTCTGATCAATAATAATGTAGCATGTGGTTTTGTTGAGTTTGGCACAGGATTCTAGGTGATAAAAAACAAATTGTGAGCAGTTCAGCCATTGTCAACACTGCCTGAGATTACAAGAATCCAATCATCAGGATAATACTTGAGTTTCATCACTTCATTCATTTTCTTATTCCACACCTACAAACAATGCATAATATACCATCTTATAAAAAGCTACATAATTGTAATAAAAATTGAATCAATCCAAGTCACATCCATTTGCTGAATTCGAAAACCACATCAACTGATGGGAAGTCAAGTATTCAGCAAAGAGAAAGACCTCGAAAAGAGGATCCCCCGACGACGCAAGCCAGTAGTGCAGCAGCAAGGTCATCGCGTCCAAGGGGTGCAAGCAGAGCCCGAGGAGCTGGGGCGGCAAAAATAAGATAACCAGAAATGGAGGCGGTGCCTCCATAATAGTGGTTAAACTATTAAGAACAGATACTACACTTGATCTAAGCCAAAAGGCCAGAGTGGTAAAGAATCAAAAATGTCCGGCCGAGCGTTATATATGTCCGCGGGCTGCGCACGGACCCAAGGATCGTGTGAGCATCAATGAGGCGTCACACCCAGTCAAAACTCGCTTAATATAGAACCTACCAAGCGGATTGGTCCGGATATGGACTTTTTCCGCCAATCGCACAAATGGCCAAAATTATTCTCAAAATCCCTGCGGTGATGAGACACAGTTTGCCACACCTGCCTATTTGTTGTAGATTCATACAATCTCCCATAATTCAAATAGAAGTATATCAAATTACGTTGCAAAAAGAGGAATTAAGACAAATAGCAAGTATATTATATAATTTTTGGGCAATTGTTCCCAATTCAGTTTGCTTCGACAGACCATCTACCCCATCGCAGTACATCCGAGGGCCAGATTTCGATATAGAAAATGATTTCATRGATCAGGCAGGAGTGTTTTCCTGCGCTGAACGTTCCTTTGATTGAGCCTCATATATCTGAAAAGTTGTTCAGTATGGAAACATGTAGTCGAAAAGCTGATTTTACTTACTTCTTTTTCTTCTTTCGGTAAACCATTCCAGTAGTTATTGAAATCGTCAGCAGTGCCCTTGTTTACCTTGCACCATTCAATAGCACAAAGATTCCTGAATCAAAAGAAGAATCAGATAGAGCATCAACAGTAAACAGGACAAAACGACATACCGAGCAGTCACCGATTTTGTGGGGCGCATTCGTCGAGACTTAGGCAGAACTGGCTGTGGATGGACATTGTTAATAGGCATGTTGTAAGCCATCAGCGTATCRAYGGTAGGCGGAAAAGGAGATTGGACAGTGGGCGGCATTACGACAAGTTGAGGGGCGATATTACTYGATGACTGCAGCRGATTCACGATCTAACAAGTGTTTGCGCATTTACATAGCCCCAATGTAGATATGTAACTCACCTGGAATGCCTGCTGTGGTTGTAGCATTCCAGTTGGCTGGAGAAAGTTGGCAGTCGTCTGAAAGGTGCATTAGTTTCGATATCTGGAGATTAGGTATAACTCACCGCTTGCAGGGGCTGTGAGTGAGTAGCCACTGAGGCACCGATAAGCAAGACAAYGAGCCATGGACAAATCCTAGGACTCACCACTCTTCATTTTCTTTGTAGCTTGCTGTTCCTCAGCAGGCATGGGGTCGGTTGCACGCTTGAAAGAGCCCTCGAGGTCAGATTCAATAGATTCATCCATGTTGATATCGGAAACTTCAGTTTTGACAGTATCTTTGTTGCTTTTCTTCTGTTTCTTCTGCCATTGTTCGCGCCACGTTCGATAAATGTCCAATGCGATCATTTCTGCTTTCCAGTCATTTGCGCAAA